>BPTQ01000008.1:284247056-284481443 GCA_019973895.1 Chrysanthemum seticuspe | reverse complement strand
GACAAGAAGATATTTCAAGTCAATAAATATCAAGGGTGATGCAAGAGAGAAGCAATCTAGAGTAATTTTAAATTTCATTGTCGTTTTAGCTTAATTCTAAATTCCAGTGCATTTTAAAGCTTTTAAATCTTGTATTTCATGTTCTCAGTGTAATATAAAACTTTTATAAGCATCAATTTCCAGTTTCAAGTCTTATCTCTTGTTATGCAATTTTTACTATTTCAAAGAAATCTCAAAATGTTGAAATGTTGTTAGCAATGGTTAGTTTGGACTTAGAAGCTCATATAAGCTCCATATAAAGCTTATGCAAGCTTTTAGACACTCTTAAAAGCAGTTTATTGGTAAAAATCAGAAATTCACAAAAATAACAAATAAATAACTTAAAAATAAAAAATCATGATGCAAGGTTCAAAAATACTGGAGCAGGATATATAATGGATGGTCTTGGGTGTAGTGCTTATTGGTAAGCTATAGGATCTGTTACTTGGTCCTAAGTCTCAGTTTTCAGCTCAAGCTACTTGTAAGCCTCTTGATCTCATTTTGGTATTTAACTGTGTAAAACAGTTATAAGTTTATATCTTTGTGTTTACATGTTCAGTAGTTGTAGTTAAACATAATTAAACTATAAAAACAGTTACTTGTTCTTTAAAGTTTGTAGTTAACTAAAATTTCATTTTCACAGTTAAGTTAGCATAGTTGTAATTTCTCAATCTTATGTTGTTATTGATGTGGTTTAGTGCTTATTCAGTCTTAATAAGTGATATTATAAGGTCTGTTATCTATGACATGGTTTCAATCTTTAATTTGCTTTGAAAATTTCCAAATCAGTTTAGTAAAGGGTTGTTTGGATTTGTGCAGTTCACTGTGCTAAAGGTTGTGCAGTCCTTTGCTTTTGCTTGTCTCATGTCTAAATAGGTCTTAATAACTCATACAAGTCATTAAAACAAGTCCTCATTAGCCTAAAAGTCAAAATCTTTCTTTTTGGTCTTGAATCAGTCCACTGTTGGGATTTTGATTTGCAAGAATCATCATATTAGCTCAAAAGTAGTTAACATAGCTCAATATAACTTCATTACACCTTAATATTACATAATCAGTTCATAGAATCAAGTTAAAATTCAGTTTAGTCAACCTTTCATTTCAATTAAAAAGTCAAAAATCTGTCCTGTGCACAGATTTGGTAGCCAAGTTCATAAGCTCTTAGAGAGCTTAATAGTGATCATTATCCTGTGTGTTTTGGCTTTTTGAGAAGCCAACCAAGCTGTCTCAAGGTTACAAGTTCCTATTTTCCATTTATAGCTTATTTGATAGCTTTTTGTTTAGCTTATTTTTCACACCATTTCAATACAGTGTCCTGTGCATCAGTTTTAATAGCCAAATCATAAGCTCCTATAGAGCTTATTAGTTGACCTCAACCTGTGATTTTTGGTTCTAAGACAGTTAACCTGGTCCTTTTCAAGTTCCAAGTTTTAATTTTCCAGTTGCAGCTTATTTGATAAGCCTGCATGTGCTTTTCATTTTGTCCCAAGTAAGTCAGTATTGACTGAGTTTTACTCAGTGGATTCTCAGGTTTTGAAATAGCTTCTCACAAGCTCATGTTAGCTTATATGGACATCATCTTTGGTTTCTAGGTAGTCAACCAGGTCTTTTCCAAGTTCCAATCATTTCTTTTTAGTTCTAGCTTATTTTGTGTTTTGTGCTTAAGCTCAAACTTGGTATCTAAAATCTGTTTTGACTCAACAAGCTCAGACATCAAATTTGTTGAGCTTGTGGTTCTGAAGGTTTAAGCTTGTTGAAACCTGTTTTATTTTAGTTCTTATAGCTTAATATAGCTTCCTTATCAGTTTGGTGGTCTTTGGTTATCATTTAGCTTTTTCAAGTGCTTAATAATAAGCAGTTACAACTGCAGTTGCTTATTTCTCCACACAAGCCTATGTTTTTCTATTTTTCCTAGATTCAGGATATTAAAATAGACTTTTCCTGAAATTTTCATAATTTTTTATAACTTTTTGCTATTTTTCTTAATTAAAAACAGTTTTTAGGTATTTTTAAATAGCTTTTAATACAAATAAATTATAAAAAGTTCAAAAAAATGATTTTTCAATTTTCTTAGGTTAAGATAAATATAAAAAGACAAAAAAGTATTTTTCTAGATTTTTCTTAGTTAAATTTGTATTTTCTAGCATTTTAATTAGTTTTAAATAGTTTTAAATTAATAATAAATATATAAAAAGTCTAAAAAATATATTTTCTGTTTTAAAATTAGTTTTATCATATTTTAGATTTTTCCAAGTTATAATTTCATTTTTCTAGGTTAATTTTGTATTTTCTTGTATTTTAGTGCAATTTAAATACTTAATAAATAGTTTTTAATTAATAATAATTAAACAAATAGTTGTAAAAATAATTTTATTTTTCTAATAATTTTATTTTATTATTAGGATTATAAAAACATCATTTTCATATTTATAGGTCTTTTATTTCTTTAAAACTCACATTTTATTTTATACGTAGACGTAATTTTATTTCAAACGTAAGTTTTAAGTTGTAGTTTTTAAACGTTCATCGACTTTAAAAATAGTGATAGCGTTTATTTAATAGATTTTAACTTTTTAATCTTTTTAATTTGCATTTAAGCCGCTGTTATTTGTTAATCTTTTCTTTAGGTATAATTTTCCATCCAAAACCCTACTGATTGCTATCCTTAGTGATCATTCTACCATCTGATTAAGTGTTTTAACACCAATTCATCCTCCGTGGGACTTAACGACCCAGGAATTCCCTATATTCCTCTGATCTTAATTGCATTTGTGTTTGAGCTGTTTTAAGTCTATTTGACTTGACTGTTTAGCACAGATCAATAGATCTATCCACAATATTCACGCCCACTTCACTCGTGATTAATGATTCATGATTTAGGGACTTAAGTTTGGCAAATGCGGTAACTTAGTGACAATAAAACAATCAGATAAGCATATAGTTTGAAAGCAATGTGTTCGGTTTAAAATAAAGCATGTATCTCCCCCAAGGGTTTGTAAAACAATTGAATGATAGAAAGTGGGGCTATGAACTCACCCCAGAGTAAATGATATCAAATGTATAATGAGAATGATGGATATGCCGTGAGAACTTCTACGAGCAACCTAGAATAGGATGTTGCGACTTAGGTTTGAAATAATGATGCGAAAGAAATAACAAGCCTATATACGTCTTTATATTGATCATGATGTAGTACATGGTTTTTGTGTATGTCGTTTATAGAAATGGTCTAGTTGTATAAACGTGTTTAGTTTATATATATCGTACAACCGTTCGGGCCATCACAATTCAGAGGTCATGTAGTAAACGTTCGAGGAGCTAGGACACTTTAAATCGTACATCCAGCAACTCGTCGATACGTTTTACTCAAATGAAACCCCTCACATGAAGCTCCCTACTATCGTAGCACTTAATAGATAAAACATATGTTTTGAGTGAAGATTGTTATATTAATAAGTTTATCATATGGTTTGTAAACACAAGTTACAAGGTTGTTTGGTTATGATTAGGAAATCATAATGGTTATCACAAATATCGTCATAATTTATGTCACAAGTGTTTAAAGAAAAGTTTACAAGTTTCTAAATTGTAAAGTTGGTTATTGTTGGGATATGAAAGTGCTGAAGATTGACAGAATACTACAGAAAGATAAAGTACTGTAAAATGTAAAGTACTGGAAAAGTCAAAGAGTCAAAGTACTGCTAAATGATAAAGTCAAAGTACTGCATACGAAGTCAAAGTACTGCAAGATCAAAGAACTATTTTATTCGTTTATAGAAAGTCTTGTAATTCTAGAATATTCTATATTAGATTACTTGACGTACAAGGATAAAATTTGTAAACCGACTAGGGTATCCTTGAGCCTATAAAAGGACGCCTAGATTGGCATAAGATATATGTGATTTTATTAGAGTTTTAGAGAGAAGTTCGATATTATTAGAGTTGTTAAAGATCTGCATAATAACCAGAGTTAGAGTTATTAATAAAATCATTCAAAGTTAAAGTTATTCTTCTTAGCTTTGTTAAGTAAATTCCGCATACTTAATAGAGTTTGCTCAGTGTTTCTTTGTTAATAACTTAGGATTTATCCGAGGTTATTAAACCTTAACAAGCTATTTAAGTTAGTTTGGTTAGAGTACATCGATCCAACAAGTGGTATCAGAGCTTGTGTGGAAACTCTGACTAAGAAGAAAACCGATTTCAACAAACCCTGAAGATGTCGACTGAAGCTGCATCAACTCCTATCACAGAGGTATGTTCTAAGTGTCATGATTTTTATCAAAAAGTACTTAATGCTTATGTTTACGAAAGAGATAATTGTATTAAGGCTAGGTCTGAGGTAGCTGGTTATCAAATAACTTTAGAGTCTATGGAAGCCAAAATTATAACACATGAAAATAATGAAATGGCTTGGGCTGAAAAATATGAACAACAGGATTACCAGTTAAAACTGAGTGAATGGAAATTAAACTGTAAAATTGCTGAAATTGAGAAACTAACTAAGGAGAGAGATGATCTGTTAGAAAAGTTTGATGCCTGGAAAGAATCTGGTCTGTCACATGTTACTTATGTTCAAAAACAAAGAAGAACATACATTAGAACTGGCTTAGGTTTTGGTATGGACTTTGATAACATAGAAGAAAACACATCTAGTGATCAGGATGACTTAGAAGATATAACCACTAGTGATGATGAACTCATTAATTATGTTGACACATCTAGTAATGAGGATTCAGTTAGTGATTCACCTCCTGAGTATAAGAAAGACAAAGGTTATCATGCTGTTCCACATCCCGTTGGTAGTCATCAACCCATAAGACCTGATGTTTCACGTTTTGGTGTAGACAGTCTAGAGTTTAGGAAGAAGCTTATTGGTCAATCTAGGTCTGAAACCCCAAAAGAAACTGTTGAAACAAATTTTCAAAGTCAAGCAGTACCTTCTACTCAAAGTACTGCTACACAAGCAGTACCTTTAGGAAAACCTTTTCAAAACAGTACTGCTAAACCTTTTTGGGATAACTTTGGTCAAAACAGGCTTAATCATTCACCTAGAAGGCACAATAGTTTTGGTCATAGACATAGAAGAAGTCACTTTGGGAGTATGGGTGAAAAACTGTGTTTTGTGTGTTTTAGTCCTACTCATTTAATCAAGGATTGTGAACATCACTCAGAATACCTTAGAAAATTTCCAAAGAACAGGTCTGCTAACCAGAAACCTAGAGAGAACAAACCAGTCTAGAATCATTCTAATAGGGTTAATCACAGCAATTTCTCACCAGATCATAGGTACCCCCACCAGAGAAGACCTTTTTCTAAACCACCAGTACCTTCACAAGCAGTACCTTCTCAAAGTACTGCTCAGTCAAAACAAGGTACTACGAATATCACTTGGAACAGAAATCCTAGGAGATCTCATTACTATCAACCTAGAAGGTATTACAATTCACATAGGGGATCTAGATCACAGGAACCAAGTGTTAAAACTGAATGGGTTAAGAGGGAAAGTACTGCTGAGGGACAACCAGTACTTTCAACAAAAAGTGAATCAGATGTTTTTATAATACAAGAAAAACAGAATGAATTTGCAAAAGAGAGTTCTGTTGAAAATCCAGAAAGTTTTCAAAATCCACATGCTAAAAATCAAAAGATAATTCTGGATCATGTTTTGAAAAACAGTGGAAATTACATACTCAAAGAATTTGAGTTTGTAACTCCACAAGGGGAACACAAGTCAGTAATGGCTTGGGTTCCTAAAAGAAACTAACTCTCTAAAATCTTTGTGCAGGGCAACCCAGAAGAGGAGCTTAAAGATCATTTGATTGTAGATAGTGGTTGCTCTGGAAGTATGACAGGAGACAAGGATATTCTGTCTGATTTTAGATCTATTAGTGGAGGAAGAGTTGCATTTGGGAATGATCCCAATGGAGGAAGAATTACTGGGAAAGGCACCATCAAAGCAGGACGTATAGATTTTGAGAATGTTAGATATGTGAAGGAGCTCAAGTTCAACTTATTATCAGTCTCTCAAATTTGTGATAAAAAGCATCCTGTGTTATTCACTGACACAGAATGTCTCATTCTTTCCTCTGAATTCATACCTGTTAATGATAACTTGGTAGTACTCAGAGTACCAAGAACCAATGATGTGTATAGTCTGGACATGAAGAGTCTTCACTCTTATGGAAGAGCCACCTGTTTAGTGGCAAAATCAACAACTGAAGAAGCACCCAGTTGAAGTCAAGTTATACAGATCAATGATTGGCTGTCTTATGTATCTTACTGCATCTAGGCCTGATATCATGTTTGCAGTTTGTTTATGTGCAAGATATCAAGTCTTACCAAAGATTTCTCATATGAATGCAGTGAAGAGAATTTTCTGTTATTTGAAACAACAACCTAAGTTAGGGTTGTGGTATCCAAGGGATTCACCTTTTCACTTGGAGGCTTTTTCAGATAGTGATTATGCAGGAGACAACTATGATAGAAGATCAACCACAGGTGGATACCAATATTTTGGAAGAAGATTAGTTTCATGGTAGTGTAAAAAGCAAACAATTGCAACAACATCATCTACTGAAGCTGAATATGTAGCTGCTGCAAGTTGTTGTGGACAAGTTCTGTGGATGCAGAATCAACTCTTGGATTATGGGTTCGACTTCAAGAATACTCCTATCAATATTGATAATGAGAGTACTATTTGTATTGTGAAAAATCCATTTTACCATTCCAAGACCAAGCACATTCAGATTAGGCATCACTTTATCAGAGATTGTTATGAGCACAGACTCATAAATGTGGTTAAAGTTCACACGGATGATAATGTAGCTGACTTACTCACCAAAGGCTTTGATGTTTCAAGATTCAATCACTTGGTGGTGAGTATTGGCATGATTAACTACTGAGCTACATTTAAGGGGAGGACTATTTAGTATTAGTATAGTCCTGTGCATTGTTTGAGGGGAGGATATTTATGTATACTTAGCTTATACAGAGGAATTTGGAAAAGTACTGTTTTTTATGAAAGTATGCGGAATTTACTTAACAAAGCTAAGAAGAATAACTTTAACTTTGAACGATTTTATTAATAACTCTAACTCTGCTTATTATGCAGATCTTTAACAACTCTAATAATATCGAACTTCTCTCTAAAAATCTAATAAAATCACATATATCTTATGCCAATCTAGGGGTCCTTTTATAGGCTCAAGGATACCCTAGTCGGTTTACAAATTGTATCCTTGTATGTCAAGTAATCTAATATAGAATATTCTAGAATTACAAGACTTTCTATAAACAAATAAAACAGTTCTTTGATCTTGCAGTACTTTGACTTCGTATGCAGTACTTTGACTTTATCATTTAGCAGTACTTTGACTCTTTGACTTTTCCAGTACTTTACATTTTACAGTACTTTATCTTTCTGTAGTATTCTGTCAATCTTCAGCACTTTCATATCCCAACTATCCTCCCCTAACTTGAATTCTACTTGTTTGACTTCAAGTTCCTTTGTGAATTTATCTTTATCAGCTTCATCTTTAAGAATAGATTGTGTCTTTGTCTTTGGATTGTATCTTTGTAGTTTCTGTGCATAGTCAAAGTATCTCTAGAATTATTCCTTTACAACATCATCCAACAATCTCCATCTTTTCAGCAACACAGCAACATATGACAATTTGTACATTAATTCAGTTTAAGTTGCAAACTATTCTCATCACTTCCAGGTGTGTTAACTCCTGTGAGAGGTGAATCATTGAAAATTTAATGGATTTAGATCTCTTTACCAAAGCCATTAACTCTGGAGTAGCCAAATATTTTGGTGTGTAAGACCATGGTACATTAATAACCATATGATTTTTAGCAAATCATCAGCTATCAACAGATTTGATTTGTCTTTACCAAAAGCTGTACCCTTCTGGACTAGTTAGTTCTTTCATCATGGTGAACTAATTACCATATAATGGTTTTTCCACAGCCTTTACCACAAGCCATTTTCTTGTGGGCTAGCCAACTCTTCACATTACTGATATGGTGAGTTGATTACCATCTAACTTATTAGTAAGTTGTCAACTAAAAACGGATTTGATATATCTTTACCAGAGCCGTTTGCTCATGGATTAGTCAATCCTTTTGTAACCATGGTGGATTGATAACCTATTGATGTTACCATCTCAAAAACCATTTATTCAACCTTTGTTTCAAAATATTTGTTACTTAACAAAAGTTTTCTTCAAAAATCACTTAACTGGTTAAAAGCTACAAGCAGTACTTTGATTAAAGTACTGTTTGATCAGCAGTACTTTGAATGAAGTACTGATTTATCAAAAATAATTTATTCAATTAAGTCTCATACCAGTTATTCATTATCATCAGCAATAGTAGTCCAGTTGATAAACAAATTGATGACCATACAAGCAATTTCATTGTCTTCTTCAACTTCCATTCCATGCTCTAGCATCCTCCTCATAAGATCTACTGAAAGAGGATATCTTCTATCTGCAAACATGTGAATCATTGTACCAGTTTCCAGCTCTAGAAAATGAACTCCAGATTCTTCAAAGAATCTTCAGCAAACAATTTCCCAGTTCTCTTGATTCTTCCAAATTTCATCACTGCTCTATTCTTCAGTTTCCCATGCAGTTATGAGATCTCCAAGTAAAACTAAACCAATTCCTTTTGATGGATGATGTTCAAAATAATCTTTCACCACATGATATAAATAGAATAGATCCACTCTATCTATGATATGCAATAAATCCCATAGCCTGTTGAACACTCTGAAACTTTCATCTTCTCTATGAAACATCAGATAGCTTCCATCTTTAGATTCCACAACTTCAAAAGCAATAATCTGAGATCTGTTCATCTTCATGTCAGCATCTTCTCTGGAATATTCAAAATCTACTATTCTGAGATAATTTCTTAGTTCATCCCTAGTTTCAGATCTTAACTCAACTTTTTCTTTCTTTGAAAATTGTATATTGATACGCTTACGCAGCGCGTTCGGGGTCAAAGGAACTTCCTTTTCGTCGAGCAAGTTTTTCAACACCCTAGGCAGTGAACCTAATCGTTGTAGTGTAGTATTAGGGTAAGCCACGGGTATTGATATCGTTCTCTAGGGGAATAGGAATGCTAGTGAGAAGTTACTACGCTAAGGTTAAGGTTGAGGAAGATTATTTTTTATCTTTTTTATATTTTTTTAGGAAATTGAAAGGTACGAATCTCGGGTATTGGATTTGGGGGGTTGGTATTTCTACCGATTACTCTACTATTATCTAATTATCTAA
The DNA here is from genome assembly GCA_019973895.1 of Chrysanthemum seticuspe. NCBI lineage: Eukaryota > Viridiplantae > Streptophyta > Magnoliopsida > Asterales > Asteraceae > Chrysanthemum > Chrysanthemum seticuspe. The sequence continues at coordinate 284,472,120 of BPTQ01000008.1, read as the reverse complement.
ACTAAGGTGGTGGTAGTCTATGTCTAATTAATGTGTGCTCGTATGATAGTTTAAAGATGTGTTTACTTAGGTTTTACTACTCCTTAATTATCTCCTATTGATGGTTGAGTTGTCACGTCCTTATTCTTAGCTGCGTTGTGTGTCTAAAGTTGTAGGGTATGCGTTTCTCCCTAACTCTTTGAACTTACCAAAGGGTCTCGTCTACAAAACCCACTAGGGATAATAAACTCTTACTCTAAGGCACTCTTTGGATGGTTTAGCTTACAACTACTCAGGTAATTATATTCTAAGGTTCACAAAGATGAATCAAGAATTAAGTACACAACGAATGACCTATCGCATTACTAGATCATTAATCAACTAAGATAAGAAACAACCAATCAATATTCAATAATTAAGTTTCATACTCCCTAAGCAAACACACAAATAAATTAGCCGGACATGGAGAACATGCAAGCATACACACAAATAATCAAAGACATAATTAAATTGATGAAGTAAATACTTATCTTGATGTAAGATAGGGTTTGGAACCCTAAAATACTGTACAAGACACCCTTGGTTCGGTTTTAGGTTTTCACTCCAAAAAGACTCTCCTAAAACTGAAAAATTCGGATTCTATATATAATATTACATATGCGACGGCGTCACCTTATGTTTTGTGACGCCGTCGTGTCGCCGTCATTTAGGGTTTCGTCTTGGCCACGTTAACCTTGTGACGGCGTCACCTTATGTCTGTGACGCCGTCCTCTTCAGCTTCTGACGTCGTCTGGGTCGCATCTAGGCCGTCTGAGTAGCGACGGCCTACTCTTTTAAAGCCCGACGTCGTCACTTGAAAATAGGGTTTTTGGCTTCTGTATCGTCACAAAAATCCTCCGACGGCGTCGCAATTAACACCTGACGCCGTCGCCTTCTGTTTTCAGCAGCTTTGAGTGTCTCGATTATGACTTTGGCCATTTTCTTCGTATATCCGCGCCTTTCCGTCCAAATAAGTGCCATTCCAGCATTTTGCCTTCAAGAAACCTAAAAGGTGAAAAGGAACGATATTAAGCAATAACGGATACAAAAGTGATCAAATAAGGGCTTAAACGACCCCTCAAAATGGTACCTTTTAAAACCTTATCAAATATACCTACACTTTTTATTTGCTAATGTGCTTTTAGCCAATTAATTTATAAGTTAGGGGTCATGAAGCATTGATTTAAAACGGTCCACAACACATATAAGCCCCGCAAAAGTCATAACAAGCACGGAAATTACATACTAGCACCTCACATGGGGTGTTTGGATACTCACATCTCTCTCGGGTGTATATATGAAATATAACAAATAGGAAATGGAAGATAAACAATCATTAACCTGTCCTAGTACATAGATTACCATAGGCTTGAGAATAGATCAAACCTCCATCGCTTTGGCGTAAGCACCTAGGAAAGACTATCAAAGAGGTCTTTTAAAGGGTTGTAATGTTAGGCTTACGGTAGGGAAACAAGGGTTTGGTGGGATAGGCTATTTAGTGGTGGCAAGTCAAAAATCTCTATGTTAAATGCATACGAAGAATGGCGTTGCTAAGCCAAGACTCGACACTCTAAAACTCTAGGTAACGGAAATAAACAAACATAAATTTAAATGATAGATGTAGGATGGTAGCCCGCATGTTTTTTTTTTTTTTTTTTTTTTTTTTTTTTTTTTTTTTTTTTTACACTTTATTTTTTTTTACTTTATTTTTTTTTCTTTTTCTCTTTTTCGATTTTTTTTTTTTTTTTTTTTTTTTTTTTCACATACACTTTTACTCTACCATCCTCTACGGTAACATCAAAATGATAGGGATTTATAGGCACATCCCTACACTTGAGTTTTTTATTACTCTAACACTAATTTGACCCGAATTGAAAAGATCAAAACACTTGGGGTACATTATTACGCAAACAAAGGGAATTTAAATTTAACGTTCCCTTCCCGTCATTTCATAAACTTTAACTTTTCCCATGAATCCCAATCGTCCCAAAACTGTATACAAAGGATATGACTCGACTTAGCAACTCATGCAAGCTACCAGATAATTGAACTAAGGGTTTGGGGTGATAACAATAATGCACTAAAAGTGAGTGCATACAAGGTAGGCTAAGGCGATTTGGGTGTATATTTGGGGGTGGGGTGTAAACAATGCTCTTCATTGATATTCCGGAAAAACCGAAACATCACGAGAACCGCGAAAAGGATAGGCTCTGAGGGGTTAACTAGGGGTATCGTGTACTAAAGATGAGTACAACGCAAAGGGTGTGGGGGAATTACTCAACCGATGTGGAAGAAGTAATTATATTACGGGTATCAAACAAGGGTTATCCTAATGCCTCTTATCATTTAGTTATTCCTAACTACACAAGTGTAGTCTCACTTGCGATCTCGGAATGAATCACAAAACAAGTTCTAGAATCTAATATACTACCGGTTCACACTCTAAGCATTGAAGATGAATGCTTTTAATACCTACTAATCTAAGGGTTTTTGTGCTAGTCATGCAACTTCCTATCCGTGAGACGCTTTTGTTAAGACTAATGGCCCACTCCTATATGTCATGAAAAATTTTAAATTTGGTGCCAAAATTACCCTAACCGACATTTTCTCATGGTTTATTACACAATCACAATTGGACAAAGCAAATAATCAAGGATAAACATAGTTTCAAAGTTCCCATTTTATTTTCCCTCCCTACACTTAAACTGAACATTGTCCCCAATGTTCCCCGAAAGTATCAAAGTTATGATAAAAGAAGGTAATAAAAAACGAAAGAAACTAATACTCCCCTGATTAGCTCGGTAGGATCCGTGTAAAGTGGTGGTTAAATCCTTTCCAAGAAGAATTTATGCGTGAAAAGCTCCTTCCAATCTTGTGTAACTTCTTCTTGACAAACTAAACCTGCACACTTGAAGAAAACAAACGAAACCTTCGCGTAAAATCGGCGGTAATAATATATATAAGACTCGATTTAAACTAGGATATAATGCTTGTGGAATGGATGTTTACAGAATTTCTAAGAAAATTAAGACCTGGAAAATTCCAAATTTTTTTAAGTAGCTCAGAAAACGAGAAAAAGTGATCTGATGTTTTTACTCCTTCCTGACGCCGTCAGGTTATCCTGACAAAAACTGTTCTGCGATTTTCTGAAAAAAAAAAAAAAAAAAAATTCTGGAAAATTTACATCTTTAGAATCTGGAAAAATTTCTGCAAAAACATCCATTATGACTCGATACAAGCATTTGACTCGAACAAACAAACATATATATCTTTTGGTTAATTGTTATTCTCATGTTTACGTTTCTTTTGAAAACGTGTGTAATCCTCCCTACACTTATCCCTTATGTAAAATACCTTTATATGCAATTAAGACGAGGTTAAAAACAAAATAAAGCATTTTTACAAATTTAAACATGAGGATAAACAATTAATAAAAGATATATGACACACAAATAAAAATGAAAAACAAATACACATGGGTTGCCTCCCAAGAAGCGCTTGTTTTTGTTCGAGTCACGAGCCTGACTCTACCCTTATTTAACAGATAAAGGGGAAGTTTTCCCTACACTTAAGGTTAAGTGCTGGTAATAGTAGCAATACACACCCTTAGGGTGGAAATTTGCTACGTGAGGAGAGGGTGATGGGTGATTTTTGTGCTCAAAGGAGTGTGCTCTATTCATTATAACCTTACCTAATTCAATTGGTGTAGCGGGTGAATCAAATCTCTCTCCTAAAAATGGATCATCTTCTATCAACTTCAAAAGATTCTTAATGGATCATCTTCTATCAACTTCAAAAGATTCTTAGTTAAGGATCCATCTTGACCTAATAAACCCGGTTTAAACCCATAATGTTTCTTGTTATCAACCATGAATGGGTGATATAAGTGTGTAAGGTCATGGGTTACTCCTATATTAGCTTCCACTCTACATGGCCTAGAATCTATCACCTTTATCAAGCAACTACCCGGACTATCTATTTTGATGGGTGGATTGGGGCCTAATTCATTCCAAGATTCACATCTAAAGACGGAACATTGGGTAAGGTTTTTGGTTGAGGCTCCGGTTCATCAAAATTAGGAACTTCCCTAGGACTAAGAGAGAGGTCATGACAACAAGCATCTAAACCTACATTCTCTAGTGGCGTTTGGTCCAAAGGTTCTCTATCAATTGGGGCTCCTATAGTCTCTTCTACTTCTTCCGGGTAAGTTATAGGTGATGTGTGTTCCTCAAGTGATGGTAGGGCTTGTGGGCTTGGAGTTTCCACCTTTTTCTCCATTATATCTAGATATCCTGAATGTTTGAAATCTACCCCACACATGCAACTAGGTATTTTAGCTTCAACCATCTCACAATCTTGTTTGGGTTTAGGTTTCATGTTCTTAAAAACTAGGTCTTTTTGATCATGATGCCTAAGGTTAGATAAATCCTTCTTATCCATTTCCTCAAGTTGTAACAACTGAAGGTTTATGCATAGGAGGTTTTTCTGAAAAATTTTAAAGATGGTGTCACTAAAAGGAGTTGATCTTGACAACGATCGTTGAATAGAAGCCACACAAACACAAAATATATCAAATCCATCCAATCTTACACCCTTCTTCTTTTGGATATATCTAAGTTCACTCACAAATTCATTAGAACAATAAAAACCAAACCAACTTGCGAAATTCAATTGTTCCTCATTTGTTAATGATTCAAATGCAACTTCACTTGCCATAGTGACAAATGAAAATGGTTTTACGAACACAAACACAAAGAAGGGGGATAGACTACAAGGAAGCTAATAATGAGAAAAAATTTACTTGATAGGAATCAAGCAAAGAACCTAAACGAGGTGGACTACTAACTAGCTATTCTATTCCCCGGCAGCGGCGCCAAAAACTTGATACGCTTACGCAGCGCGTTCGGGGTCAAAGGAACTTCCTTTTTCGTCGAGCAAGTTTTTCAACACCCTAGGCAGTGAACCTAATCGTTGTAGTGTAGTATTAGGGTAAGCCACGGGTATTGATATCGTTCTCTAGGGGAATAGGAATGCTAGTGAGAAGTTACTACGCTAAGGTTAAGGTTGAGGAAGATTATTTTTTATCTTTTTTATATTTTTTTAGGAAATTGAAAGGTACGAATCTCGGGTATTGGATTTGGGGGGTTCGTATTTCTACCGATTACTCTACTATTATTTAATTATCTAAACTAAGGTGGTGGTAGTCTATGTCTAATTAATGTGTGCTCGTATGATAGTTTAAAGATGTGTTTACTTAGGTTTTACTACTCCTTAATTATCTCCTATTGATTGTTGAGTTGTCACGTCCTTATTCTTAGCTGCGTTGTGTGTCTAAAGTTGTAGGGTATGCGTTTCTCCCTAACTCTTTGAACTTACCAAAGGGTCTCGTCTACAAAACCCACTAGGGATAATAAACTCTTACTCTAAGGCACTCTTTGGATGGTTTAGCTTACAACTACTCAGGTAATTATATTCTAAGGTTCACAAAGATGAATCAAGCATTAAGTACACAACGAATGACCTATCGCATTACTAGATCATTAATCAACTAAGATAAGAAACAACCAATCAATATTCAATAATTAAGTTTCATACTCCCTAAGCAAACACACAAATAAATTAGCCGGGCATGGAGAACATGCAAGCATACACACAAATAATCAAAGACATAATTAAATTGATGAAGTAAATACTTATCTTGATGTAAGATAGGGTTTGGAACCCTAAAATACTGTACAAGACACCCTTGGTTTGGTTTTAGGTTTTCACTCCAAAAAGACTCTCCTAAAACTGAAAAATTCGGATTTTATATATAATATTACATATGCGAAGGCGTCACCTTATGTTTTGTGACGCCGTCATGTCGCCGTCATTTAGGGTTTCGTCTTGGCCATGTTAACCTTGCGACGGCGTCACCTTATGTCTGTGACGCCGTCCTCTTCAGCTTCTGACGTCGTCTGGGTCGCATCTAGGCCGTCTGAGTAGCGACGGCCTACTCTTTTAAAGCCCGACGTCGTCACTTGAAAATAGGGTTTTTGGCTTCTGTATCGTCACAAAAATCCTCCGACGGCGTCGCAATTAACACCTGACACCGTCGCCTTCTGTTTTCAGCAGCTTTGAGTGTCTCGATTCTGACTTTGGCCATTTTCTTCGTATATCCGCGCCTTTCCGTCCAAATAAGTGCCATTCCAGCATTTTGCCTTCAAGAGACCTAAAAAGTGAAAAGGAACGATATTAAGCAATAACGGATACAAAAGTGATCAAATAAGGGCTTAAACGACCCCTCAAAATGGTACCTTTTAAAACCTTATCATATATCTTCAACTTCAGTTTTCCTTTTTCTTTTTAAACTTTTCTTTCTTTCTGCTTCAGTCCAAGTAGCTTTATCTTTATAATATTTGATACTTGCAACATCCTTCTTATAAGCCTCTGTCTCAGCATCATATAATCTTTTCATATCAACATACTTCAGCTTCTGCAATCCTTTATATCCTCGACTTTTCAAATAAGCCATCATTGCATTCCTTTCTTTAGCAAGATTTGGTTTTCTAGGCATAAAAGAAACAGGAGTAGGTGACTGTAATGGTTCAGCATCTTCAGCATTCAATTCTTCTTGTAATTTCCTAGCTGCTTCTTCATTCATTGCCTCTTCCTTAGTAACTTCAGTCACTACTTCAGCATTAAGTTCTTCTTGCACTTTTCTAGCTGCGGCCTCATTCCTAGCAACTTCAATTGCTCTAAGATCTGCCAAAGTTAGCTTTTTCTTCTTAGTTTCTATCAACTTGCCTTTAACTTTATCCTTAGGATCTATTGCAGGTTGAGAAGCTCTTGGTTGTTCCTCTGCAACTTCAGTAAAAGTAACACCCCTTGGCTTTGATAAACCATGTAATATTTCAGCAACAGTTTCATCATCACTTACAGTTCTTACAGGTTTAAGTGTATCAGCTTCTTCTGGTATGGCAGTTGTTGAGGGACCAGCTTGTTCTTCATGTGGAATAGTTGAAGGACCAGCTTCCTCTTCAAAGTCTAATACTCTTGGTGTAACCAATTCTTGTCTGTAAGTTCCAGTGAAAACAGTAGCAGTACCTTGATCATCAGTACTTTGAACTTGAACATCAATAACTTGTTCCTCAGTTTCTTGAATAACTTGTTCTTCAGTCTTTTCATGTTCTTCAGTACCTTCAGGTTCATTTTCCTTAACAGCATCTTCTTTCAAATTCCTTTCTTCTAAATTCCTCCCCAATTGGACAGAAGATTGTTTGTGAACCTTTTGGCGTTTGGTCTTCCGAGACTGCCTCTGCTCCTTCTTTTTAGATTTGACCCATATGCGATGATGTTGAACCAATGGCCAGACAAAATTCTTGAGCCGTCTAAACTTGAGCTTCAATTTCTTAATCTGTTTAGCTTGAGCTTTAGTAGTCTTTTGCAACTTGACTAACTCCCTTGTCAAAACATAATTATCCAATGTTAAACCTTCTGGGGATATAGTATGTGAATCATCTCCTTGACTTGGTGAATGTTCCTCTGGTTGAGAATCAGGAACAGATTGTTGTGGAGATGGAGAAGGTGAACCTGCAACATCTTCTTGAACTTCAGTACTTGGAGAAGCAGTACCTTGAGATGCAGTACCTTCTTGAGATGCAACACTTGCAGATGTAGTACTTGCAGGTGCAGTACCTTCACTTTCTTCATCATCTTCAGCATCAGCTCTAACAGCTTGAACAACTTCCATCATAGAAGTAGTTAAAGGAGTGTCTTGACCTCTGAATAAGTCACTTCTTCTTTCCATAAAGGTAAAAATCTTTGCTTGTTGTACTATAACATGTAGTAAGTCTGTAGGCTTTGGTACATCGGCAAGTTGTTTATTGAGGAATACTTGAACAAACCTTGGATACATCAACCATTTTGACCCATGAGAAATGTGTGAAAGCATTCCATCTAGAATTAGCCTTGAAAAATTGAAAACACGATCTGTAGCCAATCACACCATAGCAGATGCTATGTTAGATCCAAATTGCTCCTATGAAGTACTTTTAGCACTAATACAATGAAGCAACACATGCACTAAAAACTTCCATTGAGGACAAAATAGTTGTTTCCTGAATGTTTGTTCTGTTAAAGACCCTTCATAACCAAGATGCCCAAAAGTTTCCCAAATCAACTGCTTATCAAAACGAATAGCCACTTCTTCATCATTAAACAATATGTCTTCTCGAATAGAGGCTTCTGTAATCTTCACAGTTCTTCCAGCAACTGTAGCCCTAAAATAAAATTCATCATTCTCCATATTATCCCTAGCAGTAGCCCAAAATTCTTGAATCCAAGGTTCAATTATATCCGGCTCCACTAAAAGAGCATAACTGATTGGTGACCCAGTAAGATAATCAATTATATCATGAAAAGCCTCATTAAATTCAGTCTTGTCTAAATTCGCCACCATGTTGTGCTTTGAAACAGTAGGACGATTCGCCATAGTTGAGTATGTAAGCACAATTAGAGATATAAGCGAATAATAAAGAGATGGTGAGAGAAATATGGAAAAGATATGAGAATATCAAGATGAGAGGGAAAATCGGAGAGTAGTTATTTATAGATGAGATTTAAAAAATCACAGCCCATAATAACAAAGTTACCGTTAGTAGAATTACCCCTCAATATTACCGTTGGAACAGTACTTTAATAAGACAAACAATACTTTCCACGTGTGCAGTACTTTCCCAAGCAGTACTTTCCTAGCAGTACTTTCATAAAAAAACAGTACTTTTCCAAATTCCTCTGTATAAGCTAAGTATACATAAATATCCTCCCCTCAAACAATGCACAGGACTATACTAATACTAAATAGTCCTCCCCTTAAATGTAGCTCAGTAGTTAATCATGCCAATACTCACCACCAAGTGATTGAATCTTGAAACATCAAAGCCTTTGGTGAGTAAGTCAGCTACATTATCATCCGTGTAAACTTTAACAACATTTATGAGTCTGTGCTCATAACAATCTCTGATAAAGTGATGCCTAATCTGAATGTGCTTGGTCTTGGAATGGTAAACTGGATTTTTCACAATACAAATAGTACTCTCATTATCAATATTGATAGGAGTATTCTTGAAGTTGAACCCATAATCCAAGAGTTGATTCTGCATCCACAGAACTTGTCCACAACAACTTGCAGCAGCTACATATTCAGCTTCAGTAGATGATGTTGCTGCAATTGTTTGCTTTTTACACTGCCATGAAACTTGTAAACCGACTAGGGTATCCTTGAGCCTATAAAGACCCCTAGATTGGCATAAGATATATGTGATTTCATTAGAGTTTTAGAGAGAAGTTCGATATTATTAGAGTTGTTAAAGATATGCATAATAAGCAGAGTTAGAGTTATTAATAAAATCGTTCAAAGTTAAAGTTATTCTTCTTAGCTTTGTTAAGTAAATTCCGCATACTTAATAGAGTTTGCTCAGTGTTTCTTTGTTAATAACTTAGGATTTATCCGAGGTTATTAAACCTTAACAAGCTATTTAAGTTAGTTTGGTTAGAGTACATCGATCCAACAGTTATTACAAGTATAGTTTCATGGTTTATCGAGGGAGTAGATCCAAATTGTATTCTATACGTTTAGGTTTATCAAGGCTAAGGCCTTTGGTTTACGGTCTCGGCTTAGGAAGCCTTGAGGCTTTAGCCATGGCCTTGTCGTGGCTTTGTTCTAGGCTACCATGGTCTTGTGACTCAGCCTTGGCCTTAGCCGTGGCTGTGGTCTCGGCTTAAGACCATTAGGCCTCTTGGTTTGCCTTTAGTTGTGACAAAAATATAGTTATATAGGGCAATTTCAGTTTTTGAAGGAAAGTGGACCTGTTTTAAGCATTTTCAGGGCCCGAGCATTTTTGTTAGTGAAGGAAAACGTCGTTCCGGACAACTTTCGTGCTTTAACTTTTTGATGAAACGGACCAGAAGGGCCACGTTCAAAACGGACAGCTGCTTAACAGCTTGTTTTAGGCAGTTTCGGTGTTTTGGTTTCGCTAACTTCTTTTGGCCGTATCTTTTGACTCGTGTACTCGTTTTAGGTGATTCAAATTTCTATGTTTTCCTTTTAAAATCCTATTTAACAGTATGTAAGTTTCTAATATCATGGTTATACTATTTTTGTCGTATTTCATAATATATATATGTCACTAGTTTTCTTGTTTACATCCATTTGGCTAACATATGATTCCTTTAACTTGTTTTAGTGGTTTTTGTACATCATGATAACAATATAAAGACCATATATAACATAAATGAAGTATGAAAACATGCTAATGATGTTGAGCAAGAGAGTGTGTTAGGGTTTCTTACAACTTTTGGCTTTCTAAAGATAGGAGTAACTAGTAAGGATTAGGACTTTGATTGAACACTTAGGACCTTGGATTGAGCAAGCTTTCCACACCTTGGCAACCTTATATACTTCTTGTATTCTTGAAGGATAATATAAGATTATAACAATGTCTTTTTGGAGACATGAAGTTATTTGAAGATTATAACGACTCTTTCTTGAAAACTTCCAAGAACAAAGATCAAAACCTAGTTTTTCTTCAAGAACACATGAATGTTCTTACAAGATCTATAAGAAATGCCTTAGGTTTAGGAATTTAGATGTTAAGAAGGTGTGGTGCAATTTTTGTCAAGTGATTTGCTTGGTATTTATAGGAGGAAAAGTTTGGTTAACCATATATTGGGTTAAATGTTAACCATGGTTAAGTTAGGACACATGTAAAGATCAAAATGAAGCATGGTTAAGATCAAGCGACCAAAATGATGAATCTCCTCCCTAAAGTCGTTCATATAGAGATAAGATGACTTAGGTGGATAGTCTTGGTATTATCTTGGTTACGGAGTGAGTTTTGGTTCCGTTAATCGCTAACTGTAAGCCGTTTAAGTCAAGAAACGTAAAACCGGGTATCGTAAAAATATGAAACTTATAGGAATGATTAAACTCATCAATATACTCATTATTATCGTATAAAAATGAGTGATAAGTTTAATGGGTCGCGTAAACGCTGTTAAAACTTGAAACGTAAGCTAAGTACGTGAAAAATGCAATTTATCAAAAAAGAACGAGATTTCAGGGAAATGACCGTGAATTTATTTAAAGTAGACTTAAATTAGTCTATAAGTGATATGCGATGTCAAAATGTGGTTTTCGTTATACGTGAGATAACTTAACAGTTATACGTGAAGTCTAAAAGTTATGCGATTTAAGCAAAAATGTAGAACGTACAAGGTTAATTTCTTTATGGTCAAAGGAGGAGGGAAATATGTTTTACTATTCCAAAAAATGTAAAAGTGTCAAAACATCTTAGAAAACACAGTGCAGGAATGGTTAAGTCTGGGTCTAAGTAGAATTGTTTAAAACGTAAGTTTAGTCTCGTATGGCTCAGGGTTTATTTGGTAACATTTAAATGAAATCTTAAAAATTATATAATTGATTATGAGTGATCTAAAAATTAATCTGATGTGATAAAAATTTTCAGAGTTGATTTTCGTTATGCGCGTGATATTTAAATGGTGTTCCGACCAAAATAAAACTTTAAGACGATGTTTTCTTAATAACTTTTGCGAAGATAATCTAACGATTGTCAAACTCTCAGATTATTACTAAAATAATTTAACTTACGATAATGTGAAATAAAAATTTTACGGGATGAATAGTGAAAGTGAATAGTAACTTTTCAAAAAAATGAAAAGTAACCTGAAAATGCGGGTTGTTACAAACAGAGCCTAAGTAAAACTTAAGTGATCCTAATGTAATATGTTTAACTAGTCCAATAAGGTCTGGAAGGTTGGATTGATGCAAAAAGGTTAAAAATGAACTTTTGTCCACCCGGATCCCACGGATCCTTCCCTTAAGGGATCCGGCTAGTTATAACCAAGGGATCCGACATCTGAGACAGATTTCTTAACAGTAAGATTGCGAAATTTTGTTCTACGTATTGACTTTTGAAACCAATGATCTCTACTGCTAGCATATATGTATACAAGTAAAACATAGTAAGTATAGCATGTAGAAACAACATATGGGCAAGCAAATAAGATAACGACCAAATTTTGATATAAGATCAACCAAACATGTCTTGCATAAAATAGAGAAAGTCATGATCACATGTCGTTTTAACATTCACAAGACATCCAGAATGAAATAACCATATAAAAAACATAAGGTACAAATTTCCTTTTGTCAATCTCTTCACTTTTTCTTCTTTCCCATGTTGATGAGGAAATGAGTTAGACAATGTTGTTTTTATTAATTTGATAATACAAAACAATAAAGAATGAAACATCAAGGACTTAAAGTGACAAATAAGAAATCTACAAAAAGATAGAGGGACTTGCTTGCAAAAGAAGATTTACTTATTAGTCCTTCGTAGAGATTTGTAAACCCTAATCCTCTATTATATAAAGATGACATGGGATGTAGGTTTTAACAATTAAGTCTTCCATAATGTAGTCGACTAAGAAAGGTGTGTGTGTGTGTGTCTAGACGTTTGTCATAGAAAACGTCTAGGGTATGTTTAATCTTTCAAGATCGTTTGATCCTTGTTATAGATTAGATAACACGTTATTAATATAATTGAGAGCTTGTTGGATGTGAAAAACCTTGTTGTCAATAACGTTAATTCTTATTGAATATTCCGCTTTCGTTATTGTGTGTCCTAGATAATATGAGGTCTAAAAAACCTCGAGCTACATCGATTCAAAAAGTGATATCAGAGCAAGGTTGTAACTTTCTGCAGATCAAAAGAATGAAAAGTTACAGGCTATCGAAGTTGGCTGCAGAAACAGGTTTAATAATTCGAATTTTTGGAGTTTTTAGGGTTTTCTTTGATATTCAACTTTCTGATTTCGCGTTCTATTAAAATGATTCATCATGGAAGTTTGTGGGTTCACGAGAGAATGGGAAAATATTTTTAAAGAGTAGTTTAGCAAATAAGTTGAACAATGAAGGAGGGGCATTGGAGCATAAGTTTATAACGTATTCTTGTTATACTTTATGCTGCTACTGTATTCGAATGTTACTACTCCTCATTCATTCCTTTCCACTGCCATATTATCTTGATACCACTGCTCGTTGCGTGATTTCACTGCTAGTTATTCTCATACCACTGCTAGCTTTGCTTTACCACTGCTAGGTTGACGTTTCCACTGCTAGTGTTCACTTGTTTCCATTGCTAGCATATCGATTACCACTGCTAGTATGATTGGATACCACTGCTACGAACTCGTTACTACTGCTAGTTTATATTGCCTACTTCTCGTTTGCATATGGTAATGCTTTCTTGTATGGATTGATAAATCTTGGAAGTGATCTTGTGCATGTGGTATATTTATTCAAGTAATATGATTGGTTGATGTTCACTTGGTACTGAATTGAATATAAATTGGTCAGTGGATGATGGTATATTAAAGATTGCTATACTTTTTGTATGGGTCGGTGGTGAAGAATTTGCATGACATAGTGCATGTGATAACCTCGTACTACTACTACAATTCCTATAAGTATGGAATTAAATTGGTCGTTTGTGTGGGGCTACTCTTTATTAGACGCAAGGAGATTAATGAAATACCTCGTATGAATTAATTGTAGTAGGTCGGTGATTGTCGTCTTTTGCATGCGATGGATTTAACATAACACATCATGGGTCGGTTGCTAATTGTTTTTGGAAGTAAATTGATACTGAAGTAATTGGTTGATTAGTGTCTAGTGGTATATATTGATCAGTACATGAGGTTAATATTTGTACTGCTGCTATTAAAAGTTTTTGTACTGCTAGAATTGTCTGAGAAAATTAGTTTTTGCTGCTAGTTTTGATCGATATCGGATGACACGTACTTTTTGGTTCTCGGATAATGTTTGGAGTTTGGATGGTTTACACACACATGAGATTTTGGTTCACACACACATGAAGTTTGGATTTTGTTCTTAAAAATTTTAAAAGGCTCGTTTTTGGATTTATTGAATAATTGATAATGAAGAAGGTTGAATATCACTTATATGATGTTGTAGTTGAGTTTCACAGGTTTGTGTTCTTATCATATCTCAAAGTGGAGCTTACACTATGGAGATAACTTTTTCGTGCTTCAATGATTGTGACGAAGAATTGACATAACACTTGAGGGAGTGACGTTATTATGCTCAGTGATTATTGTCAAGAGATTGCGGTCTCCCTATACATGGGTGTACGTTCAATGTCATCTATAGTGCAAGATATAAGACACAAGTTTGGGTTATTCTATTTCTTCATCAAATTTGTTATATTTGGTTTTCTTCATGAGTGATCATTACAAGGAACTTACAGATTTGATGAATCATTTGATGTTCATGCACCACCCAAGGGGAAGTTTCTACTGCTTATATTCCCTATTTGTTGGTAACAAATAGAGGAAGAGATGTTAAAGTGGCGTGGCATGAATTAAGGGGAAGACAAAGGAAGACGAGAGTGTTTCATTCATGGTGAGATTTAATTATCTCAACTTCTTCTAATTCGTCTAGGGAAGTTCGTACAAGAACCGTGTTTGTTTTGTCATCATCAAATAGGGGAAGATTGTTGGGTTTATTAATTTGATGATACAAAACAATAAAGAATGAAACATCAAGGGCTTAAAGTGACAAAGATGAAACCTACAAAAAGATGAAAGGACTTGCTTGCAAAAGAAGATTTATTATTTAGTCCTTCGTAGAGATTTTTAAACCCTAATCCTCTAGTATATAAAGAGGACATGGGATGTAGGTTTTAACAATTAAGTCTTCCATAATGTAGTCGACCAAGAAAGGTGTGTGTGTGTGTGTCTAGACGTTTGTCATAGAAAACGTCTAGGGTATGTTTAAGCTTTCAAGATCGTTTGATCCTTGTTATAGATTAGATAACACGTTATTAATATAATTGAGAGCTTGTTGGATGTGAAAAACCTTTTTGTCAATAACGTTAATTCTTATTAAATATTCCGCTTTCGTTATTGGGTGTTGATAACATCAAATTGTCCTGAATATTAAGTGTCAATTTCCCCCGATAATGCTTGTAATTTATATCATTTATATGGATTTACGTTTGTTTTCCATTGTTTTCCACTTTCAGGTAAATTACGAGCATTGGAGCTAAAGAGACGCGGAATTGGAGAATTATCTAAAGAATTATCATAGTATGCTGATTTTGAAGAAGTTACGGCGTAACTCATCTCTCACATTACGCCGTAACTATTGCGTGACTCAGAAAACCAACTTATCAGAAGGTTACGGCGTAACTCTTCCCAAAGGCTACGACGTAACTATATTAGGTCAAATGAGGTTCCACGCCGTTGATACTTACGCCGTAACTATTCCATCAACTACGGCGTAACCAAGTTTATTGAAGACTGCGACGTAACCACTTATAAGGTTACGCCGTAACTAGCAGATCTAGTGCAAAATACGAAGGAATTGAAGGTTACGGCGTAACTCTTGTTATAGTTACGCCGTAACCCAGAACTGGCCTATAAATACCCCACGAATTCCAGCATTTCTAATCATCCCATTCCACACACAACAACTAGAGAACGTGGGAAAAAGCTCAAGCCAGGTCTAGAGGAGCGTACAGAGCTGTCTTCAAGGGAGAAATCACTCCCCTACGATAAGCATTAGCATTTTATATTTTCTTTACTTTCATATCATGTATTTCGTACCTTTGAATATTGAATTGGTTTGTATGATTAATATGAGCGGATAAGCACCTCTTGGTGCTGGCCTAGTTATGATTCCTTAATTTTTTTGTTTGTATTTACATTACTTCTGTACAATTATTTCTAAGTGTATGCATGCATAGTTTATTGGTAGCTACCTTTGGTTCGGTAGTTTTCAATGGTGGTAGAGGCCAATTTCTTAGGAGATATGACCAACTGACCCTAGGTGAGTGGACTGAGACGGGAAGGGTAAGATATGACCAACTGACGACCCTTTCTACTTGTGCGATTTGACCAACTGATCACCTACCGTTTGGATGAACTTAAGAATTAGGGGGTGAGTGTTTAAGTTGCTAACGCCCGGGCATTCACTATTATAGATCTAGCATGTAGCGGTACTTAATGACTTGGCTTAGGGGACTAGGAACAACATGACTTATGAGGGGACACCTGACTTCTCCTGTGGTGGCATCTTTGCTGATAGGTTAGGGCGAATTGACCAAATGTTGTCCTCTCGAATTTGACCCCACCTGAAGTAATTGGAAGTAAGTAGACGTAGAGATAACTAGCAGGAGGATTAACTAGGTTAGCACCACTCTCCTCTATTGATTTACCCTTTACCTTTTATTTGATTTTATTTTCTTTATTCTACTTTAGTAGTTTAATTAGTTAATTCCCTATCGAAACCATTATTAATCTGTGACACCTAGACTTAGTAATAATCCAACATACATAGCTTTTGGGACGACCTCGGATTTACCGATTACTACACTAGACGCGACCGGGTACACTGCCCGTTATTGCACTAGGCTAGACCATAGGTATAACGAGACTTTATAAATATTAAAACCTGGTCAGTAAAACCTGCATCAGGTGTCCTAGATAATATGAGGTCTAAACAACCTCGAGCTACATCAGTTTTAAACTCAGTTCTATTATCACCTCTGATTACTTTGACCTTATGGCTTAACTGATTTTCTATCTTAGTTATGAAACCCTTGAGAATCTCACTAGTTTCACTCTTAGATGCCAAAAAGTATACCCAAAAAAATCTGCTATAATCATCAGTAATAACTAGGTAATACTGCTTATGGTTCAAACTCCTAACAAAGGTAGGGCCAAATAAGTCAATATGAAGGATAAACAATGGTTGAGTTATGGTGTTTACAGTCTTGGTCTTACAAGAGGCTCTATGTTGTTTACCTTTTTGACAAGCCACACAAAGTTCTTTAATTTCAAAAATCTTAGAAGGTAACCCTCTCACTAAGTTACCTTTCACCAATTTATTGATTGTTTTGAAATTTAGGTGACCTAGCCTTCTATGCCATAATTTTGACTCATCAACTGATGCCATTACAAACAAACAAGTTAAGGACCTATTAGGAATTACATCTTTCATGTTAAAACAATATATATTTTCCTTCCTAGGTACCCTTAGTTGCACATATTTATCATCAGGCATTTTAAAGTTAGGTGATAACACCACACATTCAGTTTCCCAAAAAGTACCTAGTTTTTCTTATCACACATTTGAGAAACACTGAATAAATTATACTTCAGTCCCTGTACCAGATAAACTTTTTCAAAGTCCAACTTTCCTGTTCTGATTGTTCCTCTGCCAAAAATCTTTCCTCCGTTTGGATCATTTCCAAATGCCACATAGCCTCCATCATAGGCTTCAAAGTCCTCAAGGTTGCTCCCATCCCATGTCATGTGCCCAGAGCAACCACTGTTAAAAATTCCTTTGTCTTTTAGCTCATCATATAGATTGCCCTGCACATGAGATTAAACAAGTTAGTTCCTTTTGTGGACCCAAGCCAATACTGACTTGGGTCTGCCTTGTGCATCAACATAGTCAAATTTCTTTAGGTCCATTGATGCACTACTGGCATTGTGTAAAACCTTTGTCTTAGGTTTCCATTGTCAGCTAGCTGAGGCCTTTACAGCATAGAAATATCTTCCAACCACTGTGTCAGTTATCACCTTTGGTATAGTTAAAACTTCTTTTGTCTCAGTGGTGATATTCTGCTTAGCAGTGGAAACAATTTGCTTAGCAGTGGTTAAATTTTGCTTAGCAGTGGTTAGAACCCATTTAGGTGCAGCAATGATTATTTATTTTGTTGTTCCATTCCTCATTAGCACTGCACTTGGAACCATGTTTCTTTTACGATGTGGGTGTGTTTGCTTTGAAAAGTTTTTATGATTTACCCTCTTCCATTTATTCCAAACTTGTGGTTGGTTTTTATAACAGTTTCTCTGTAGATGCTCAAAACTACCACATTTAAAACAAGCCTTTTTAACACATTGAAACTCACTTCCTAATCTATTTGAAATTAAGCCATTGAAGTTTCTTTGATTACCCCTAGGTATGTATCTTTTCATCTGTTCCCTAGGTACCTCATTGAATTCAACAACTTTCTTAGAAATCTGAGCTCCAAATCTAGGCATACCAAAATTAGCTTGTTTTGAGTCAACATTTTTAATATTTTATAACTTATCAAACTGTGTTGACTTAGTATGTTCTTCCTCACTATCTGATACCTAATCTTCAATGATTGGGGCATCAGATGACCTATCAAACACAACCTTAGGTGACTCAGACTTACTATTCTTACCTACAGGTTTGTTAAAGGTAAACTCACTGCTGAAAGACAACTCAGTACCAGGTGGTGCATGTTGCATCAGCTTGGGTGGGGGCATATCATTGTATCCTATGCCTGAACCCTTTTTCATTAATTGACATCCAATAGACTTATGTACTATATCAGAAGCAAATTGTGTTTTAGCAACTCTAACTATATGTTTATCTTTTTCTTCTATGGCCTCTTGTTTTACACTTTCAGCTTCTTCAAGTTTCTGTTTAAGCACCTTAAATTCTCTATCTTTAAGGTCAATTTCACCACCTATTATGTTTATCTTATCTACATACTCAAACTCACATTTGATCCAAAACTTAAGTTTCTCTTCTACATTCTCAAGACCAACTTTATAACCTAAGTTATCTAATGCAAGTCTATCTACCTCTTTTCTCAGACTCTCATTAATTACTTTAAGAGATTCTAAGTTATCTTGACACGATTTAAAAGAACAAGTAGAACTTTTTGAATCATTAGATACCTCAGAATCGGAACCAGAAGATGAAGCATAAGCCATAAGAGCATAATTTTGAACTTTAGAGGCTTCACTAGCAAGGAAGGCAGCATTGGGTCCTTCTTCAATTTGATCACTCCAGTCGTAGTCACCAATTCCATCCTGAGCAACCAATGCTGAAGAAGGATTTTGTTCCTCAATTGCCTTCTTGTAGTCCTCACCAATCCTCTTTGGAGCTCTATATTCCCTAGCAAAATGCCCCTTTTTCTTGCAGTTGTAGCACTCCATCTTGCTTTTGTCAAATCCAGCCTTTCTCTAGCCATCATACTTGACCTGTCTACCAGTCCTTCTCAAGAATCTCCTAGCTTGCAATGTGAGCATTGCCATTTGCCACTGAAGATTGGTTTCTTCAAGATCATCAGGATCAATTTGATCCAGATCCTGATTTAGCACTGTAACACTGGTTGTGAGATCAGCCAGAAACGCACAAATAGCACCATCACTAATGTTATCACTAACAGTGGTATCATTATCAATAGCAGTGGAAACTCCATAAGCAGCAGTGGAAGCTTCCTGAGAACTCCTATGTTTGTAAACACAAAAGCAATGTTCTATGAAGAAGAGGATGAGCCAACAATGTTCTTTTCAGACTCATAAACCTTCAAGTTGTTGTAGAGATTGTCAAGGGTCATCGTTTCAAAATCATCTTTATTTCTCCACACAACTGTATGCATAGCCCATTCTGGTGACAAACTTCTGATGAACTTAAGATTGATATCTTCTTGATTAATTTTATAGTCCACCAGTTTCAATTGACTTATGAGCATCTGCAGTCTGTTATAGGTTCCATCAAGATTTTCTCCACTTAGAGTAGTGAAGTTTTCAAGTTGATGCTTGAGCATGTTCTTCCTAGATTTTCTGGTAGCATCATTACTAGCAAATCTTGTTTCAATGGCATCCATAAGCTCCTTTTCAGTCTCATACTCTTGGAAGTATAATGCAAACTCATTAGGTATTCCCATACTGAGAATGCTATGAGCCTAGATCTCCAACTTCCTTTGAGCCTTATCAGTTTCGCTAACAATACCAAAAACTTGTCCATCAGCACCCTTCTTAGGTAAAGTATCACCCTTCTCAACAACCTCCCAGATGGTGTAGTCAATCATGCGAATATATTGCCTCATTCGCATCCTCCAGACTTGAAACTCACCCTGCTTCAGCATGGGTACCTTGGATGCAGTAACCATATGAGTTTCGTCAGACATCTTAACTTGGTAAAATTAGAACAGATCTAAGTAACACATCTTATTCTTGATCACAACTTCTAGATCGCAAGCTATGATACCACTTATTGATCCCAGTGAGCAAACGATCTTTTATAGAAGCTGACTTAAATAATAAAACCTGTTAAACACTACGCAAAATTTAATGTTTAACCTTAACAAGAATAACAGTTAATTATCACTAAACACCTCAATATTTTACTAGGACTCCTTGAGATCGTTTTCTAATGACCATAACTTTTTCGTGAACCGTTGGATCGGGCTACAATTTTTTACAGGAGCTTCTCTATATACCCATCTAACTTTTCACCAGAGGGATTGTCGATTTGAGCTCGCAATCAAAAGATATAGGCTGTCCAATATGGCTGCAGAAAAATATTTGGTCGTGTGATTTAGAAAAGGATACAAATCAATATTAAAGACGTGGGTAAGTAAAAGGTTTCAAATTAATATTAAGGCTATTTTATTTGCATGCTACGCTGTCTATTATGAATGAATAAGAATTGTAGAAGCTTGGAGCATGTGATAACAACAATCATTGAATAATGATTGTAGGATTTATAGGTGTAACACAAATTCTAGATTGTTGGGAAGATAGAGCACGTGACAATCTTAGTATGCAATTTTTGTGTACAGGTCGATGATATTACGTTTGGAATTTGGTAGTGCTTTGGTTTATTCGATCGACGATAGTACTGTACGAAGCGAATATTGAGTTAGCATGTTGATTGACTTTACGTAAGATGATTTGTATATTGGTTATCAGTTAGTACTGCTCTCATAAATTTTTGTACTGCTTTCTTGATCACGTATTGCTACTCGGTTGATATTCTATAATTCGTGATAAAGGGTTTCAAGGTTTCTTTATGAGTGGTGATACTAGAGAGTTTGTAAGGTTGATACTACTACTTGTTTCGAACTGCTGTTGTGTACGTTAGAGGATCGACTTTGTCGTGGCTTTGCCATTATTATTACGAGTCAAGCGAGAGTTTAATGGAGGCATAGCAATGCATCATCTATGACGGTTTCATGGCTGCAACAAGTATTGGTATTTAGAAATTTGTTACTCCTGCTCGTGATAGGTAATCACTGCTAGTTCTTCTCAATACCACTGCTAGTACTCATTTCCACTACTAAGCTTCTCGATTCCACTGCTAGTTGTTCGAACCACTGCTTTGTTCACTTGTTACCACTGCTAATTTTTTTGGAATCCGCTGCTAGTGGCTTTGTATCTACTGCTTGTGATGCCTTCATATTGCTCGTTATTGACAAACTACTGCTACGCTAATTGCTACTCTTTATGTTACTCATTGGCGACAACAGTTTGATAATGCTCGTTATTGGGCTACATGATTTTGATGTGCAAAGAAGAATTGTATACTGATTGGTACATGTGGACGGTGATAGCATGACTTTGTTGACCATATTTAATATGGTATTCGTATAAAGAACCTTTGTATGTGTTATTTTATGCTAAGAAGCATGTGGACGTGGGTTAGTTCATTAGTATCATGGTCCAAGATGATGATTGGTTTCTATATTAATATAGATATATCGACAGTTTGGTGGACAAGGTACATGGTAATATTCGAATATTTTATTTTCATTAATTGCCATACTGTTGATGATGTTAATTGATGGAAAGTTGGTGCTTATTTGAGTTTTTATTGGTAAGAGTTGTAATTGTTATGGATTTTGGCGACACACACATTGTTATTGGTTCACACACACAAGAAGATTGATATTTGTTCTTAAAGGTTTTAAAAAGGCTTGTTTTGGAGTTTTATTGAAAAAGTGATTACGAAGAAGGTTAAATATCATTAATTTGATGTTGTAGTTGAGTTTCACAGGTTTGTGTTCTTGTCATATCTCAAAGTGGGTGTTACACTTTGTAGATAACTTGTTCGTGCTTCAATGATTGTGACGAAGAATTGACATAACACTTAAAGGAGTGACGTTATTGTGCTCAGTGATTATCGTCAAGAGATTGCGGTCTCCCTATACATTGGTTAGTATAAGTTCAACGTCACGTGGATAGTACAAGATATAAGACACAAGTTTGGGTTATTTTACTTCTTCATCAAATTCATTATATTTGGTTTTCTTCACAAGTGATCATTACAAGGAGCTTACAGATTTGAAGAATCATTTGATGTTCATGCACCACTCAAGGGAAAGTTTCTACTGCTTATATTTCCTATTTGTTGATAACAAAAAGGGGAAGATATGTTAAAGTGGCGTGGCATGAATTAAGGGGAAGACAAAGGAAGACGAGAGTGTTTCATTCATGGTGAGATTTAATTATCTCAACTTCTGCTAATTCGTCTAGGGAAGTTCGTACAAGAACCGTGTTTGTTTTGTCATCATCAAATGGGGAAGATTGTTGGGTTTATTAATTTGATGTTACAAAACAATAAAAACTGAAACATAAAGGGCTTAAAGTGACAAAGATGAAACCTACAAAAAGATGGAAGGACTTGCTTGCAAAAGAAGATTTATTATTTAGTCCTTCGTAGAGATTTGTAAACCCTAATCCTCTAGTATATAAAGAGGACATGGGATGTAGGTTTTAATTAATTAAGTCTTCCAATATGTAGACATCTAGTAAAGGGGTGTGTGTGTGTCTAGGGCGTGTGTTATTGTAAACGCCTAAACTAGAGTTAGTTTAGTTAACCCCCAAGATCAAAGAAGTCTTTGATCCTTGTTATAGTTTAGATAACACGTTATTATTCTGATCAAATAATAATTGGTGGTGATTGTGAATGAAACCTTGTGTCAATAACATTGATGTTTGTTTAATTTCTGTTGTGCATGTTCTTAATCTATGTTATTGTCGAACCCTAAGGCTCAAAACGATCTCAAGGAGTCCTAATAAACTCCACAGACAATTGAACATTCCTTTTATTTGCTTGAATTCCTCAGTTTCTTTTGGAAGAGTAGGGAGTTGTTCAAAGTAAGTCATGGGATCGAGTTGATAATTGGAAACGGGATCGATTTCATCATCATCTTCATCCGAAGAGTCCGAGAGAGGAAGAGGCCTTTTCCCATTGAACATGAACCGTTTGGTGGGTCGTTTGGGGAGAGGTACCATAACATGGTTTGCGAGAAAGTGGTCATCAGAAATAGGAGTAGGTTGTATTGCACTAACATACTCAAGGAGAGGGCTTAGGAGCATACCATAAGGAAGAACCATTTTTTCGGTTTTGAAAACGCCTACCATTCGTTTGGCAATGTAATAGGCGAGATTGAAAGGCTTTTGGTGGATGAGACAATAGATCATTTGGACAATACAAGCATTGGGATGGTCTTTATTTCCGACCAAACAAATGACATTCTCCCTAAGATTTTCTTCCCACTTTTTATAAATGGGAATCATTTCAAAGGGTTCCATTTGAAAGGGTTCATGATGAAAAAGTTCTTTGTTGCGATTGTAACAAGTTTGGTCGACTCTTTTTGTGAAGATGATATCTCGAACTAGAACGGGATCATCAAGTGAAGTGTGATAGATAGGTTTAGAGTCTAAGGCGAGGTATTGGCAAGCGATCGACCAATCCTTAGAGTACATACAAATTCCTTCACATGGTATGTGAAGGATTTTTGCGAATGTGGTGAGAGGTAATATGATGCTTTGGTTGTTTATGATGAAAGCGATTGAAATGGTTCCATCATTGTTTTGGATAATCTTAACACTTTTGTAGAATTCAAAGATGAAAAACGGACAAATTTTTTCATCTATTTTGAGGAGGCAATCAAAGTTGATTGCGGAAAAGACTTGAGGAATGTTGGTGTTTTCAAGGAAGCATTCCTCAATTGCACGACCTTCGTGGATGAGTCGTTTTTGAAGCATTTTGAAGGTTTTGCGATCACTAGTTGATAAACCTTGTTTGCGATAGTATCTAGGAATATAGTGGACGCTATCATGATGATCTTGTTGGGTGGATTTAGGCATGTTTGATCCTAGAAGAAAAACAATATTCCAATAAGGTAAATGGAAAAATTGATCCAGATGGGTTTATGATCTTATGAGCTTATTTTGTATTAACAATGCCTTTTTGAAAAACCTTAATAAGGTAAATGGAAAAATTGAAACCAATTGAAAAATTTATAAGTATAAACCCTAGAATGGAGATGACAAGGAATAGAAAGTATGAGTGTAATTACTTACAATAATGTTTAGGAATGAGATGCTTAGGAGGATGAAGCCTCAGGATGATATGAACTGAGTTTTGGTCATTTTAGGTTTAGGGAGAGGGAAAATGGAGAAGTATGGGATTTAAAAATGATTCTCCTGTTTGTCTGTTTGCTTGGTTCCGCCGGTTCCCTTGGTTAAGGGATCCGGCTAGTACAACTTGAGGGATCCGGGACTACAGATACTTTTAGGGTGATTTGGAGTATTCTCTCACTTGTAATAAGTTATACAATAATTTATTTTTGAGAAGAACTTATAGAATGAAAGATTGATTATAGTCCTATTTGAGTAAGCTTTTAGCGAAGACGTTTTGAATGGAAGCAAAGATGTTTAAATGAAAATAGAACGAAGAATGGTGGATCACGACTTTAGTCATCAATATTTCTTTTTATGAGGAAAGTGTAGATTGACAAACTTACAAAGTTTTTAGGAGAATCAAGGAGGAATACTATTCCCGATTATGTGTCGAGATGGAAAGTAGTGAAGAGAGGCTTTTTTGAAACTTGTGACTTTGATGTCAAACACTTAATCCATATATATATACACATAGCGTTTCATATATACACGGTTTTTATAAAGATACTTATCGTAAGATAGAGACATATACCATCATTTTATCCACAAGTAAATAGCACGTTTTTAGAACAACTAATTAATAGAACATACTTTTTATGTATTCCCTTTTTATGGTTTTTAGAAACCATAGACACGAAATACTTCAGGAGATTTTAAAATACTTAATCATATTTTTGAAAAGCAAGTTGTGATCACTTTCAGATTTTTCTTTAGGTGTTGACTTCATTTTTCTTTGGATAGGACGAAGTCATTGGAAGAATCCTAGCATGAATATTTCTCAAAATAAAATGTTAGAATGATATATCAATACCCAACATTTTGTTTAAAAGTAAATATTCCTACGGTGTTCTTCTACTTCCTTCTTGTGAGCACTTTTAGCTTGCGTAGTCCTATCATTATTTGTATTACCGCTAGGCTTTGACCCACTAGCTTTAGTGTTACTATTTACTCCTGTAGAAGTAATGATGGGAACATTAATTTATTTCACTGTCGTTTGATTTTCTGGTTTTGATGTGTTGGGCTCAGATGTTTTCAGGGGTACATCAAAGATAACATGCTTGTTCTTAGGCATTGAAGATGATGCAACAAATCTATCTCGCTTGGTACCGGTTTTAGGACATGTGCCAATGACGTATTCTAAGAGTTCCTGAGATCGTTTAGTGTACATGCAAGCATAGGAAACAACACTATCTAGATGTTTCTCTATTCTATCATCTTCAACGATCTCACGAAGACTATCTAGGCTATCCTTACGGTAAGTGAGATATGCTTGATAAGCAGTCCTATTGTTCCTACGAGGAGGGGGAATAGGCTTAACATCAATTGCATAATTAATACAAGCAGAAACCTTTGGAACAATATATTCACAAGTGGGGATTGGTGTTAGGAATTAGAAAATTCAGTCGTTAAAGAGTCGGTCACCTCAAGTATATGTATTCGTTAGAAAGCTCGTAGTCGTAGTCTAGTTATATTATTAAGTTGTTTGTCTTGTAACACCGTGGAGGACGGACGGGTCTTTACCCACTGTATGCCTGATCCACAGCCCGTAGGTGGCGTTTGTTTGTAAGAAACTATAAATACCCTCTACCTCCCAAGGTAGAGGGTTGGAGCTTCAATACCATTTTTCTTTGTTGCACATAGTTCCCAACTCTCTTCCCTTTCTATCTCTAGAACTTTCTCTCTCTAAACATACTTGAACGCCCCACTTTGATCATGGTTTAGTGTGTTTGTGAAATCCTATATCTTACAATTGGTATCAAGAGCCATAGTTTGATCACTCATCTTTCATGCTCTTTATTTTGGTGGATTTCATAAGGTTTTTGGGGTATTAAGTGTTTAGATGAGTTTGATTCATTTGGACAAATGTTAGTGTTAAAGTTTGAATTTTGCTTGTACTTTTGTGTTTAGGATCATCATATGTGTTTATGTTTTGAATTGGAAGGCTTAAATCATTGTGGTTTGGTTGTTTTTTATTGATAAAGTGGTTATTTTTGAACTTTGTAATAAGCGAGTTGAGTCTCGAATATTTAGTTCTTCAAAGTGAGTTGCTTTGTTATTGGATGCGAGTTGATACATGCGACTTGGCTATTTAGCGAGTTAAGCTTTTAAGCGACTTGGTGGTTAAGCGAGTTGTGTCTGTTTGCGACTTGCTATTAAGCGAGTTGATTCCTAAAGCGACTTGTTTATTTAAGCGAGTTGATTGTGTTGCGTGTTGATACTAAAGCGAGTTGGCTATTTAGCGACTTGTATCATCAAGCGAGTTGATTGTGTTGCGAGTTGATACTAATGCGACTTGGCTATTTAGCGAGTTGATTCCTTAAGCGACTTGTTCCTTTGAGCGAGTTGGTTGTTTAGCGAGTTGATTACTAAGCGAGTTGAGTGTTTAGCTACTTGTCTATTTAGACTTGTTACTTCTTCGTGATACATTCTTACGGTTGTTCTTTTGGTTTAGTAAAATCCCGTGAAAGAATCAATTTCCCGGTTTAATCAAAGAATAGTAAAATCCCGTAGAACTTGTAATCATGGCAAACATCGTTCCTACTATTGTTTCTTCCGTAGCTGAGGATGTTCAAGCAGCAGGATCAGATACACGTCCACCTATGCTTGACAGAACTGATTATGACTCATGGGCACAACGAATCCGATTGTACTGTTTGGGAAAAGAAAACGGAGTCAACATTCTCAAGTCAATCGATGAAGGACCTTATCAGATTGAGACTACTAGAGACTTGATTGATACAGCTGCAGATGGAACAATGATCTATGGAATAGACAGACTAAAGACGTATGATGAGCTCACTGATAAGGAGAAAAAGATATTCGATGCAGATATCAGGGCTTCTAACATTATACTTCAAGGTCTTCCAAAAGACATCTACAAGCTTATCAATCACAACACTAAAGCAAAGGTTGTATGGGATAATGTCAAGATGCTTCTCTCTGGTTCTGAATTAACTATGGAAGACATAGAATCACAACTCTATGATGAATTTGAGCACTTCAAGATGAAACCAGATGAGAGTGTCTATGAGTATTACGTGAGATTCCACAAGCTTGTTAATGACATGAGGAACATCAGAATGACTATGCCAAACATTCAGCTGAACTCAAAGTTTGTGAACAACATGAATCCCGAATGGCACAAGTTTGTCACCTCTGTGAAACTAACCAAAGGATTGAAGAATACGAACTATGAGCAACTCTATGCTTTCCTTCTTCAGAATGAGAGACATGCTATGTTTGAAAAAAGGATTCTTGATCAGTTCAAAACCAACCAGGGAGAGACAAGCTCATCAAATGATTCATCTGCCTTCTACTCAAACATTGGAATTACCACCAAAGCATCTCAAGGTATACCCATGGGTAATGGTAATCACAAACTCATTCCCAATCCAATGTTCAAACAAGCTGATGCTGATGCACACGTGTGAAACTTCATTAATCAACTGGCTTTCATGATTAGTCAAAACATGAACTCTCTCCCACACACCAACAAAAACCTCAGAACAGCATCCAATCCACACAATCAAGCCACTGTCAGAGATGGGAAGGTTATGGTACAACCAGTTCAAGAAAGGCAGTATGAACAAGGGAGAGGTGGAGCTGGTAGAGGATATGTGGCAAATCAGAATAGGGGAAGGAATGGAAATCAAGGACAAGAAAAGCAGATCAAGTGTTACAACTGTGGTGGTGAGGGACATATTGCAAGGAACTGCACATCGCCAAAATGCCCTCAGAATGCAGAGTACTTCAGGGATAAGATGTTGCTTTTGCAAGCTCAGGATAATGGTGCAGCTTTGGATGAAGAGGAGTTGTTGTTTCTTGCTGAGGGAAACGCCAAGACATATGATGCAGATGTGGATGAGCAGCCAATTCAGGAGATAGGCCACAATCATCAGAATGCCTTTCAAGTCGCTGATTGTGATGCATACGACTCTGACGTTGATGATGAACCTACTGCACAAACAATTTTCATGGCTAGCATTTCTCCAATGGTCCTTTCTAAAGTCTCTTCATCACCACAAGCTGTTCCATCCAAAGACAAAATCATTTATGAGGTATTAAAACTATACGATGATGCTGATGTGCAAAAGATGCATAACAAGTACAATCAACTAAAACTATTGAGTCAGATATTGAAAATATGGGTAATATCAATGTTGTCCCATATGATCAATATGTGAAACAAAGTAAAAGTGAGAGTGTACCAAATGATGCATCCTCTGCAGTCAATGATGACTATGTTTTTGATGAATACACTGCATGTGCCCCTGATGATTCTGTTATCTCTGAACTTAATGCCTATAAAGAACAAGTTGCTATTTATGAACAGCGTGCTAAGTTTGAGTTAACCACACGTGAGCAGGAAATGGATAACCAAATACGTACAACTATTCGAAAAAGTAATTTTAGAGAAGAAGTATTAAAACAAGAGTTAAACTCCTTACAAGAAAAGCTTTCTAAAACTGCTAAGCAAAAACAAGAACTTCAAGAAAATGTTAAAATGCTTAAGCAAGATTTCAATGCTAAGGAATCAAAACTTTTGAACGATTTTTCCAATCTAAAAACTTTGAAAAACAAGCTTGAAAATAAGTTTTACATACAAGGGAATACCATTCAGACTGCTCACATGATCACTAAGCATAGAGTCTTAAGCGATAAGCATAGCATTCCCCTTGTTGAGGAACCGAATCCAGAGGTCATTAAAAAGGCTAGAACTGCCCATAAGGTAATTTATGATGGCAATGAAATCCTTAAGCCTAGACAGAAACCTAGTTGTGCTGAGTGCACTGAGGAAGATAAGAAATCAGATGAAGTCACTAGGGAGAAATTGTATAAGAAGCTAGAAAATCCAATATGTAAAGGGAAGAACATATTTATCAGACCCCATGACTACAAAAAGGAAAATTGGATTTCCTTGAACATGTTTAAACCTCAAACATTGTTAACACCCGAACAAGTGTTCTAGAAAAAGGATCTAGATAAACAAAAAGCTGAGAATCTTGTTGTAACAAACCCCCCTCTTAGGAAAATGCCTTCAGCTACTGTGTATCCTCCTAATACACCAATGCATCTAGTCCCTAGAACTATTGCCACTAAAATCAAGACCTTAATCAGTCAATATGTCATCTTCCAATTATTTGTTGACTTTGAGAAAACTTGTAAGAAAAGGATCACACCCACTGGGATAACAGAAGGGGAAAGGGGTTTTGAGCAAACAAAAGAATGCTATTTAACTGAGGTCATGCCTTTCTTTAAACAACTAAAAGATCAATTTGAGAGTCTTAAAAAGGGGATGGATTCAGATATTAAAGAAATGGAAAAGGAATTTGATGCAATGATAGTTGAGGTTAATGACTATGAGCATGAATTAAAATATAATGAGATTGAGAGGAAGAACTTGCACACATTAAATGAGAATCTTATTTCTGAATGTATTGCTCAAGATGTATTTTACACTGCTACGAATCACTCCATTACTGCTTCTCGATTTCATGAATTATCTATTGCATTGAAAGTTTCCCATGATCGTGTCATTGAGCTTGAAAACAAAAACTCGGAACTTAGTGAGAAAATTGATCGAGATGATCACGATAATTTGGTAAAACATCTTTCTAAACTAGAAGTTGAACATTTTGATTTGCAACTAAAATATCAACATCTTAAAGAAAATGTTAAAACCTCAAATATCAAGACATCCTCAGATGTTCCAGAGTTTGATGCAGTTTTTCAGATAAATAAACGTGATGAACATATTCAAGCTCATTGTTGCACGATCAGAAAGTTGAAAGCCCAAATTTCTCAATTAAAGGGTGAAAAGAACAATGTGACTGGCTCTTAAATGCCTCCTCCTTTAGATTCTCAGTATTCTCAAACTTTTTATCTTCAAAACATAGTAAACGCTTTACAAAAGGAAAACGAGAGCTTTCTAGAAGAAAATGAAAAAGTTAAACGTCACTTTAAAGAGTTATATGATTCAATGAAAGTCACTCGTGACAAAAACAACGAAAAAATAAATTCTTTACAAAAGGAAATTGAGAATCTGAGGTGTCGGGAAAAAGGGAAACTGCCACTTGTTTTTAATGAGAATGTCGCTTCAAATTCATCCTCTGACTGCAAATATACTGTGACTATTAAATACATTCCTCCTCATCTTAGGAATAATGAACTTGTGTTTCATAACTACTGTGCTCACCTCAAGGATAGTCTAGAATGTCTCCGTGAGATTGTGGAGGAGGATTACCTAAATAAGCCTCTTGATAGAGAAATTAGGTTTGCGTGCATTCAGGCCAAACGATCTCAAGAACTGCTAGAATGCTTAATTGCAACATGTCCTAAACCCTTAGGTGCGAAAGGTAAAGCTATGATGCCCTGTTTTATGCCTTGTGCCAAGCATACAAACCATTTTATACCCAGTTTTAAGAAAGTGAACACTAATGTGCCTTCGAGTAGTTCAGATCCTTGCACATCTAGTTCAGGAATGCAAAAGGTAGATCAACCAACTAATGTTCCCATAATTCCCTCTACAGGAGTAATCAGTGACATTCAAGCAAGTGGGTCAAAGCCTCCAGGAAATACCAAGCAAGATAGGACCTCGCAAGCTAAGAATGCACACCGGAAGAGAGTAGAAGACCAACCTAGGAACTTTAAGTTTGAGTTGAATAAAACGAATCGTGTTGATTCTAGTATTAGCCATAGGCGTACTGTAATTAATTCAAATTCTGATACTATCTGCAAACCATGTAATGATGTCTGATTGAATTCTGTTGCTAATCATGAATGTGGTGTGAATGTTTTGTCTAATGCTGTCAATTGCCCTGTGAAAATTGTTAATGCTAAAAATCATGCTAAGAAGGCTAAAAGGCAAAGACGAAAGAAAGTTAGAAAACAGTGGAAACCCACAGGAAGAACATTTAGTAAGATAGGTTTTCAATGGATACCTTCTGGCCATAAGACTAATCAGTTCTGCCCTCAATCTACTAAGATAATGCCCACTAGAAAATGGATGCCTACTGGTAGAACCATTCCCTTAAGAAGTGAACACACTTTAAATAGGTTGAATATTGACAGTAGCACTGCATCTATTTCTAATGATTCCACTGTTTCTACTCCTAATGTGGGTGTTCCAATCACTGTTACTAACCAAGTAGAACCCATTGTTGCATGGGGTTCCCAATTATCCAGTTATTCATTCTTCTCTGTGTTCAACTGCAGATCGTTCAAATCATTCTGTGGTACCTGGACTCAGGCTGTTCCAAGCATATGACTGGAGACCGGTCGCGGCTCATGAACTTCGTGAGCAAATTCATCGGGACTGTTAGATTCTGGAATGGTCATTTTGGTGCAATTATGGGTTATGGAGATTATGTTGTTGGCGATAGTGTTATCTCCAGGGTATATTATGTGGAAGGTCTTGGTCATAACCTGTTCTCTGTTGGTCAATTCTGTGATTCTGATCTAGAAGTAGCCTTCAGAAAACATACTTGTTTCGTTAGAGAACTTGATGGTAAGGAACTTTTAAGAGGAACACGTGGTTCAAATCTATACACCATCTCTATCGAAGATATGATGAAGTCTTATCCAATTTGCTTGTTGTCAAAGGCTTCGAAAACAAAGTCATGGTTATGGCATCGTCGTCTCAATCACTTGAACTTCGGCACCATCAATGATCTCTCCAGAAAGGACTTAGTTGTAGGTTTACCTAGACTGAAGCATGAAAAGGATCATCTTTGTTCAGCATGCCAATTGGGAAAAAGCAAGAAGTATGCCCATAAACCCAAACCTACAAACTCAATTACAAAAGTTCTTCATACCATTCACATGGATTTATGTGGACCAATGAGAGTGTAGAATATCTTTGGGAAGAAATATGTGTTAGTTGTGGTTGATGATTACTCTAGATTCACCTGGGTCAAGTTCTTAAGGACAGGATGAAACTCCAGATATCATCATCAAACTCATCAAACAGCTGCAGGTTTGACTTAACAAAACTGTCAGAATCACCCGAACAGACAATGGAACTGAGTTTGTTAACAAACGACTTAGTGAGTTTTATGAAAGTGTTGGAATTAGTCATCAAAGAAGCGTTCCACGAACTCCTCAACAGAACGGTGTAATTGAAAGACGAAATCGAACTCTTGTGGAAGCCGCAAGAACAATGCTGATTTACTCAAAGGTTCCAATGTTTCTCTGGGCTGAAGCCATTGCCACTGCATGCTACACACAAAATCGATCCCTGATTCACACTGTTAATGGAAAAACTCCATATGAACTTGTCCACAACAGAAAACCTAATCTCTCATTACTTCGTATATTTGGTGCATTGTGTTATCCAACTAATGAGGGCCAAGACTTAGGCAAACTTAAAGCTAAAGCGAACATTGGAGTATTTGTAGGGTATGCACCAAACAAAAAGGGATACCAAATCTACAACAAAAGAACCCGAAATATCATGGAAACAATTCACGTTACGTTTGATGAGCTGACCGGTCCAATGGCTCCTGGACAATCCTGTTCTGGACCCGCACCTCAAATCAGTCCCATTGGTTGATCCCTTGTACCAAATCCCTCTCCAGCAGCTCCATATGTACCTCCATCAGAAGATGATTTAAGGAAATTGTTTGATCCAATGTTCGATGAACACTATGAACCAAATGCTGATGATATGTCAAATCAATCAACAGAGGCTGCTCCTACCCCTGTGAATGAAGTCAATCCTTCAGTTTTTATATCATTAAGTCAAGAAGCGCCTGCTGCTGATCACTCTGTCTCATCAACAAATCATCAATCATCGAGTATACATCATGGAAATGTTTCTGGTATCAATGATGGAGAAAATCCCTTTGCTACTCCTGAAGATGCTCCGTTTGAAAATATATTTGCTCCTGAATCATCATCAGAACCATCTACATCAGGAGAAATCGACTCAGCTACTTCAGTTCCTCAACAACAACCACATAAACACCTTAGGAAATGGACTCATGATCATCCATTGGACAACATCATTGAAAACCCCTCTCGTCCAGTATCAACACGAAAACAACTTGCAACCGATGCCTTATGGTGCTTCTTCAACTTCGTAGTCTCTAAGGTCGAACCAAAAGATGTTAAAACTGCCATGAATGAAGACAGCTGGTTCAATTCCATGCAAGAAGAAATTCATGAGTTTGATCGACTTGATGTATGGGAATTAGTACCTGCTCCAGATTGTGCTATGATCATTGCTCTAAAGTGGATCTTCAAAGTGAAGCTTGATGAGCATGGCGATGTATTAAAGAATAAGGTTAGATTGGTTGCAAAAGGATACCGTCAGGAGGAGGGTATTGACTTTGAAGAATCATTTTCTCCTGTTGCTCGTATCGAGGCAATCAGAATCTTCTTGGCTAATGCGGCAAGTAAGAACATGGTAGTCTATCAAATGGATGTAAAGACGGCATTTCTAAACGGAGATATTAAAGAAGTCGTCTACGTCAGCCAACCTGAAGGCTTTGTGAATCCAGAGCATCCTACTCACGTTTATCGTTTGAAGAAGGCTCTTTACGATTTAAAGCAAGATCCAAGGGCATGGTATGATACGCTATCAAAGTTTCTTCTATCTACTGGATTCAGCAAATGAGAAGTTGATCCAACATTGTTCACCAGGAAGTCAGGCAAACATTTAATTCACGTTCAAATTTATGTTGATGATATCATCTTTGCCTCGACTGACCCCAATGAGTGTGACCGTTTTTCAAATGAAATGGGTCCTAAATTTCAAATGTCAATGATGGGACAAATGTCATTTTTCTTGGGATTACAAATTTCACAAAGTCCCGGAGGCATTTTTATAAATCAATCTAAATATGCAAATGAGATTTTAAAAAAATTTGGATTTGATTCTTGTGACCCTGTTGCACTCCCATGATTGAGCGTACTAAACTGGATGAGGACCACTCAGGGATCACGGTAGACCAAACAAAATATCGTAGCATGTTCGGATCCCTGATGTACCTCACAGCCAGTAGACCAGATATTCTGTTCGTTGTATGCATGTGTGCTAGATACCAGGCTAAGCCTACCAAAAGGCACCTTGAAGCGGTTAAACGGGTCTTTCGGTACCTCCAAGGAACCATTAATATGGGACTTTGGTACCCGAAGGACACCGGTATGTCACTAACAACATATGCAGATGTAGATCATGCAGGGTGTCAAGACACTCGTCGAAGTACGTCTGGAGGTGCTCAGTTTTTGGGTGATAAGCTTGTGAGCTGGTTGTCAAAGAAGCAAATGAGCACTTCTATTTTCCTCTACAGAGGCTGAATACATAGCCATTTCATCCTGTTGTGCTCAAATCTTATGGATGAGATCTCAATTAACTGACTATGGCTTTGAATTCAACAAAATCCCTCTGTACTGTGATAATAAAAGTGCTATTGCTCTCTCATGCAACAACGTTTAGCACTCAAGAGCTAAGCATATCGACATTCGGCATCATTTCATCAGGGAACAAGGGAAAAAAGGTGCGGTGGAACTCTACTTTGTGAGGACTGAATACCAATTAGCAGACATCTTCACTAAAGCTCTTCCTAGAGAACGTTTTGAGTTTATCCTTCCACGTCTTGGTCTAAAGAGTTTACAACCGGAAACACTCAAGCGTCTTCAAGAGGAAGACGAGGAGTAAAGGTCTTTATTCATCTATCTCTTGTATATATTTATTCAAAATGTAAAATACAAAACTTGAAAAACCCACAAAAGAAAATATAAAAATATAAAATTCTCAAAATCCATAAAAATTAGAAAATCTTGAAAAATTCCAAAAATATTGTTATTTTGTTATGTTTTTCCTTATTCGATATCATCTACGGACTTTTTGTTGACATTCAAAGAACGTCAAGGGTCTTTAGATGTTCTTCGAATGAACATAGTTTAAAAAAAAAAAAAAAAAAAAAAAAAGAGAGAGGAGGCGGAGAAAAATGGTGGTTTACTGTCATTTCAGGCAGTAACCCGTTTTAAAAAGTAAAGAACAAAGCCATGCTTTATCTTATTTTTCAAATTTCATGCTCTGATTCTTAAAACAAATGTTTGTCATCTAAAAGAAAAATGTTTATCCTTCCAAATATTTTTCCGTCTAATGATTCTTCTGAAAAATATTCGCCATCTAATGAAAACTAAATTACTTTGAAAAATACCTCGTACTTTATTACTCGTGTAAATCATTTGTGCTGTTAATCTGTCAGAATCTCTATCTCTCAATCAACAACTTGTGTCATTGATTGAGGGGGAGAATGATTTTATTCGAATTAAAAATGTTATTTTTCAAACAATTGGCACGTAAATGAGCAAGGTTTATTGTTGAAAAATCAAAAGGAATTATCTTTATAACAGCTGATTTAAAACCTTTGCTAATATTTTGTTTTCAAAAGACAATCATGCATGATTAATCAATGGAGTTTAAATTCTCAAAATCCGATCCTTATCAGTTAAAACGTTTTCATAATCAAGTCACAATTCTCCTTAAAAAGCTTTCAAAATCAATTTAAATCTACAGAGATCACAAATCTCAAATGATTTGATAATTGTGGTCAGGGGAGAATTTGTGATTTAAATTGGATTAAAACTGATAACTCGGTAAATGGTTTTATAAGGATGTACAAGCTCTCCTTCCCACATGTGCCAAACGATTTCAAAATTTTCATGCACATGTTGAGGGGGAGCATCTATCTGAAACCACTAAAATTTGAAACGTGATCATTTTAGTTCAATGTGCAATCTTTTTCCTCTAGTATGTGCAAAACTCTTTCAAACCTCGAGGCACATATTAAGGGGGAGCAAAATTTTGAAAACCTCATCCTTTCCCAAAATGCTTTATCTAGTTGATTTGACTAGGGAAGCGATGTTGATGGAAATCAAAGAAGTTAATTCTTCCTCTCGCCTCCATGTTTAAAACGATTTCAAACATATGAAGCACATGTTGAGGGGGAGCTCTTTTTCTAAAAAAAAATTAAAAAAAAAAAAAAAAAAAAAAAAAAAACTTTTCAGGTACAAAATGCTTTGATAATATATCACAAGTATCTGGATTGATTTTCAAATGGTTTTCAATTGGTTCCAATGGCAGATGAACAATACCAAATAGACCGACCAACTTTATTTTATGAATGGTGATATAAGGATGATAAGGTTAGGTAGTTTGTTCCCATGATCCGCCAGAACCGGAGGGATCTACCCAGAGACAATCCACTAGATAGTGTAGAGTCCTTAGGTATGATGAAAAAAAGGAGAAAAGTGAGTTATGGGAAGAGTGCGGACTGAGACTGAGCTAGTACTGGAATAAACCCAACAAGGTTCTAGTAATGAAGTCTCGGTAAGCACTGAAGGGGTTGAAGAATGAAAAAGAATTGAATGTGAAAAGGGTGAAAAGAAATAGCCCTCCATTTATTCAACCTTAGGGCAGAAACCGGGTTCAATTCATATGCTACTGGTGGTTACCAAGGTAACACCGGTATTGAAGACAAGACATCATGGACCCAGTGACGCACTGCACTACAACTTTCCAAGCCACTCAAGTTCCTCTTAAAAGGACTTGTTTCATTCTCACGGGGAACCGACATTATCTATCGACTCTCTCTTAGAGATTGTTGATATTGAAGAAGGAGACCCTCTCCCTAGTCTCTGAAATAGGAACCAAATATGCACAAATTGAGTCTAGAGCCACGAGATCATCAATAAATCTCATTAGGACACTTTCAATGAAGACTCTCTGTTTCACACAATGTGGAAAGAGAGATTATATCTTGAGTCCTACGCTGTATCCTTGTGGTATTGCCAGAACATCCGAGTGATATGTAAACATATTCACAATGAAGATGGAAAGCCTTCTGGAGCCAACATCAAACAAGCTCCTGGTAGGTGGCATGTGAGATCTATTCAATAGATCAACCATGTGACAACTGAACAGAAATAATGGGGCGATTCAATCTTTTGATTTAATCCTGGTTCAGGTTATGGATTGACGGATACCTTTGAAAAACCGGTCGTTGTGCTTAAAAACTCTTTTTCTTTAGCACATCGACCATGTACGGATATTTTAAATCAAAAGGTGTTTATGATTGATAATTGATCTTCATTAAAACCTTCGTTGTATTTCAAAAACAATTTCTATTGAGCAATACACGATTTTTTTTCAAATCTCTTTTTATCAATCAGTGAATCTCAATTCGCTGGTTCACTCACTTCGTGTTGTCTTCTTTGAGACGTTCCGGTTTGAGAACAGCTAGAGCAGCTGCGAAACCCTGTCAAGAAAATTCTTCGGAATTATACCTGACCACAGGCAGTACATGTACTAATCAACGGGGAACCGTGGGCCGTGTACCTCAATTCAACGAAAGTGATCAAAGACACTTTCGTGCACTTTATTGCTAACTGTTGTATGCAGGTACGCCCAACGTTTGCAGCTGATCAGAATGAAGCGGTCAATCTATAGCCGCATGCTCACTCAACACATTCATCTCAAAAGAAATCATGATTAGTGCATCAATGACTCTGATATTTTCACTCCATGCTTCTGCTACACTGCTGCCAATATCATGAATCAATAAAAGCTTCCGCTACACTGATGAGGTTACATCATGATCCAGAATGTGAGCATGCCGGTCCAAAAGTCACAACATCACATAATACCAACACCACAATAGAAGAGTCAAAGATTTATGTCAGCTGATGATCTCAATGCTGGCTCAAAGCTCATCATCACGTGGATCAGTTAAAGACCTCCACTCGAATTATCCAAACATGCAAAACATGAAGAATCAAAGACTACGAGCTACAGAGCAAAGTACTTAATCAAGAATCCTCGAGCAATCTAATGTAATATCTGTTTGTATTCATTGTAAATTGAGGTGACCTCCCTTAGGGGGAGATTGTTAGGAATTAGAAAATTCAGTCGTTAAAGAGTCGGTCACCTCAAGTATATGTATTCGTTAGAAAGCTCGTAGTCGTAGTCTAGTTATATTATTAAGTTGTTTGTCTTGTAACACCGTGGAGGACGGACGGGTCTTTACCCACTGTATGCTTGATCCACAGCCCGTAGGTGGCGTTTGTTTGTAAGAAACTATAAATACCCTCTACCTCCCAAGGTAGAGGGTTGGAGCTTCAATACCATTTTTCTTTGTTTCACATAGTTCCCAACTCTCTTCCATTTCTCTCTCTATAACTTTCTCTCTTTAAACATACTTGAACGCCCCACTTTGATCATGGTTTAGTGTGTTTGTGAAATCCTATATCTTACAATTGGCATTTTCCCTTTCACGTGAGTCTTTAGATTCTCAATCTCGTTAAGCAAAGAAGTTATATTTTCATTGTGTTTATAACTCGTGGCCTTAATCGAGTCATATAACTCTTTGTAATGAAATTTAACTTTCGAATTTTCAGCTTGAAAACATTAATTTTCTTGTTGCAATTTATTGATGATGTTTTGGTATTGAAAATTCTGAGAATCTAGAGACGGTAGTTTATGGTAGCCAGCGACTTCACTCCTATTTCCCTTTAATCGAGAAATTTGCGCTTTCAGTTTTTGGATCGTGTTAGAGTGAGCTTGAATCTGTTCATCTTGTTTGCTTAGTTCAAAATATGCATCATATTCAGGAACATCCAAAGATGTCTTGGCATTTGAAATTTTAATTATTTTTTCTAGATGTTGATATTTTAATTGCAAATTAAGATTATCAACCTCTAATTTAGATAAATGCCTGACCATGTTATCATGATCATCGTTTTAGATTTCTTATGTAATCTTAAATTCTCGGCTTCAAGCTCATTAACACGAACCTGGGCAACTTTAAATGCAAGTGACAAATCATGAAATTGAAAAGCAGTTAAAGCAGAATCAGTAACTGTACAATACACATCCTGGGCAATACATCTAGCTCAATCTCATAACTTTTAAGCTCTATCGCATTTTGTTTTACCATGTTTTCCATATCTTTAAACACATCTTTCATTTCTTTAACTTCAGTTTCTAGAGCCTTTTGAATCTTTGAACAGTTTATAGAATGGAATA
Organism: Chrysanthemum seticuspe; assembly: GCA_019973895.1. Lineage (NCBI taxonomy): Eukaryota > Viridiplantae > Streptophyta > Magnoliopsida > Asterales > Asteraceae > Chrysanthemum > Chrysanthemum seticuspe. The sequence goes on along the minus strand of BPTQ01000008.1, from coordinate 284,432,744 downwards.
ACCTCAGTTAGATAACACCGTTTCGTTTGCTCAAACCCCCTTTCCCCTTTAGTAATAGTTGATGGTGTAATTCTCTTCTTTCATGTTTTATTGAAATCAGCAAATGGTTGATAAAGTACATAAATGCTAATTAATGTTTTACATTCTATAGGAAGATTTCTGGGAACTAAATGCATGGGTGTATTGGGTGGGTACACATTTGCAGCCGGTAATTTCATTAGGGGAGGATTATTTATTACAAGTTCTTTGGCCTTTTTCTTTTCCATGTCTAACTTCCAAAATACTTGTTCAGGGGTCAACTGAGTTTGAGGTTTGAAAGTAGCTAAGAAGTTCTCCTTAGAATAATCAGGAGGTTTGTGGTTGACCCGGTTTTTTACATTACAGGGTCATTCATTTTCTTGGCCATTTTATCTCTAGATATTTCTTCTAACTCTTTATCCTCTTCTAATAATGGTGAACTAGCAGGGACATGGTCCAGTTTAGTGATATCACCTCCATCATATAAAGCAAGTTGGGCCACTTTAGCTTTCCTAAGGTACACTGGATTTGGGTCACCTATGGATTTCTCACTATGTTCATCACCCAATAATTTATGATTTAGTATCATGTGAACAGTTTGTATGTGATGCAGGTTTTACAGACCAGGTCTTAATATTTATAAAGTCTCATTATCCCGATAGTCTACCCTAATGCACAAACGGGCAGTGTACCCGGTCGTGTGCAGTGTAGTAATTGGTAAAGCCGAGGTCGTCCCAAGAGCTATGTGTGTTGGATAATTACTAAGTCTAGGTGTTACATATTAATAAAGGTTTCGATAGGGATTTAATTAATTAAACTACTAAAGCAGAATAAAAGCAGATAAATGGAAAAAGGAAAATTAATAGAGGAGAGTGGTGCTAACCTAGTTAATCCTCCTAGCTAGTAATATCTACGTCTACTTACTTCCAATTACTTCAAGTGGGGTCAAAGTCGAGAGGACAACATTTGGTCAATTCGCCCTAACCTATCAGCAAAGATGCCACCACAAGAGAAGTCAGGTGTCCCCTTATAAGTCCTGTTGTTCCTGGTCCCCTAAGCCAAGTCATTAAGTACCGCTACATGCTAGATTTATAATAGTGAGTGCCCGGCCGTTAGGAACTTAGACACTCACCCCCTAATTCTTAAGTTCATCCAAACGATAGGTGATCAGTTGGGCAAGTCGCACAAGTAGAAAGGGTCGTCAGTTGGTCATATCTTACCCTTCCCGTCTCAGTCCGCTCACCTAGGGCCAGTTGATCATATCTCCTAGGCAATTGGCCTCTACCGCCACTCAAAACTACCGAACTAAGGGTGGCTACCAATAAACTATGCATGCATACACTTAGAAATAATTACGGAAGTAAAGTAAATGCAAACAAAACAATTAAGGAATCATAACTAGGCCAGCACCAAGAGGTGCTTAGCCGCTCATATTAATCATACAAACCAATTCAATATTCAAAGGTACGAAATACATGAATTGAAAGTAAAGAAAATATAAAATGCTAATGCTTATCGTAGGGGAGTGATTTCTCCCTTGGAGACCGCTCCGTATGCTCCTCTAGACCTGCCTTGAGCTTTTTCCCACGTTTTCTGGTTGTTGTGTGTAGAATGGGATGATTAGAAATGCTGGAATTCGTGGGGTATTTATAGGCCAGATCTGGGTTACGGCGTAACCATAACAAGAGTTACGCCGTAACCTTCAATTCCTTCGTAATTTGCACTAGATCTGCTAGTTACGGCGTAACCTTATAAGTGGTTACGCCGTAGTATTCAATAAACTTGGTTACGCCGTAGTTGAGGTAATAGTTACGGCATAAATATCTGCGGCGTGGAACCTCATTTAACCTAATATAGTTACGTCGTAACCTTTGGGAAGAGTTACGCCGTAACCTTCTGATAAGTTGGTATTCTGAATCACGCAATAGTTACGGCGTAATGTGAGAGATGAGTTACGCCGTAACTTCTTCAAAGTAGCATACTGTTCCGTGTCTCTTTAGCTCCAATGCCCATAATTTACCTAAAAGTGGAAAACAATGGAAAACAAGCGTAAATTCATATAAATGATATAAATTACAAGCATTATTGGGGGAAATTGACACTTAATATTCAGGACTATTTGATGTTATCAAATATCCCCCCACTTGAACTCTACTTGCCCTCAAGTACACCGTATTAGAAAGATTTATAAAAAGATATCTCCCATAACCTGGAAAATATAAGTTTATAAATCCCTTATGCTAGAATAAAATAAAGACGAACACCTCACGAAAGGGGAACAAAACACTCAAATCTCTCAACTATTCTAAGTGTCAATTTTGGGGTGATCACTCAATCGCACAGTCATAGCATGTATTTTATCATAAGCTTGGCGGTTACACAAATCACCATCACTAGAGTTAAGGGCTAAACAATTCTCGATGGCAATATGGGTAGACAAGACAAAGGTTAAGGGGTGACTCGTCATTATTAACATGTCACGGCGAAGTGGACAAAATCAATGATACATGACCAAATCCATGGCCAAGACACCAAAGATTGCTCGCTGCATCACCTAGACACGCTTCATGACTAAAGGGTAGGATAAGACATGGGATATATAAATGGTGTAAAATAAAAAACAATAAGGTAGTCTAAATCTATAACCAAGTCATAACCACTTACCGTCCGCCCAAAGTTCAGGCTTTGAAGTCAAGAAACCGGATCATGAAATATAAGGTAGATGTGTCATTAGAGGACGTCGTGATGGGCACACTACCTTTTCTCCAACTTCAATCTTCAAATGTGACCGAGGTGGCCTCCTCGATACTAAATCTATAAAGCTCATAATATAGTGCTTATAACATCGCACTTTACAATATCTAAATCATAACATTTTTTTAATAACAATAATAACTTAAACATAACATCCCCCCCACTTGAGATGAACAATGGGAATTCGGGGGTCTTCAATGATCTTCAGGAATGTTGTCGATGAAAACGTGATTTCCGAACCTTTCCACTCAAACCTTAAACTTAGGCAAATGATGACTTACCAATCACAAATAAAGACTACAGGGTAGGCTAAGGTGTAAAGGTGTATCGAAACAATATATCGGGTTAACAAAATGAAAGGAATGGCTCATATGGGTGTATCTAGGGGTATCTTGCACTGAAGGTGAGTGCAACAAAAGGGTTTCACATGGGGGTCGAGAAGTCGAGGTGACTAATCGATAGACACACAATGGTAGGCTGTTTAGGTGATAATCCTATAATATTGCCTTCTAAAACTGAAAAGTCCAAATACATCGAGCTAACTCAACATACCTCGTATATGGTTTCGAAATTATGCAAAGGCCAAGTTCTAAAGTTTACAAGCTACCGGCACACTCATAATTTGGTGGATTTGGGGTAAAATATTGGAAACGGATAAGGCTAATCTCACCATATAATATCAAGGGTTGTATGTGCTCGGCTAAGGTCTAATCTAGTTAGGTTAAGAAAAACATGTCAAAATTTTAAAAATGGCATAGTTTTTCAAAATAAACTAGAAAAATGACGGCAAAATAATGTTCAAGAGATAATTCTACTCCCGTCCCCCCACTTGAATTGTACAAAGTCCCTTTTGTACTAAGCATTAAATAAAGGTGAAGAGAAAAGTAGAATTAGAGCGAGAACTTCCCTGAAATTTGCTCCAAAAAGAAAGAAGACCCACGAAAAAGAGACGTGCCTTCGTATAAGCATCATGAGAAAACTTCAATCCCTGAAATCACACTACCGACAACCATATGCAACAATCTTTTTAAAAAAATAAAAAATGAAAAACAAACCTAACTCACTTTCGTAGGAATCACGGTTGCATTTAGCATATGCAACAATCTTTTTAAACCACTTGGTGTCCCAAGTGGACGAGTGAAGTCTCGTGAGGGTTTATAGGGAACACACCCACAAAGTTCATTTAAAATACTAATACAAGGTTATTGCGTTTTAAAATGAAAGAACTTAAAGCAGAGGAAGGTTACGTCGTAACTCTTATGAGGGAGTTACGCCGTAACTGGCAAAACCTGACATAAGCTACAAAGCGAGTGGTTACGGCGTAACCACGGAGATGGTATTACGCCGTAATGATCGATGCGTCAAGAATTCTGCTGCTGAAAGGTTGGTTACGGCCTAATCATATATATGAATTACGCCGTAACTCAGGTCAGGTCAGCAAATTGCAGAAGTAATTACTTCCTTGTTTCCTACAAAAATGGTTAGAAAACACAAAACCCTACAGAAATGGAAATAAAACAAAAGAAAGGGATAATTTAGGTTGTCTCCCGAAAGAGCACTTTTCTTTATTTACAAGTCTTTAAGTTAGACTCAGGGCCGCGGGGCTTCTAAGGGGGCCTTTGGACTTCCCCGTCTTCCTCCATATCTTTTCTATTTGAAGAAATCTGGTCCCAAACATGTGGAGAAACAAACCACGTCATGGTGTATCTTTCCTGCAGAAAATTAACTCGTGCCCATTCGTAACGAAATTTAGCCTCTTCTTTGTCTTTTATTTTAACATACCCAAACTTTACTCGTAACCAATTTTCAAATGAGATCCCCCTGTATCCTACTTTTCTTCTTTTATCTACGTAAAAACACGCCCATTCCTTGCGTTTGAGCCATTTAGGTTCAGGGTATTCTCCTCCATCGCGGATCTTGCGATTGGGGTTGTATGTAGGCCATGCCATGGTGTAGTCATCATGCATGATAGCTGGTTCACAAAAATGAATGGTCCAATCAATATCGGTGAACCATTCGCTAAAAGCATTATGTCCTTGTAACCACTTTTTCCTGAAAGTTTCTCGTCTTCCCAGTACCACCAAACTTCTGTAGCCTCTTTAATCATTCGAATGAGGTGCTGACCTCCTCCATTGCATCATTTTTTAAAAGGAGAACACGTGGGCAGTGTTACTTTGGTCCCATCAATTAAACTAGTATCAGGAACACAACAGTGGATTCTTCCTTTAACAACGTAACTGGGTACATAAAATGGGATCTCTTCCTCATCTCTTTCATCGTCACCCGATTCGGTTCCCTGCAAGTGGCCAAAAGATGAAGGCGGAAATCTATCGGAATCATCTAATTCAATCCTTGGTGAATCCTTAGTTGTAACAATTTTGTCTGGTTCAAGGCTTAAGGTTTTATCCAATTTAAACTCCACTATATCGCCACAGTATCCGCCGTAATATGCTAATGTGGCCAGGAACGGTTTACCAAGAATCAAATGTTCCTTTTTGTTTTCCCCCAAGTCGACGACTACAAATTCTAGGGCTGAAACACATTTATCGACCTTGATACAAGTACCACATGTAATTCCTAAAGGGGTAATCTTGGTGTCTGTCGCAGGTTCAATCAAGATTTCCGTTTTCCAAAGATGGGTCATCTTAAGTTTTAGGAATATGGAAAGCGGCATGATGTTTATACAAGATCCAAAATCAACTACCCCCAAAATATTAATACTCCCAGCAGAACATGGAATGATTAACCCATTTGCACTAATATCCTTAACTGAAAATAAACTCGTTCCTAACCTGGATACGCTTTATGTATTATGGTTATCCGTAACTCATGGAATTGGTTATAGCGTAACCCTGCCTGATTGTCGGTTATCGTCATCTCTAATTCATCGGTTGTGGATTTGCGCTCCTCAACCACCTCCTGAGAATTATTGGCGAAAACAGCATTGCATTCCACCATGTGCTTGGTTTCATTAAGTTCAATTTCATCTATCTCAGTACTGAGTTTTTCGATCATTGCTCCAAGGTTTTTTAGGGTTTCGTCGTGCCTGGAAAGATTTTTATTTTTTTTTCCTGGAAACCCCTTAACCATATATCTTGTTCTTTTTGTTTCTGGGCTGAAGTTTCCAGGAACTTGTTAATTGTTTCTTCAAGACTGGGCTTTCTTTCTCCATAAGGCCCACGGTTGTAATTTCCACGATACCCGTTACTATTATGATTATCTCCATAAAACGGTCGATTTTCTCCATACTTGGCTTCTTCAATATTTTCTTCGTCGATATGAGGACAATTCTTCGTGAGATGTCCTCCTCCACAGCTTTCACAACCCACTTGGATGGACTGAACGATTTCTCTGACCTTCAGCATATCTCGACTAAGACTTTCAATTTTACTAGCGATTGCTGCAATTCCGTCAAAATTTCCGCCTTGGTTTCTTTTGCTTCCTCCGTCGTGCCATTTTTGAGAGTGATCTGCCATTTTTTGAATGGCTTCAATTGCAAGAGTAGGAGTCATGTTCGGGATAGGTACTTGATAGACCAGCATTTGTCTTGTAGTTACGTTAATTCCTTTGTAGAAATGTTGACCTTCTGCTGGTTGTTCAGATCATGTGTAGGACACCTGTAAATGAGATCGTTGTATCTATCCCAGGCTTGATACAACGTTTCGTCGTCTTCTTGCTTGAAATTATGGATCTCCAAGATCTGGTTAGAGAACTTTGATGGCGGACAATATCTCTGAATAAAGTGCTTTTTAAGTAGAGCCCAAGTATTAATTGCCCCGGCGGGCAATCTTTCAATCCATCTTCTGGCAGCTCTAGTAAGAGTCATTGGGAACACCCTTAGCATAACAGCATCATGAGACACGCCCGGAATGTTGAAAAGGCTTGCGATGTATAGGACATTTTCAACGTGCGCATATGCATCTTCGTCCCTGTTCCCTGAAAAAGGGTTAGCACGGAGCTCCCTCATAAATTGGTCTTTGATTTCGAAACGGACATCCACTCCAATTGCCGGTCTTACGAGACCTGGCCCTTGTTCCGCTCTTGTCAACGCCAAGTATTCCTCAAGAGTGAGGTCATCGATGTTAACAACTTCCATGGTACCTGAAAACTTGAAATATGATCGTGAGAAAAGTTTAAAACGAAAAGAAAGACTTAATATTAATCCTAATATAACTCACCGGTAGCGGCGCCAAAAACTTGATGCAGGTTTTACTGACCAGGTCTTAATATTTATAAAGTCTCGTTATACCTATGGTCTACCCAAATGCACTAACGGGCAGTATACCCAGTCGTGTGTAGTGTAGTAATCGGTAAAGCCGAGGTCGTCCCAAGAGCTATGTGTGTTGGATAATTACTAAGTCTAGGTGTCACAGATTAATAAAGGTTTCGATAGGGATTTAATTAATTAAACTACTAAAGCAGAATAAAAGCAGATAAATGGTAAAGGGAAAATCAATAGAGGAGAGTGGTGCTAACCTAGTTAATCCTCCTAGCTAGTAATGTCTACGTCTACTTACTTCCAATTACTTCAGGTGGGGTCAAAGTCGAGAGGACAGAATTTGGTCTATTCGCTATAACCTATCAGCAAAGATGCCACCATAGGAGAAGTCAGGTGTCCCCTCATAAGTCCTGTTGTTCCTGGTCCCCTAAGCCAAGTCATTAAGTACCACTACGTGCTAGATTTATAATAGTGAATGCCCGGCCGTTAGGAACTTAGACACTCACCCCCTAATTCTTAAGTTCATCCAAACGATAGGTGATCAGTTGGTCAAATCGCAGTCCGCTCACCTAGGGTCAGTTGGTCATATCTCCTAGGCAATTGGCCTCTACCGCCATTCAAAACTACCGAACCAAGGGTGGCTACCAATAAACTATGCATGCATACACTTAGAAATAATTGTATGGAAGTAAAGTAAACGGAAACAAAACAATTAAGGAATCATAACTAGGCCAGCACCAAGAGGTGCTTAGCCGCTTATATTAATCATACAAACCAATTCACTATTCAAAGGTATGAAATACATGAATTGAAAGTAAAGAAAATATAAAATGCTAATGCTTATCGTAGGGGAGTGATTTCTCCCTTGGAGACCGCTCCGTATGCTCCTCTAGACCTACCTTGAGCTTTTTCCCATGTTCTCTGGTTGTTGTGTGTGGAATGGGATGATTAGAAATGCTGGAATTCGTGGGGTATTTATAGGCCAGATCTGGGTTATGGCGTAACCATAACAAGAGTTACGCCGTAACCTTCAATTCCTTCGTAATTTGCACTATCTGCTAGTTACGGCGTAACCACGGCGTAACCTTATAAGTGGTTACGCCGTAGTATTCAATAAACTTGGTTACGCCGTAGTTGAGGTAATAGTTATGGCATAAGTATCAGCGGCGTGGAACCTCATTTGACCTAATATAGTTACGTCGTAACCTTTGGGAAGAGTTACGCCGTAACCTTCTGATAATTTGGTATTCTGAGTCACACAATAGTTACGGCGTAATGTGAGAAATGAGTTACGTCATAACTTCTTCAAAGTAGCATACTGTGATAAATCTTTAGAAATTTCTCCAGTTCTATGTCTCTTTAGCTCCAATGCCCGTAATTTACCTGAAAGTGGAAAACAAGCATAAATCGATATAAATGATATAAATTACAAGCATTATTGGGGGTAATTGACAATTAATATTCAGGACTATTTGATGTTATCAGTATGGAGTGGTCTTGTGTGTATAACTTGTTTTCGAGTTTATTCTTTAACGTTTTAAGTCTGGAAAAATCATTCAGGAGTTTTGTTTCCTTTTCTTTGAAGTTATGTTTAAGCATATTTACATTATCTTTTATTTCTTGTTTTTACTGTACAGTTCATTTAAGTTTCACTTGTAAAGAATTTAACTCCTTTTTCAATGTTTCTTCCCTTAAATTACATTCTGCAATCAGTATACACATTTGACTATCCATTTTCTGTTCACATTCAGTTAGTTCAAATTTCGCACGTTGTTCATATATGGCCACTTGATCCTTATATATATTAAGTTTAGTGGTCAATGAGTTATCAGGGATGAATGCAGTGTACTCATGCAACATATAATCATCATTTAGAGCACAAGATGCACTACTAGGTACAACATGACCTTAGTTGTGTTTCACATACTGCTCATATGGGATAACATTGCTATTTCCCATATTTGCAGTATCTGCCTAAACAACTTCTGTCTGTTGTACTTTGTTGGGAATCTTTTGTTCATCAATCACATCATACAATTTGAGTATCTCAGAGATAACTGATGCATTAGAGGGACCAACTTGTTGAGGTAACGAAGCCATTGTAGATATGTTTACCATGTATATGGTTTGAGCCGTGGGTTCATCATCATCATCTGAGTCAAAGGCATCACAGTCATCTACTTGAAAGATGTTGGGATCATTATGTGCCATATCATAAACTGGTTGGTCATCAACATCAGCATCAAAAGTGTTTGTCCCTTCTCCAGCAAGAAACAGTAGCTCTTCGTCATGCAACGCAGCACCATTCTCTTGAGCTTGCATCAAAAGAATCTTATCCTTGAAGTAATCTGAATTCTGTGGATGCTTTGGCTGAGTGCAATTTCTTGCAATGTGTCCTAAGCCACCACAGTTGTAACACTTGGTTTGCTTTACTTACCCCTGACTAACATTCCCACCTCTGTTATGTGCACCACCAACACCAGCCGCACCATTACCTTGAGCAAGGTTTCTTTGATTCATATTTTGTCACTCTTGAACATTCTGAACCACAACCCTTCTATCCTCCACAGTTTCTTGATTATGTGGATTTGATGAAGTTGGAAATTGGTTGTTGGTTTGAGGAAGTGTTGCTCTGAATTGTTGAACTAGTAATGAGACTTGGTTAGAGAGATTTTCAATCATCTTATCAGTTGGTGTGCATCCTGAATCAGGTTGGAGTGTTTGATTCTGTGAAGAGGCGGGGTACTGATAAGCTTGAACATGTGTTGATTGGGTGAACGGCTGAACATTCAAAACAAGTGCAAGTGGATCATTTGTTGTTGTTGGATTAAGTATTTCCATAATCAGACGGTCATATGCAGCATGTGATAACATCAAATAGTCCTGAATATTAAGTGTCAATTTCCCCCGATAATTCTCGTATTTTATATCGTTTATATGGATTTTCGCTTGTTTTCCTCTATATTTCACTTCCAGGTAAATTACGAGCATTGGAGCTAATGAGACGCGGATTTGGAGAGTTTATTGAAGATATATGTTAGTATGCCTATTTTGAAGTAATTACGGCGTAACTCTTCTCTCACATTACGCGGTAACAGAACCGTGACTCAGAAAACCAACTCAACTGAAGATTACGGCGTAACTCCATCTTAGGATTACGCCGTAACTAATTAGGTCAAATGATGTTCCGCACCGCTGCAAGCTACGCCGTAACTCTTTCCACAAATACGGCGTAACCATGATTTATTGAAGATACGGCGTAACCAGCTTTTCCATGATTTATTGAAGATACGGCGTAACTCATTTCTAGTGTATGCATGCATAGTTTGTTGGTAGCTACCCTTGTTTCAGTAGTTTTGAATGGCGGTAGTGTCTAGTTGCTTAGGAGATATGACCAACTGACCCTAAGTAGGTAGACTGAGTGGGAAGGGTAAGAATTGACCAACTGACGACCCTTCTTCGCTTGTGCGATTTGACCAACTGGTCACCTACCATTTGGATGAACTTAAGAAGTTAGGGATGAGTGTTTAAGATGCTAGCGCCCGGACACTCATTGTTATGAATCTTGCATGTAGCGGAACTTAATGACTTGGCTTAGGGGACTAAAAACAACTGGACTTTCAAGGGTAGTAGCTTGATCTCCGGTGGAAACCTTTGTTGATAGGTTAGGACGAACTAACCAAATGTTGTCCTAGCGACTTAAACCCCCACTTGAAGCAATTGGAAGTAATTAAACATGAACTTAACTTGATAGGATGAGTAACTAGGTTAGCACACTTCTACTCTATTGATCACAACCCTCGACTTTATTTTTTTCTTGCATTTCTTGCTTTAGTTATTAATTAATCATTTCAACCTTAAAATCTGTGACACTTAGACTTTATTAGAATCCGCTCACATAGCTCTTGGGACGACCTCGGTTTTACCAAATACTACACTACACACGATCGGGTACACTGCCCGTTAGTGCATTAGGGTAGACCATAGGTATAACAAGACAATTATAAATATTAAAATCTGGTCAGTAAAACCTGCATCAAGTTTTTGGCGCCGATGCCAGAGAGTTATATTAGGATTTTTATTTAAGTCTTTATTTTTAATTATTGTTTTTCAATTTTTGATAATATGTCTCTCACCATTAATGATTATCTTACCACCTCTAAAGTAAAACAGGAGATCACTATTCCAGCTCTCGAAGAAAATGTTAGATTCGAATTATGGGTACTATTTCTAGAAGAACTAAAGAAATGTAGTTTGTATGGAAAGAAAGATGAAGAAGCACATGAGCACATCTCTAAGGTATGTGAAATCGCTGACTTGTTCCATGCACCAGGTGTCTCCAGAGACGATATTATGATGAGAGCATTCTCTTTCACTCTCAAGGGAAGAGCTAGAGATTGGCGGAAGAAACTACCTTCTGGATCTATTACAACATGGAATGGATTCAAGAAGGCCTTCCTTAAAGAATACCGAACCCTTGCAAAAATCCTTCAGCAAGTTGATGAAATTAGGAGATTCTACCAAAAATCCTTCCTTAAAGACTATGACCATGTACTAAGAACTCAAGCAGCTGCTATAAGAATATTGGAGAATCAGGTTGGAAAGCTCGCAGAATCAGTCAGAATGAGAGACGAGGGGGAAATTCCTAGTACAACTGAACCAAATCCTAGGGATTTGGCCCATGCTATAACAACCCGAAGTGGGTTAAACTATAAAGAACCAGCTTATCCATCAAACTCGAATGTTCAGAATGAAGAAATCCCTCAAGAAAGCAACAAGGAAACAGAGGCTGCTTAACCAACTTTGGAAAAAGTTCGACCCTATGTTCCGCCCATACCATTTCCGGGAAGAATTAAGAAGGAGCAAGAACGATTGCAATTTCAGAAATTCATGAAGAAATTACAACAGCTCAGCATAAACATTCCTCTCGTAGAAGCACTTGAGCAAATGCCCAAATATGCTAAATTCATGAAGGACCTCCTCACGCATAAAATACTTTCTGATCGGACACATGTTACCTTGAATCAAAGGTGTTATGTTGCTCTTCTAAAATACATGCCTCTCAAAGAAGAAGATCATGGGAGTTTCACATTGCCTTGCATCATCGGATGTATCATGTTCGATAAAGCCCTTGCCGACTTAGGGGCCAACATTAGCCTTATGCCATTCTCGCTTTACTCATGTCTGGAATTGGGAAGCCTTAAACCAACTAGAATGTGTATTGAGCTGGCAAATAAAACAACTCAATACCCTTAAGGAATTGCAGAGAATGTCCTTGTCAAGATTGATAAATTTGTTTTTCCGGTCGACTTCGTGGTCCTCGAAATGGAAGAAGATGGTGTCCCTATTTTACTCGGAAGACCCTTTCTTGCCACAACACACGCCATGATTGATGTTTTTAACAAGAAGATCACTTAGGAAATTGGAAATGATAAGATTACCTTCGATCTAGAAAAATCAATGAGATACGCTTCTTTCACTGACGACAACCTTGACGACCTCGACCTAGTCAAGGTTAATGTTCAGAAACATGCTCAAGAATGCTTTCAGTCTGACCCCTTGAAGTCACTAGTATTTGAAGACAATGATGACAAGTCTAACGATGAAGAAGACAAGGGGGAAGAAAATACTGCAGATAACCAAAGATTATGTTTGGCCAACATCCCATAAAAAGCTGAAAATATTCCAAGCTCAAAGAACTCCCTTCTCATTTAGAATACGCATTTATTAATGATGATCCTAATTTTCTTATTGTGATTTCTTCTTTATTATCTGACAAGGAAAAGAAATTGTTATTACAGGTTTTGAGCAAGCACAAAGGAGCTATTGCATGGAAAGTTTCTGACATAAAAGGAATTAACCCTTCATACTGTTCTTATAAGATACTTATGGAAGATGATTTTTGTAAGATATTGGATTTCACATACACATCAAACCATAACACAAAGTGGGCGTGTAAAGGTGAGTTCTAGAGAGAGAGAAAGTTAGAGGTTTAGGGAACTTTAGTGAGAGAAAAAAATGTCTTATTATGAGCTCCAACTCTCTACCTTGGAAGGTAGAGAGTATTTATAGTCTTACAATAAAACGCCAGACAACGGGCTGTGGATCAGGCATACAGTGGGTAAAGACCCGTCCATCCTCCACGGTGTTACTAAACTAAATACTACTTAACTTAAATGAACTACGTCTACGAACTTTCTAACGATTACATATACTTGAGGTGACCGACTCTTTAGTACCTGGAATTTCTAATTCCTAACAATCTCCCCCTAAGGGAGGTCACCTCAAACATATACTAAAATTACATTGAATACAAACAGATATTACATTCACAATTGTTCTTGCATTCTTGATGTAGTACATTGCTCCGAAGCTCGTAGTCATTGATTCCACTCATTGCATGTTTGGTTAATCCAAGTGGAGGTCTTTTACTGATCCACATGATAATAATTTTAATCTAGCTTTTGAGATCATCAGCTAACAAAAATCTCTGAGACATCCATTGTGGTGTTGGTATTATGTGATGTTGTGACTTTCGGACCGACATGCTCACATTCTAGATCATGATATCTTCTCATCAGAGTAGCGGAAGCTTTCGTTGATTCATGATATTGGCAGCAGCGTAGCAGAAGCATGGAGTGAAAATATCAGAGTCATTGATGCACTAATCATGATTTCTTTTGAGATGAATGTGATAAATGAGCATGCAACTATGGATTGACCGCATCATTCTGATCAGCTGCAAACGTAGGACGTACCTGCATACAAAAGTTAGCAATAAATCGTACGAAAGTGTCTTTGATCACTTTAGTTGAATTGAGGTACACGGCCCACGGTTCCCCGTTGATCAGTACAAGTACTGCCTGTGATCAGGTATAATTCCGAAGAATTTCCTTGACAGGGTTTCGCAGCTCCTCTAGCTGTTCTCAAACCGGAACGTCTCAAAGAAGACAACAAGGAGTGAGTGAACCAGCGAATAGAAATTCACTGATTGATGAAAAGATATTTGAAAAACAATCGTGTATTGCTCAATAGAAATTGTTTTTGCAATACAACGAAGGTTTTAATGAACATCAATTATCAATCATAAAACACCTTTTGATTTGAAATATCCATACACGGTCGATTTGCTAAAGAAAAGAGTTTTTAAGCACAAAGACCGGTTTTTCAAAGGTATCCGTCAATCCATAACCTGAACCAGGATTGATTCAAAAGATTGAATCGCCCCATTGTTTCTGTTCAGTTGTCACATGGTTGATCTATTTGATAGATCTCACATGCCACCCACCAGGAGCTTGTTTGATGTTGGCTCCAGAAGGCTTTCCATCTTCATTGTGAGTATGTTAGCATATCACTCAGATGTTCTGGCAATACCACAAGGATAATGCGTAGGACTCAAGATAAAATCTCTCTTTCCACATTGTGTGAAACAGAGAGTCTTCAATGAAAGTGTCCTAATGAGATTTATTGATGATCTCGTGGCTCTAGACTCAATATGTGCATATTTGGTTCCTGTGCCGGAGACTAGGGAGAGGGTCTCCTTCTTCAATATCAACAATCTCTAAGAGAAAGTCGATAGATTATGTAGGTTCCCCGTGAGAATGAAACAAGCCCTTTTAAGAGGAACTTGAGTGGTTTGGGAAGTTGTAGTGCAGTGCGTCACTGGGTCCATGACGTCTTGTCTTCAATACCAATGTTACCATCAGTAGCATATGAATTGTACCCGGTTTCTGCCCTATGGTTGAATAAATGGAGGGCTTTTTCTTTTCACCCTTTTCTCATTCAATTCTTTTTTCATTCTTCAACCCCTTCAGTGCTTACCGAGACTTCATAGCAAGAACCTTGTTGGGTTTGTTCCAGTACTCGCTCTGTCTCAGTCCGCACTCTTCCCAAATCTCATTTTTCTCCTTTTATCATCATACCTAAGGACTTCTACACTAACTAGTGGATTGTCCCTGGGTAGATCCCTCCGGTTCTGGTGGATCATGGGAACAAATACCTAACCTTATCATCCTTATTTCACCGTAAAGTAAATTTGGTCGGTCTATTTGGTATTGTTCATCTGCCATTTGAACCAATTGAAAACCATTTGAAAATCAATCCAGATACTTGTGATATATTATCAAAACATTTTGTACCTGAATTGTTTTTGATATTTTTAGAACAAGTGCTCCCCCTCAACATGTGCATCAAATGTTTGAAATCGTTTTGCACACGGAGGCAAGAGGAAGAATTAACTTCTTTGATTACCATTTTCTAAAAGATATCATCCTCACTTCCCTGATCAAATCTAGTAGATAAAGCATTTTGGGGAAGGATGAGATTTTCATAATTTTGCTCCCCCTCAATATGTGCCTCGAGATTTGAAAAGAGTTTTGCACATACTAGAGGGAACCTGCACATTGAGATAAGTGATCACGTTTCAAATCATAGGTTTAAGATAGATGCACATTCTAGAATTTCTTGAAATCGTTTGTCACATGTGGGAAGGAGAGCAGTACATCCTTATAAAACCATTTAACGAATTATCAGTTTAAATACAATTTAAATCACACATTCTCCCCCGATCACAATTATCAAATCATTTGAGATTTGTGATCTCTTATAGATTTAAATTGATTTTGAAAGATTTTAAGGAGAATTGTGACTTGATTATGAAAGCGTTTTAACTGATAAGGATCGGATTTTAAGACTTTAAACTCCATTGATAAAACATGCATGAATATCTTTTGAAAAACAATTGAATGACAAATAACTTTTTAATTTAATTGAAATCATTCTCCCCCTCAATCAATGACATAGGTTGTTGGTTGAGAGATAGATATTTTGACAAATAAGGCCAGATGATTATCAAAAATTGAGTCCGAGTTATTTTTCAAAGCAGTTAGTTTTCAGCAGATAAATGTTTATAGAATCAGAGCATGGAATTTTGAAAACATGATAAAGTATGGCTCTGTTCTTTCTTTGAAAAGCGGGTTACTGCCTGAAATGACAATAAACCATTTATTCTCTTTCTCTCAATTATTTTTTTTTTAAATAAAAATTCGAACAATATCTAAAGTCCCGTGTCATTCTTTGAATGACAGCACAAAGACCGTAGATATTATCGAATCGAGAAAGACATGACAAAATGACATTTTTTTTTTTTTTTTTTTTTTTGATTTTTTGAAGGTTTTATAATTTTGTATTTTATTTTTCGAATAGATATATACAAGAGATAGATGAAGGAAACCTTTTACTCCTCGTCTTCCTCCTGAAGACGTTTGAGTGTTTCTGGTTGAAGGCTTTTCAAGCCAAGTCGTGGAAGAATAAACTCAAAACGTTCTCTTGGAAGAGCTTTGGTGAAGATGTCTGCTAACTGGTATTCAGACCTCACAAAATAGAGTTCCACCACACCTTTTTCCACTTGTTCCCTGATGAAATGAAGTCAAATGTCGATATGCTTAGCTCTTGAGTGTTGAACGTTTTTGCATGAAAGAGCAATAGCACTTTTGTTATCACAGTACAGAGGGATTTTGTTGAATACAAAGCCATAGTCAGTTAATTGAGATCTCATCCAAAGGATTTGAGCACAACAAGATGACATGGCTATGTATTCTGCCTCTGTAGAGGAAATAGAAGTACTCATTTGCTTCTTTGAAGACCAGCTCACAAGCTTATCACCCAAAAACTGAGCACCTCCAGACGTACTTCGACGAGTATCTTGACATCCTGCATGATCAGCATCTGCATAGGCTGTTAGTGACATACCGGTGTCCTTCGGGTACCAAAGTCCCATATTGATGGTTCCTTGGAGATACCGAAAGACCCGTTTAACCGCATCAAGGTGCTTTTTAGTAGGCTTAGCCTGGTATCTAGCACACATGCAAACAGCGAACAAGATGTCTGGTCTACTAGCAGTGAGGTACATCAGGGATCCAATCATACTATGATATTTCGTTTGGTCAATCATGATCCCTGAGTGGTCCTTATCTAGTTTGGTTCGATCAATCATGGGAGTGTCAACAGGGTCACTTGAATCAAATCCAAATTTCTTTAAGATCTCAGTTGCATATTTAGATTGATTTATGAAAATGCCTCCGGGACTTTGTGAAATTTGTAATCCCAAGAAAAATGACATTTGTCCCATCATTGACATTTGAAATTTTGAACTCATTTCATTTGAAAAACGGTCACACTCATTGGGGTCAGTCGAGGCAAAGATGATATCATCAACATAAATTTGAACATGAATTAAATGTTTGCCTGACTTCCTGGTGAACAATGTTGGATCAACTGCTCCTTTGCTAAATCCGGTAGATAGAAGAAACTTTGACAGTGTATCATACCATGCCCTTGGAGCTTGCTTTAAACCGTAAAGAGCCTTCTTCAAACGATAAACGTGAGTAGGATGCTCTTGATTCACAAATCCTTCAGGTTGGCTGACGTAGACGACTTCTTTAAGATCTCCGTTCAGAAATGTCGTCTTTACATCCATCTGATAGACTACCATGTTCTTACTAGCAGCATTAGCCAAAAAGATTCTGATTGCCTCGATTCGAGCAACAGGAGCAAAAGATTCTTCAAAGTCAATACCCTCCTCTTGACGGTATCCTTTAGCAACTAATCGAGCCTTGTTCTTCAACACATCACCATGCTCATCAAGTTTCACTTTGAAGATCCATTTTAGAGCAATAATCATAGCACAATCTGGAGCAGGTACTAACTCCCATACATCAAGTCGATCAAACTCATGAATTTCTTCTTGCATGGCATTGAACCAGCTATCTTCATTCATGGCGGTTTTAACATCTTTTGGTTCGATCTTAGAGAGTACGGAGTTGAAGAAGCACCATAAGGCATCGGTTGCAACTTGTTTCCGTATGGATACTGGACGAGAGGGATTTCCAATGATGTTGTCTAACGGTGATCGTGAGTCCATTTTTTGAGGTGTTCATGTGGTAGTTGTTGAGGGACTGAAGTAGCAGTGTCGATGTCTCCTGAGGAAGATGGTTCTGATGAAGATTCAGGAGCAAATATGTTTTCAAATGAAGCATCTTCTGGAGTAGCAAAGGGATTAACTTCATCATTGATGCCAGAAACAGTTCCATGATGTACATTTGAAGAATGATGATTTGTTGATGAGACTGAAGGATCAGCAGCAGGCGCTTCTTGACTTAATGATATTGAGACTGAAGGATTGACTTCATTCATAGGAATATGAGCAGCCTCTGTTGTAGAAATTGACACCTCATTAGTACTTGGCTCATAAAGTTCATCAAACATAGGATCAAACAATTTCTTTAAATCATCTTCAGATGGAGGTACATATGGAGTTGCTGGAGAAGAATTAGGTACAAGGGATGAACCAATGGGACTGCTTTGAAGTGCGGGTCCTGAACTGGATTGTCCAGGAGCCATTTGACCGGTCAGCTCATCAAACGTGACGTGAATTGTTTCCATGATATTTCGGGTTCTCTTGTTGTAGATTCGGTATCCTTTTCTGTTTGATGCATAACCTACAAATACTCCAATGTCTGCCTTAGCTCTAAGTTTTCCTAAATCTTGGCCCTCATTAGTTGGATAACACAATGTACCGAACACACGAAGGAATGAAAGATTAGGCTTTCTGTTGTGGATAAGTTCATATGGAGTTTTTCCATGAGCGGTGTGAATCAGGGATCGATTCTGGGTGTAGCATGCAGTGGCGATGGCTTCACCCCAGAGAAACATTGGAACTTTTGAGTAAATCAGCATAGTCCTTGCGGCTTCCACAAGAGTTCGATTTCGTCTTTCAACTACACCGTTATGTTGAGGAGTTCGAGGAACACTTCTTTGATGATTGATTCCAATACTTTCATAAAACTCACTAAGTTGTTTGTTAACAAACTCAGTTCCATTGTCTGTTCGGATGATTTTGACCATTTTGTTAAGACGAACCTGCAGCTGTTTTATGAGTTTGATGATGATATCTGGAGTTTAATCCTTTGTCTTTAAGAACTTTACCCAGGTGAATCTAGAGAAATCATCAACCACAACTAACACATATTTCTTCCCAAAGATATTCTGCACTCTCATGGGTCCACATAAGTCCATGTGAATTGTATGAAGAGCTTATGTGACAGAGTTAGTAGGTTTGGGTTTATGGGCATACTTCATGCTTTTACCCAATTGGCATGCTGAACAAAGATGATCCTTTTCATACTTAAGTCTAGGTAAACCTACAACTAAGTCCTTTCTGGAGAGATCATTGATGGTGCCGAAGTTCAAGTGATTGAGACGACGATGCCATAACCATGACTTTGTTTTTGAAGCCTTTGACAATAAGCAAATTGGAGAAGACTTCATCATATCTTCGATAGAGATGGTGTATAGATTTGAACCACGTGAACCTCTCAAAAGTTCCTTACCATCAAGTTCTCTAACGAAACAAGTATGTTTTCTGAAGGCTACTTCTAGATCAGAATCGCAGAATTGACCAACGGAGAACAGGTTATGACCAAGACCTTCTACATAATATACTCTGGAGATAACACTTTTGCCAACAACATAATCTCCATAACCCATAATTGCACCGAAATGATCATTCCCGAATCTAACTGTCCTGATGAATTTGCTCACGAAGTTCATGAGCCGCGACCGGTCGCCAGTCATATGCTTGGAACAGCCTGGGTCCAGGTACCACAGAACGATTTGAACGATATGCAGTTGAACACAGACAAGAATGGATAACTGGATAAATGGGATCCCCATGCAAGAATGGGTTCCATTTGGTTAGTAACAATGGTTGGAACACCCACATCAGAAATAGAAGCATTCATATTACAAATTGAATTAATGGAGTTATTATGAATAGATGCAGTACTAGTGTCCGTATTTACCCTATTTAAAGTATGTTCACTTCTTAAGGGAATAGTTCTACCAGTAGGCATCCATTTTCTAGTGGGCATTGTCTGATTAACCTTATGGCCAACTGGTATCCATTGATAACCTATCTTACTAAATGTTCTTCCTGTGGGCTTCCACTGTTTTCTAACTTTCTTTCGCCTTTGCCTTTTTGCCTTCTTAGCATGATATTTTGCATTAACAGAGTTAATTGGGGATTTGACAGCATTAGACAAGACATTCACACCACATTCATGATAAGAAACAGAATTCAAGCAGACATCATTACAAGGTTTGCAAATAGTATCAGAATTCGAATTAATTACAGTACGCCTATGGCTAATACTAGAATCAACACAATTCGTTTTATTCGGCTCAAACTTAAGGTTCCTAGGTTGGTCTTCTACTCTCTTCCAATGCACATTCTTAGCTTGCGAGGTCCTGTCATTCCTTGTATTGTCTTGAGACTTTGACCTGCTTGCTTTAATGTCACTGATTACTCCTGTAGAGGGAATGGGAACATTAGTTGGTTTTGCTACTCTTTGCTTCTCCTGTTTAGATGTGCTGGGATCTGAACTACATGCAGGCACACTAAGGTTCACTTTCTTAACACTAGAAGTGCTGGGATTTGTAATTCTAGAAGGCACACAAGAGTTCGCTTTCTTAGCTTTAACAGATCTGGAATCTGAACTATTTGAAGGCACACTAAGGTTCACATTCAAAACATCAGGCATCGAATGGATATTATACTTGGCACTAGGCATCGAACAAGGAATCAAAGGATTAACTCTCTCACCTAAGGACTTAGGGCATATTGTGATTAAGCATTTTAGAATTTCTTGAGATCGTTTGGCATATAAACATGCATGCCCAATTGCATTGTCAAGTGGTTTCTCTAACTTATCTTCTTCAACAATCTCACTAAGACATTCTAGACAATCCTTAAGGGATGAGAAATATGTTTGAATAGCAAGTTTGTTATTCCTGAGATGAGGGGGGACATATTTCACAGACAAAGCATATTTATTACAAGAGTCTGATACACCATTCTCCCCATTGGTCATTGGCATTTTCCCTTTTACCTGACTCTTCAGATTCTCAATTTCCTTTTGCAATGAAGCTATTTGTTCGTTATTTTTGTTACGAGTGGCCTTTATTGATTCAAATAACTCATTGAAATGACGTTTAATCTTTTCATTTTCTTCTAGAAAACTTTCGTTTTCCTTTTGTAATGCATTTACTAAGTTTTGAAGATGAAACGTTTGAGAAGTCTGTCATATTGTTCTTTTGACCCTTTAATTGAGAGATTTGGGCTTTCAACTTTCTGATCGTGTTGCAATGAGCTTGAATCTGTTCATCACGTTTGTTAATTTGAAAAACTGCATCAAACTCTGGAGCATCTGAGGATGTCTTGATATTTGAAGTTTTGACATTTTCTTTAAGATGTTGATATTTTAGTTGTAAATTAAAATGCTCAGCCTCTAGTTTAGAAAAATGTTTAGCCAAATTGTCGTGATCATCCAGTTCAATTTTCTCATTTAGTTTAGAATTAGTCTTTTCAAGCTCAATGACACGATCATGGGAGATTTTCAGGGCAACAGATAATTCATGAAATTGGGAAGCATTAATAGAACAATTTGTAGCAGTGAAAAACACATCTTGAGCAACACATTCAGTAATAAGAGTCTCATTTAATGTATGTAAGTTCTTCCTCTCAATCTCATTATATTTTAGTGCACGCTCATAGTCACTAACCTCAACAATCATAGCATCAAACTCCTTTTCCATTTCTTTAATGTCTAAGTTCATTCCTTTTTTAAGACTTTCAAACTGATCTTTTAGTTGTTTAAAGAAAGGCATGACTTCAGTTAAATAACATTCTTTTGTTTGCTCAAAACCCCTTTCCCCTTCAGTTATACCAGTGGGTGTGATCCTTTTCTTACAAGTTTTCTCAAAATCAACAAATAGTTGAAAAATAACATATTGGCTGATTAAGGTCTTGCTTTTCGTGGCAATAGTCCTAGGTACTAAATGCATTGGTGTATTTGGAAGATACACAGTCGCTGAAGGCATTTTCCTAAAGGGAGGGTTCGTTACAACAAGATTCTCTGCTTTTTGCTTATCTAAATCCTTTTTCCAGAACACTTGTTCGGGTGTTAACAATGTCTGAGGCTTAAACATGTTCAAGGAAATCCAATTTTCCTTCTTGTAATCATGGGGTGTGATCTTTATTTTCTTCTCTTTACATTTAGGATCATCTAATTTCTTGTACATCTTTTCCCTAGTGACTTCATCTGATTTCTTATCTTCGTCAGTGCACTCAACGCAACTAGGTTTCTGTCTAGGTTTAAGGATTTCATTGCCATCATAGAGAACCTTATGAGCATTTCTAGCCTTTTTAATGACCTCTGGATTTGGTTCCTCAACAAGGGGAATGCTATGCTTATCGCTTAAGACTCTATGCTTAGTGATTAAGTGAGCAGTCTGAATGGTATTTCCTTGTACGTACAACTTATTTTCAAGCTTGTTTTTCAAGGTTTTTAGATTAGAAAAATCATTCAAAAGTTTTGATTCCTTAGCACTGAATTCTTGCTTAAGCATTTTAACATTTTCTTGAAATTCTTGCTTTTGCTTAGCAGTTTTAGAAAGCTTTTCTTGTAAGGAGTTTAACTCTTGTTTTAATACTTCTTCTCTAAACCTACTTTTTCTAATAGTTGTACGCATTTGGTCATCCATTTCCTGCTCACGGGTGGTCAACTCAAATTTAGCACGTTGTTCATAAATAGCAACACGTTCTTTATAGGCATTTAGTTCAGAAATTACAGAATCATCAGGGGCACATGCAGTGAATTCATCAAAAACACAATCATTATTGACTGCAGAAGATGCATCACTTGGTACAATCTCACTTTCACTTTGTAACACATATTGATCATATGGGACAACATTGATATTACCCATATTTTCAATATCTGATTCAATAAACACAGTTGATTGTACTTCATTATGAATCTTTTGCTCATCAACTTCATCGTATAATTTTAATACCTCAGAGATGAGTTTGTCTTTGGATGGACGAGCTTGTGGTGATGAAGAGACTTTAGGAGAGACCATTGGAGAAATGCTGGCCATGAAGATGGTTTGTGCAGTGGGTTCTTCATCAACATCAGAGTCGTATGCATCACAATCAGCTACTTGAAAGGCATTCTGATGATTATGGCCTATCTCCTGAATTGATTGCTCATCCACATCTGCATCATATGTCTTAGCATTTCCCTCAGCCAAGAACAACAATTCCTCTTCATCCAAAGCTGCACCATTATCCTGAGCTTGCACAAGCAACATCTTATCCCTGAAGTACTCAGCATTTTGAGGGCGTTTTGGTGATGTGCAGTTCCTTGCAATGTGTCCCTCACCTCCACAATTGTAACGTTTGATTGGCTTTGCTTGACCCTGATTTCCATTCCTTCCTCTGTTCTGATTTGCAGCATAACCTCTACCAGCTCCACCTCTTGCTTGTTCGTACTGTCGTTCTTGAACTGGCTGCACCATAACCTTCCCATCTCTGACAGTGGCTTGATTATGTGGATTGGAAGCAGTTCTGAGATTGTTGTTGGTGTGTGGAAGAGAGTTCATATTTTGACTAATCAGAAGAGCTAGTTGATTAATGAAGTTTCCCACGTGTGCATCAACGTCAGCTTGTTTGAACATAGGATCAGGAATGAGTTTGTGATTACCATTACCCATGGGTATGACTTGTGAGGCTTTGGTTGTGATTCCGATGTTTGAGTAGAAGGCAGTTGAGTCATTTGAAGAGGTTGTCTCTCCCTGGTTGGTTTTGAACTGATTAAGAATCCTTTTTTCAAACATAGCATGTCTTTCATTCTGAAGGAGGAAGGCTTAGAGTTGCTCATAGTTTGTATTCTTCAATCCTTTAGTGAGCTTCACAGAAGTGACAAACTTGTGCCATTCGGGATTCATGTTGTTCACAAATTTTGAGTTCAGCTGAATGTTAGGCATAGTCATTCTAATGTTCCTCATATCATTAACAAGCTTGTGGAATCTCACATAGTACTCATAAACACTCTCATCTGGTTTCATCTTGAAGTGTTCAAATTCATCATAGAGTTGTGATTCTCTGTCTTCCATAGTTAATTCAGAACCTGAGAGAAGCATCTTGACATTATCCCATACTGCCTTTGCTTCGGTGTTGTGATTGATCAGCTTGTAGATATCTTTTGGAAGACCTTGAAGTACGATGTTAGAAGCCCTGATATCAGCATCGAATCTCTTTTTCTCCTTATCATCGAGCTCATCATATGTCTTTGGTCTGTCAATTCCATAAATCATTGTTCCATCTTCAGCTGTGTCAATTAAGTCTCTAGTCGTCTCAACCCGATATGGTCCTTCATCAATGGATTTGAGAATGTTGACTCCATTTTCCTTTCCAAGACAGTAGAATCTGATTCGTTGAGCCCAAGAGTCGTAGTCAGTTCTGTTAAGCATGGGTGGACGAGTATCTGAACCAGCTGCTTGAACATCCTCGGCAACAGTGGAGATGATTGTAGGAACCTTGGTAGACATGATGACAAATTAAACGGGATTTTATAACTCTAAGATTAAACCGAGAAATAGATTCTTTCACGGGATTTTATTGAATCAAGAGAAAACCGTATTTAAAGGAAATCACTCAAGTCGCTAGGAAAACTGTGAACCAAGTCGCTAAGTGCTAAGTCGCTAAAGTTCCAAGTCGTTATATAACAACTCGCTACAATCCAAGTCGCTAACAAAATTTTGGCAGCAATTCGCTAAGCACCAAGTCGCTAAATAGCAACTCGCTAGGTACCAACTCGCTAACACCAAGTTGCTAACAATATAAAGTACAAGTCGCTAACTTAAACCAAGTCGCTACTCGTAGTGGGGAATCCACTAACTGTACTTTTTGTCGGCTTGTCTCAATAGACAAGTCGCTAGCTCAACTCGCTAAGGCGTTAAACAACAACTCGCTACCAAATTGTAAAGCAAGTCGCTACCAAGAAAACTTTTCCGTGGCTCAAGTCGCTAGCATGAAAAACACATAAACACGACTTTTCAATCCAAAAACAACCCAACCACTATGATTCAAACCTTCTAAATCAAAACCTAAACACTTGAGATGATTCTAAACACAAAAGTACTACCAAAATCCAAACTTTAACACTAGAAATCAACCAAATGATGCAAAAACCACTAAACTTTTTCAAACTCAAAAACCACCTAAAAACCAATAGAAATCCAAAGATATGTAAGATATGATCTAACCATGGATCTTGATACCAATTGTAAGATATTGGATTTCACATACAGATCAAACCATAACAAAAAGTGGGCGTGTAAAGGTGAGTTCTAGAGAGAGAGAAAGTTAGAGGTTTAGGGAACTTTAGTGAGAGAAAGAAAATTCTTATTATGAGCTCCAACTCTCTACCTTGGAAGGTAGAGAGTATTTATAGTCTTACAATAAAACGCCACACAACGGGCTGTGGATCAGGCATACAGTGGGTAAAGACCCGTCCGTCCTCCACGGTGTTACTAAACTAAATACTACTTAACTTAAATGAACTACGTCTACGAGCTTTCTAATGATTACATATACTTAAGGTGACCGACTCTTTAATACCTGGAATTTCTAATTCCTAACCCTTGGGTTAGTCCTATTCATGTTGTGCCAAAGAAAGAAGGAATGACCGCGGTCACTAATGGGGATAACGAATTGATCCCTACAAGAACGGTTACTGGCTGGAGAGTGTTCATCGATTACAGAAAATTAAATGACGCAACGCGAAAGGATCAATTTCCACTTCCTTTTATCGATCAAATGTTAGAAAGGCTTTCTGGACATGAATATTATTGTTTCCTTGATGGATTTTCAGGGTATTTTCTGATTCTAATCGCTCTAGAGGATCAGGAAAATACTACTTTCACTTGCCCCTATAGAACATTCGCTTACCGAAGAATGCCTTTTGGGCTATGCAATGCCCCTGCCACATTCCAACGGTGCATGACGGCAATCTTCTCAGATATGTGCCAAGATTTCATGGAAGTGTTTATGGACGATTTCTCAGTTTTTGGTAACTCTTTCTCATCTTGCCTGAATAATTTATCTAAAATGCTTGCTAGATGTGAAGAAACCAACCTTGTCCTAAATTGGGAAAAGTGTCATTTTATGGTAAAAGAAGGAATTGTTTTAGGACATAAAATTTCCCAAACCGGGATTGAAGTCGATAAAGCTAAGGTTGACGTTATTTCTCGACTCCCTTACCCAACTAACCTAAAAGGAATTAGGAGTTTTCTTGGGCATGCTGGGTTTTACAGAAGATTTATAAAAGATATTTCCAAAATGGCTAAACCTATGACACAACTTCTCATGAAAGATGCAAATTTTGAATTTAATGATGAGTGCAAAAAATCCTTTGATATTTTGTAAGACAATTTGATACATCTCCTGTGATCATTGCTCCGGATTGGAACAACGATTTGGAACTTATGTGCGATGCCAGTGACTATGCGGAGCAAGGTCCCAAAGGCCGATGCGTAATGCGTGATGCGAATGCCAGTGATCCGATGCGCTCAAGGCCCCAAAGGCCGATGCGTAATGCGTGATGCGAATGCGAGCGCAATTTAGACCCGATGCGTTTAGTATTATAAAAGTAAAAAAAAATTATAAATATTATATTTTTACCAAGTACCAAGTAAATGAAACAAACTTATAAATAAATCATTAACATATTCAAAATTAGATGATGACATGACGTTAAAATATATCAAAAGTATACTTACAATATACAAGTTATATCAGCAACAAAGAATCATAATTTACTCATAATTAAATCAATAGCAAAAGTTAGCATCATAAAGTTTAGTCAAAGTTGAACAATATATGAGTTCTAGCGTTGAATCAAATATATGTGATTAGTATAATCGAAGAAGAAAATGAGTTTTACAACTTGAATCATACAATAAAAAGAAAAAAAACGTATCGATTATGCATTAAAGTAAATTAAAGAATTTACTCACTTTGTAGAATCTGTAATGAAATAAAAATGGGGTAATTTTGGATGTAGGGCAAGAATTATGGTTGTTAATGTGTATTTTTATGGACGTCATTTACTAAGGTCCTTATTAAAATAGTTGGGCTTCGTAAATCAACCTAAATTCCAAATTGCACTAATTGCGACTATTGCTAGCATTACACAAATGCGATAAATTGCCGTCAATTGCGAATGCAATCTGGAACGGCCTCGCATTAGCTATCATGATGTGAAATTCCAAATGCAATGCAATGATGCGTGCAATTTGCGCAATGATGCGCGCATTTTTAAACCAAGATAGAGACTATTCGTGATTCCTTCCCTGATGAGCATCTTATGACAGTAAGAATTAAGGATCCTAGTCCCGAACCATGGTATTCGAACTTCGCTAATTACCTCGCTGCCAGAGTTCTACCAAGCAATAAAACTTATGATCAATAGAAAAAGTTCTTCTCAGATTTAAAATATTACTTTTGGGATGACCCTTTCCTATTTAAATCTTGCTCTTATGGTATAATTAGGAGATGCGTTTTCAGAGAAGATCAACAACGAATCCTGGAACACTGCCACAAAGGACCTGCTGGAGGGCACTACGGGGCCGACACTACTGCTAGAAAGATTTATGAGGCAGGGTTCTTTTGGCCTAGCATTTTCTAGGATGCCGGAAAATATGTAAGAAGCTGTTACCCGTGCCAAAGGGCTGGAAACATCTCTTCTCGAAATCAGATGCTGCTTAATAACATTTTGGTATGTGAAGTATTTGATCTCCGGGGTATCGATTTCATGGGACCTTTCACCCCATCGAAAAACAAAATTTATATTTTGGTGGTTGTCGATTATGTTTCAAAATGGGTTAAAGCTGAAGCTCTACAAACTTGTGATGCTAGAAGCGTCATTCGATTTTTAAAAAAGTTATTCTCTAGATTTGGGATTCCTAAAACCATCATAGGTGATCGGGGGACACACTTTTGTAATGCTATTATGGAAAAAGTAATGAACAAATACGGAGTAATCCACCAGATGTCTACACCTTACCATCCCCAAACTAATGGGCAAACATAAAACACCAATCCAGCACTCAAGTGAATTTTGGAGAAATACGTCAGTAGTAACAGAAAAGATTGGTCCGACAAATTGGACGAAGCTTTATGGGCATTCAGAACCACTTACAAAACCCCTATTGGAATCACACCTTTTAAGATCGTATACAGAAAAGCTTGTCATCTCCCGGTAGAATTAGAACATAAAGCATATTGGGCACTCAAAAATGCTAATTTTGAGGCTGACGTGGTCAAGGAACACCGATTTTCTCAAATCAATCGCCTCACTGAGTTAAGGGACGAAGCCTACAATCATGTCAAAGCATACAAAGATAGGACCAAAAGATGGCACGACACGCGGATAAAGGATAAAAATTTTGAAGTTGGGCAAGAGGTGCTCGTTTTCAACTCAAGACTCAAACTCTTTCCTGGAAAAATGAGATCTCACTGCGTTGGTCCCTACACAGTAAGTAAGGTGTTCCTTTATGGAACTATTGAAGTTTATAATAATGCAGGGGAGTTTTTCAAAGTGAATGGGCACAGAGCAAATTTTTATTATGGACAGGACGTTAGTAAGCTTTCGGGTGATGAATTCTTTGCCCCTGCATAAAGCCCCATGGCTTTAAGTCTAACTTAAAGACTCGTAAATAAAGAAAAGTGTTCTTTCGGGGACAACCCGAATTATCCCTTTCATTTGTTTTATTTCCATTTCTGTTGGGTTTTATGTTTTTAACCATTTTTGCAGGAAATCAGAGGAAGTTGCTGCAGCATGCTGAACAGGGACCTGATCTGTCCACAGTTACGGCGTAACTTATTCTTATGGTTACGCCGTAACACATCTCTTGCAGTAGTTCTTCCCAGAGCATTACCAATTACGGCATAATCCTATGCAATGGTTACGCCGTAGCTACACTCCTGTAGCGTCTGCCAGGTTTTGCATTAATTACGGCGTAACTCCTTTTAGGAGTTACGACGTAACTATCCTCTGTAATAATTCTTTATTTTTTAAACAAAATAACCTTGTATTACTTTTTAAATGAACTTTGTGGGTATGTTCCCTGTAAGCCCTCACGAGACTACACTCGTCCACTTGGGACACCAAGTGGTTTAAAAGGCTTGTTGCATACGCTAAATGCAACCGTGATTCCTACGAAGGTGAGTTAGGTTTCTTTTCATTTTTCTTTTTCTTTTTTAAAATTATGCTTGTTAGTAGTGTGATTTTAGGGAATGAAGTTTGCTTGTGGATGCTTATGCGAAGGCACGATTATTTTCGTGGACCTTCTTTCTTTTTTTGGAGCAAATTTCAGGGAATTTTTCACTCTAATTCTACTTTTCTCTTCACCTGTATTTAACGTTTAGTACAAAAGGACTTTGTACATCTCAAGTGGGGGGACGGGAGTAGAATTATCTCTTGAACTTTATTTTGCCCTCGTTTTTCTAGTTTATTTTGAAAAATTTTGACATTTTTAAAATTTTGACATGTTTTTCTTAACCTAACTAGATTAGACCTTAGCCGAGCACATTATAACCCTTGATATTATATGGTGAGATTAGCCTTATCCGTTTTCAAATTTTTACCCCAAATCCACCAAATTATGAGTGTGCCGGTAGCTTGTAAACTTTAGAACTTGGCCTTTACATCATTTCGAGACCATAGACGAGGTATGTTGAGTTAGCTTGATGTATTTGGACTTTTCAGTTTAAGAAGGCAATATTATAGGATTATCACCCAAAAAAGCCTATATCCTTGTGTGTCTATCGATTAGTCACCTCGACTTCTCGACCCCCATGTTAAACCCTTTTGTTGCACTCACCTTTAGTGCAAGATACCCTTATATACACCCATCTAAGCCATTCCTTTCATTTTGTTCACCCAACATATTGTTTCGTTATACCCATACACCTTAGCCTACCCTATAGTCTTTATTTGTGATTGGGAAGTCATTGTTTTCCTAAGTTCAAGGTTCAAGTGGAAAGGTTCAGGAATCACGCTTTCGTCGACGACGTGCTCTTAAAGATCATTGAGGACTCCCTAAATTCTCAGATTGTTCATCTCAAGTGGGGGGATGCTATGTTTAGATGTTAGTTATGAAAAAAAAATGAAGTGATTCGAAAAAAAAGAGTTATTTGTTGATTGTAAAGTGCGAAGTTATAAGCACTATGTTTATAAGCTCATTATAGATTTAGTATCGAGGAGGCCACCTCGGTCACATTTGAAGAATGGAGTTGGTAATTGCGCCAACAGTTGGAGAAAAGTAATGTGCCCATCATGACGTCCTCTGATGGCACATCTACCTGGTATTTCATGATCCGGTTTCTTAGCTTTGAAACTTGAACTTTGGATGAATGGTAAGTGATAATGACTTAGTTATAGATTTAGACTATTTGCTTGATTTTATTTTACACCAATTTTATCCCATGTCTTATCCTACCCTTTAGTTATGAAGCGTGTCTAGGTGATGCAGCGGGCAATCTTTGGTGTCTTGGCCATGGATTTGGTCATGTATCATTGATTTTGTCCACTTCACCGTGACATGTTAGTAATGATGACTCATCCTTAACCTTTGTCGTGTCTACCCATATTGCCTTCAAG
The DNA here is from genome assembly GCA_019973895.1 of Chrysanthemum seticuspe. Taxonomy (NCBI): domain Eukaryota; kingdom Viridiplantae; phylum Streptophyta; class Magnoliopsida; order Asterales; family Asteraceae; genus Chrysanthemum; species Chrysanthemum seticuspe. The sequence continues at coordinate 284,402,189 of BPTQ01000008.1, read as the reverse complement.
ATTTGTTTAGTCCTTAACTCTAGTGGTGGAGATTTGTGTAACCGCCAAGCTTATGATAGAATACATGCTATGACTGTACGTTGAGTGATCACCCCGAAATTGACACTTAGAATAATTGAGAGATTTGAGTGTTTTGTTCTCATTTCGTGAGGTGTTCGGATTTGTTTTATTCTAGCATAAGGGATTTGTAAACTTATATTTTCTAAGTAATGGGAGATATCTTTTTAAGAATCTATCTAATAAGGTCTACTTGAGGGCAAGTAAAGTTCAAGTGGGGGGATATTTGATAACATCAAATAAGCCTGAATATTAAGTATCAATTTCCCCCGATAATGCTCGTATTTTATATCATTTATATGGATTTACGCTTGTTTTCCTCTATATTTCACTTTCAGGCAAATTACGAGCATTGGAGCTAATGAGACGCGGATTTGGAGAGTTTATTGAAGATATATGTTAGTATGCCTATTTTGAAGTAATTACGGCGTAACACTTCTCTCACATTACGCGGTAACAGAAGCGTGACTCAGAAAACCAACTCAACTGAAGATTACGGCGTAACTCCATCTTAGGATTACGCCGTAACTAATTAGGTCAAATGATGTTCCGCGCCGCTGCAAGCTACGCCGTAACTCTTTCCACAAATACGGCGTAACCATGATTTATTGAAGATACGGCGTAACTCATTCCTGATGCTACGCCGTAACCAGCTTTTCCAGAGCAAAATACGAAGAAATGGATGTTACGGCGTAACTCTCAACTTAAGTTACGCCGTAACCAGATCTGGCCTATAAATACCGCCCAAAATTCTGCATTTCTCATCATTCACTCCACACACAAAAGCAGAGAACGTGGGTAGGAGGCTGAAGGCAGATCTTGAGGAGCATACGGAGCCATCTCGAAGGGAGAAATCACTCCCTAACGATAAGCATTAGCAATTTATCATTTCTTTTACTTTCAATTCATGTATTTCAATATGTTAAACATTGAATCGATTGTTTCAGTTAATATGAGCGGCTAAGCACCTCTGGTTCTAGCCTAGTTATGATTCCTTAATTGTTTTGTTTATGTTTACATTGCTTCGGTATAATTGTTTCTAGTGTATGCATGCATAGTTTGTTGGTATCTACCCTTGTTTCAGTAGTTTTGAATGGCGGTAGTGTCTAGTTGCTTAGGAGATATGACCAACTGACCCTAAGTAGGTAGACTGAGTGGGAAGGGTAAGAATTTACCAACTAACGACCCTTCTTCGCTTGTGCGATTTGACCAACTGATCACCTATCGTTTGGATGAACTTATGAAGTTAGGGATGAGTGTTTAAGATGCTAGCGCCCGGACACTCATTGTTATGAATCTTGCATGTAGCGGAACTTAATGACTTGGCTTAGGGGACTAAAAACAACTGGACTTTCAAGGGTAGTTGCTTGATCTCCGGTCGAAACCTTTGCTGATAGGTTAGGACGAACTAACCAAATGCTGTCCTAGCTACTTAAACCCCCACTTGAAGCAATTGGAAGTAATTAAACATGAACTTAACTTGATAGGATGAGTAACTAGGTTAGCACACTTCTACTCTATTGATCACAACCCTCGACTTTATTTTTTCTTGCATTTCTTGCTTTAGTTATTAATTAATCATTTCAACCTTAAAATCTGTGACACTTAGACTTAATTAGAATCCGCTCACATAGCTCTTGGGACGACCTCGGTTTTACCAAATACTACACTACACACGATTGGGTACACTGCCCGTTAGTGCATTAGGGTAGACCATAGGTATAACGAGACAATTATAAATATTAAAACCTGGTCAGTAAAACCTGCATCAGCATGCTTTTGATGTTGTTGTAGGTATGCATACAGCTGTTCATAGTTTGTGTCTCTCAAACCTTTGTTAAGCTTAACTACTATTACAAACCTATCCCACTCGGTTGTCATGTTATTCACAAACTTGGAGTTGAGTTGAATGTTTGGCATTGTCATCTTGATGATCCTCATGTCATTGACAAGCTTGTGAAGTCTAACATAGTATTCAATGATGTTCTCACCCGGTTTCATCTGGAAATGTTCAAACTCATCATATAATTGTGATTCTCGATCTTCTTTAGTCAATTCAGAGCCAGCAAGAAGCATTTTAACATTATCCCACACTGCTTTGGCTTTATTGTTGTGGTTGATAAGTTTGTAGATGTCTTTGGGAATACCTTGAGGCATAATTTTAGAAGCTCTTATATCTGTATCATAACGCTTCTTTTCATTCTCATCGAGATCATTGTAGGTACGTGGTCTGTCCATTCCAAGAGTGACAGTTCCATCATCAGTGGTAGAGATTGTGTCTCTGGTAGTGCCTGTAAAGAATCGTTTAGCCCATCTAGGATATAGTAACATTGATTTGTACAGCGGAATAATAAGAATCAAGAATCAAATTTACTTTAAGGTTTTTCTATATTCACCATGATAAACTAACTAACAAACTCAAACCCTAGGCGTATACAAAGATCTACGCCTAGGTACACACATACACACACTTTGGTGTTTACATCTTGCTTGAACTACTAAAAAGCTATTCCCTGCCTCTCTTTATAAACTAGAGAGATAGGGTTACAAAATACTAATAGGGACTAGATTATAAATACTAAAATAACAAATAGGTCCCTTATCTTCAATAGTCCTTTATCTTTCACATATTTTGTCATATCAACTCAATTATAATTCCCAACAATCTTCCCCTAGTTGATAATGACAAAACCAATAAGCATAAACTTCCCCTGAAGTTAGTATGATGAAGGATAAACGAACTTCCCCTTACACCGTCAAGGATCTTCAATCTGCAAAACATCAAATCATCTTCCCCCTTTTGTTATTATCGAATAGGGGCCTTCTGTAGATATGCAACTTCCCTTCAAGTGATGCATGTAGATGGCTTTATGTAGTAATTACTGATGAAGAAAAATGAATATAATCAATTGATGAAGAAGTTTAATTTCCCAAACTTGCGTCTTATGTCTTGTACTAAGCAAATGACTATAAACTCATACCTGAAGCTATATGAGTAGACCTCAATCTCTTGATAAAATCCTCATCTTCAATGAGACGTTGAGCACTACAACGTAACTCCTTTAAGTGATAGCAAACTTGTTAGCCTTAATAGTTTTTATTAGAAGTGATGGTCATTCACATTTAGGAACTTTGTAACGTGTGTTAGATATCGTATTAGAATAGTCAACGGGCTCGTGGATTGGACTAAGCTAAATTGCTAGAAGTTATGTTAAGCTAGCCTTGTATAAGTTGTCATCCAATCCATGTCCAACCCATATCCACGAATCCCATGGCCAAGCCCATTAGGGCTTTTGTACTTGTAGTATATATACCCCTCAAAGTCTCATTTGAGGGGTGTGCTTGAGTGTGTGTGTGTGTGTGTTTTCCTTTGAATATACAACATCTTGTTTTCATCTTTCTCTCTACACATACACGGTTTTATAACATCAAGTCACCATCTTTCTCTTAATCTTTCTTCTTTATTTACGCATAACGTTTGTGTTTGTTTCGTGCGTTCATCTTGTGATAAGGTGGTATACGCGTAAGGTTGGTGTAATAAAGTGGTCCTACAATTGGCATCAGAGCCAGGTTGGTGTAACAAAGCTGAAGTCAATGAAGTTAGGAAAGAAAGATTGGCAAAGAATCATGATCCATTGGCACTAATTGCAAAGACTCCAAATCCAGTGAACTCACAACAACAAGCTTCATCATCTTCCACTAACAACAACTTGCAGCAATACATTCCACAACCACAAGCTGTTATCCCTCAACAACAATTCTACTCTCAAGAACAACAAGTCAATCAACAACAACAATATCCACAATACCAGGAACAAGGAATCACTGATCTCAAAACTGAACAAGAACAAGCTTTGTCAACTGCATTTGCCTTTTTGACTAAAGCATTCAGAAGTCACTATTCCACACCAACTAACAACAACCAAATGATTTCATCAAACACTCGCAACAGGCAAATTGCTCAGCTGGGTGTGAACATGGGTCATCAAGCACAAATGGTTGGAGTTATTGCGAACCCACAGGGATATGCTACTGGATTTCAGATGGGTAATCAGGCGGTTCCAAATCAAGGTAATCAGTTGGGTCAGAATGTTGGAAATCAGATGGGTCAGAATGTTGGGAATAGAGCAGTGGGTAATCAGAATGGGAATGTTGCAGCTCCAGTCGTTAGGAATTACGGAAATGTGAATCAGGGTAATCAGGTTAAGTGTTATGACTGTCAAGGATTGGGTCACATGGCAAGGAATTGTCCTACTAAGTCGAACAAGAAGACTGTTGAGTATCTTCAGAAAGCTATGCTGTTAGCACGAAATTCAGAAGCAGGATTACACTTGAGTGCTGAGGAAAATGATTTTTTCGCTATTATGGATGATTTGGAAGACCTCGAGGAAATCAATGCAAACTGCATCTTCATGGCAAATCTTCAGGAGACTAAGTACGACATTGACTCTAACGCACCTCCTGTCTATGACGCCAATGCAGTATCTGAGGTACCAATCATTGATCCATGCTATAACAATGTCATATTTGATGTGTTTACTCATGACGAACAGCATTTTGTGACGCCAGCACCTACTTATGATACATACCTGGACAATCCGAGTTGTAGCAATACTAACTCTGAGACTCTAGATGTGGATCCTAGTGGAGACTGTGTGGCACAAAATACTGAGACTGATGAGGAAACACGTGCTTATTTTGAATCATTAACATAACTGTGGCATTGAAATCGAGAAAGTTAGAACGGTCAATCGCGAAGTTAAGGCCGCAAATGCTAAATTGACCGCAGAGCTTGAGAGTTACAAGGAGAATGCAAAAGCCTTTGAATTTCATAAAAACAAAGAATCAGAATTAGAAATTGGTTATCGAAATTTGGTTTCTAAAGAACAACTATTGCAAATCAAGTATAACACACTTGATGTGAATTTGCACTTGAAAATTAAATCTTTAAACAAGGAAATTTCTGATTTAAATGACCAACTTTCTAAACAAAAAGAAATGTTTTCTAATCTTGAAAAAGAGAAGAAGCAGTTGATTACTGATTTTTCAAAACGAGAAGATTCTCTTCTTGATGAAATTCTTGATAAAAATGAAAAAATCCAAACTTTGGAAAATTTGCTTCTTAAAACGGTTCATTCTGCTCAAACAAACAAGATGCTTTCTAATCAAGTAAATCCGCGTTTTCATACTAATCATAGAATGGCACTTCGTAACGACCCTTCTTTGTTCCTCAAGAAAGCTCAGAAATCTCAGAATGTGTTAAACAATTGAAATGTTTTACATGAACCCATTATTGTTCGTGATTCTCTTGAAACGTAAGAACTATCTAAGGAGAGTAGAGAAAGAATGAAACAAAAACATACGGAAATCAAATTAATCGACTATAACAAATGGAACAAAATTTCTGGAATTACTTTTGTTAATCAAAAAGAAAAGTCAAAGTTTTCCATCACACCAAGTGTTTCAAACAAAGAGTCAACACCTGTTTCAAAATCTGTTTCAAAACCAGTTGTTGTCTCAAATTCTCTTTCGAACATTGAACAAATGTCTTCAAACAATCCTTTTAACACAAGTGATGCGAGAAGTATTTTAGAAAATGTGAAAACTAGAATTGCGGATCTTCAGGACACTGTTAAAACTAAAACCAATATTACAACAAACATCTGGTTTAATAGTTTTGATAATGAAAATAAAAAATATTTTGAAACTCAAATTGCCCCTCAGCTGAATAACATCAACTCAAGGGTAATTCATTTTGAACAAGCGTTTTTGAAAGAAACAGCTGACTTTGTCAAGGACCATAAATCCCTGGTAAAGCAAGCTAATGAATGTGTCGAACACATCAAATTTTTGGAAATTTTAAATGACTCTCTCTTCGAAGATGTTCTGACTACCGATATTATGTCCATTATTTTACAAACATATTCTGTTGAAGATCATGAAAGACTCCAGTCAAAGACCTCCAAATTGTTTCAAAATATGAAAAAGCACTTGAGAAACTTGAAAAAGAAAATGTCTCATATTTTAAACAACTTGATCGAAAAACTGAGGAATGCAAGTATGACAAACTGTCGTATGAGCGTGCCTACAAGGACATGAAAGCGAAAAATGATCTTTTGAGGGCTCAGCTGGAATGTCAAAAAGGAAAGGCAGTGGATACTAAAATTTCAAAACCATTGACTGTGGAGAAAGCAAATGTTCCCAAACCAAAAGTCAATGAGAAAAATGATTTATCCAAACCAGTCAATCCACCTGCCTTGCCTAAACAAAATGTTGATAAAGGAAAAGCGGTTATCGAGAAACCAAAAGTTTTAGCACCTGGCCTTTTTAAGATAAGTACCACTAATGCGTCTGCCTCCACATCTAAACCATATGGAACAAACGACATAAGTTTAGAAAAGCACTCCAAAGAGACTAGGAAAGCTGAAACCACTTCTATAGATAAAAATGTGAATCCTAATGAGTGTGCCTTACCTTCTACAGGACTAGGAAGCACCTCTAGGAGCAGCAGACTAAATCCTAAGAGCAATACAAGGAACAATAGAGTCTTGCATGCCTCTAAGAATAGTCGCTTGAATAAAGAGAAGAAAGTAGAAGAACACCCTAGGAATTTACCGCTTTGTAATAAGAAAGACATTTCATCTAAATGTAATGAACGTATGAACTCTGCTAAGTTTAATGAATCTGTTGAATCTGTTTGTTTAACTTGCAAGAAATCTTTAACTAATGTTCATGATGATTGTGTTTCTAAGATTGTGAATGATAAGCCTGTTAAGAAGAACGTTCCAAAAAGAACTTATGCTAAACGAATAGGAAGACTAGTTGCGAGACTTAGGCTTTACACTACTGATAGGGAGCATAATGTTTACTTTAGGGATGACATTTGGAAACCCACGGGTAGAACTTTTACACTCCAGAATGGTAGAATGAGTGATGAACCTGTCTTACCTATAGATAACTTTTATGAGTGTGATCAGGATTTTACCTCTAACCCAAAGGAACCAAAATCAAAACGGTTTCCAAAATCTTGTTCTTCTGTTATTGGCAGGTTATCGAAATATATCTTTGGATCGTCGACTCGGGTTGCTCCAAGCACATGACCGAGAATCTGAAGCTGCTGATCAACTTCGTCTGGCAATTCATGGGAACCGTACGTTTCGGAAGTGACATGTAGCAGCTATCATGGGTTATGGAGATCTACCTTTTGGAAATTATTTGATCACTCGGGTTTACTATGTCGAAGGGTTGGGACACAATTTGTTTTCAGTCAGGCAGTTCTGTGATGCAGATTTAGAGGTTGCTTTTAGAAAAAATTCTTGCTTCGTTAGAAACATGGATGGCACTGATCTCTTAACTGGAAATCGTGATACAAACTTGTATGCTATCGACGTTAACCAAATGGCCTCTTCCTCACCCATATGTCTTATGACACGAGCATCTAGAACAAAGTCCTGGTCGTGGCACAGACGATTATCCCATCTCAATTTCGACACCATCAACAAACTGGCCAAAGACAACATCGTCAACGGACTTCCAAAGTTCAAATACACCAAGGATCACTTATGTCCATCATGCGAACAAGGAAAAAGCAAAAGAGCATCATATAAACCCAAATCCGTACCTAGTTCGGAAGCAAAGTTGCATATGTTGCACATGGACTTATGTGGCCCAATGAGAGTTAAAAGCATTAATGGGAAAAAGTATATTCTTGTTATCGTCGATGATTATTCAAGCTATACATGGGTTAGGTTTCTGAGATCAAAAGACGAAGCACCAGGCATCATCATCACCTTCCTGAAACGTATTCAAGTACTTCTTCAAGCTCCAGTAAGAATAGTAAGAACAGAAAATGGCACAGAATTTACAAATCAGGAGTTAAGAGCTTATTTTGAAGATGTTGGAATAACTCATCAGACATCAGTTGTTAGAACTCCACAGCAGAATGAGGTAGTTGAAAGAAGAAATCGTACTCTTATGGAAGTTGCTCGTACAATGCTAATTTACTCTAGTGCACCGTTATTTCTATGGGCTGATGCTGTTGCCACTGCTTGTTTCACTCAGAACCGATCCCTAATCCACACAAGATTCAATAAAACCCCATATGAGCTAGTGAACAACAGAAAACCTGATATCTCTTACTTTCACGTGTTTGGCGCTTTGTGCTATCCGACAAACGACAGAGAAGATCTAGGGAAATTGAAAGCTAAAGGTGATATTGGAATCTTCATTGGATATTCAGACAGCTCGAGGGCATTCAGGGTGTATAACCAGAGAACTAGGATGATCATGGAGACGATGAATGTGAACTTTGATGAAATTTCACAGATGGCTTCTGAGAGACTCGCTCTAGAACCCGCACCAAACCCGCAGACTTCTGGACACATCAGTTCAGGACTCGTACATCAAAGAGCTCCATCAACTTTTGCTGACAAACCTCATGAAAAAGAATGGGAGAATTTCTTCGAGTTAATGTTCGATGAATACTATGGTGGACCATCGAAAAATGCATCAAACCATCATTCCGCTGCACCCGCTCAACATCATCTACCACCACCAACAGAAGATGCATCTACAACGGTCGAAACCAATGCACCAACTCCATCAACATCATCTACATCTACTCCAGCAACTCCAATTCTTCAAACAGTTTTACCAGCAGTTGATGAGCAAAACCAAAACATATCTTTTCAAGAAGAACCTATACAAAACCAGAACGATGCAACGTTAGATGCAGACTTATTTGAAAACCTGTTTGCTACGGAATCAGCTGAATCATCCTCAAGCTTACGAGAACCATCTAACTCGCACTTGTATAATCTACGATATCCTTCTACTCTGAAGTGGACAAAAGACCATCCAATTGAACAAGTTATTGGTGAACCTTCAAGGCCAATTCAGACGAGATGCCAACTTGCCACCGATTGCGACTTATGCATTTACCTTTGCTCAATTAGCAATATTGAACCGAAGAACATTCGGGAGGCAATGGCAGAACCCACATGGATAGAAGCGATGCAGGAGGAAATTCTCCAATACCGTCTACATGACTCTTGGGATATGGTTCCAAGACCAATTGACATTCGCGTCATTGATCTCAAATGGTTATGGAAGAACAAAAGGGATGAAGAGATGACTATAATTCGCAACAAAGCTCGTCTTGTGGCCAAAGAATACAGACATGAAGAAGGGATAGACTTTGAAGAGTCATTCGCGCCGGTAGCTAGACTTGAGGCAGTCAGGATTTTCTTAGCCTATGCAGCTCACAAAAACATCACGGTTTATCTGTAGGATCGATAAATATTATTGTGTTGACGATTCGAGTGGTCTTGGATGATCAAAATACATGTTTGCCATTAGAGAGAGAAAGTAGATGAGAGGGAGTTTCTTGGTAGAGACTTGCTTCACAAAATATGGAATGTTAGATTAAAGAAAAGCTCCACCCCTTCCATGGATGGAAGGGGTGTTTATAGTTACAATGAAACCGTCCTCCTGTCAGACTGTGGATCAGGCATACAGTGGGTAAAGACCCGTCCTTCCTCCACGGTGTTACACTAAACTAATCTATGCTACAAACTAACTAATAAACTGCTAAATAACGTAAATAACTACAAGTCTACGAGATAAAATATGCTAGACCATAGTTGGGGTGACCGACACTTTAATATGGAATTTCCAATTCCTAACAATCTCCCCCTAAGGGAGGTCACCCCATGAAATACATTTTGCATCCTAGCATTCTATCTTTTTCTTTAGTTCCAAGCTCGTAGACTTCAATTCTTCAAATTCCGCATTCTTTGTGCTTGTGTAGCGATTCTTCAAAGTCCGTATAATTTTGTACTTTTAGTGGAGGCCTTTAACTGATCCACATCTTTGATGATCTTCGAGCTTTCTTTAAGATTATCAGCCACAGTAAATCTCTGGATCACCCTTTGTTGTGTTGCCATCATGTGATGTTGTGACTTTCGGACCGACATGCTCACACTTTTGAATCATGACATCTTTCCATCAGAGTAGCGGAAGCTTTACTGGTTCATGATATTTGCAGCAGCGTAGCAGAAGCATAGTTTAGAAATATCAGAACCAGGTTATGTAGATATGCACCAGTCATGATTTCTTCAATTAAGTGTGGATGCTGTGAGCATGCGGCTTTGGATTGACTCCTCAATTCTGATCAGTTGCAACCGTCCAAATGTACCAGCAAACAACAGTTAGCAATAAAACACACGAAAGTGTCTTTGATCACTTTCATTGAATTGAGGTACACGGCTGACGGTTCCCCGTTGATCAGTACAAGTACTGCCTGTGATCAGGTATGATTCCGAAGAATCTCCTTGACAGGGTTTCGCAGCTGTTCTAGCTGTTCTCAAACCGGAACGTCTCAAAGAAGACAACACGGAGTGAGTGAACCAGCAAATTAAGATTCACTTATTGATGAAAAATGATTTGAAAAACAATCGCGTGTTGCTTAGAAGAAAGAGTTTTGCAATACGACGAAGGTTTTATAAGAAAGATCAATTTTCAATCATAAATACTTTTTGTATTTGAAAAGCGTACACATTCGATGTGCTAGATAAAAGAAGAGATTCGCACATCGAACGGTTTTTCCAAAAGTATTTTTTTAATCAGAGATACTTTTTGAATTTGAAATATGAATACACATTCGATGTGCTAGAGAAAAGAAGATTTGAACATCGAACGGTTTTTCCAAAAGTATTCGTCAATTCCAATCCTGGACTAAGGTTGATTCACGAGTGAATCGCCCCATCGTTTCTATCCAGTTGTCACAAGCTTGATCTTTTGCAAGATCTAACATGTCACCCACCAAGAGCTTGTTTGATGTTGGCTCTAGAAGGATTTCCAACTTCATTGTGAATATTTTTACCTATCACTCAGATGTTCTGGCAATACCACAAGGATAATGCGTAGGACTCTTAATATATTCTTACTTTCCACATTGTGTGAAACAACAAGTCATTATTAATTTTGTGTCCTAACGAGATATTGTTGATGATCTCTTGGCTCTAGACTCAATCGTGCATATTTGGTTCCTATGCCGGAGACTAGGGAGAGGGTCTCCTTTTTCAATATCAACAATTTCTAAGAGAAAGTCGATAGATTATATCGGTTCCCCGTGAGAATGAAACAAGTCCTTTTAAGTGGAACTTGAGTAGCTTGGGAAGTTTAGTGCAGTGTGTCACTGGGTCCATGACGTCTTTTATTCAATACCAATGTTACCTTAGTAAACACCAGTAGCATATGTATTGAACCCGGTTACTGCCCTAAGGTTGAATTATTGGAGGGCTATTTCTTTTCACCCTTTTCATATTCATTTCTTTTTCATTCTTCAACCCCTTCAGTGCTTACCGAGACTTCATAACTAGAACCTTGTTGGGTTTATTCCAGTACTAGCTCTGTCTCAGTCCGCACTCTTCCCATATCTCACTTTTCTCCTTTTTTCATCATACCTAAGGACTCTACACTATCTAGTGGATTGTCCCTCGGTAGATCCCTCCGGCTCTGGCGGGATCATGGGAACGAATACCTAACCTAACCATCCTTATAACACCATGCATAAAGTGAATTGGTAGGTCTTTTGATATTGTTCTTTCCTTCATGAAACCAATTGAAAAATCATTTGGAAAATCAATCAAGGTACTTGTGATATAAAATCAAAACATTTTGTACCTTAATTGTTTTAATCATTTTAGAAATGCTCCCCCTCAACATGTGCATATGATATTGAAATTGTTTGGCACATGGAGGCAAGAGTTCTTTGAAATAAATTCTTGATCACAATTTCCTTAGAAAAAGCCTTTTGATTTTCTTTAGTAAATTCTCTCCCTCAATATGTGCATAGGATATTTAAAATCATTTTATCACATAGAGGCAAGAGTTTTTTTGAAGTACATCCACGATTACAAAAGCCAATATAAACCATTCGCTCCCCCTCAATATGTGCCTCGAGGTTCAAAAGAGTTTGGCACATATTAGAGAGAACCTGCACTTTGAATCAAAACGATCATCATTTATCAAATTTCATTATTAAATCACAAATTCTCCCCCGATCAAAAATATCAAACCCTTTGAGATTTTGGATCCCAAGTGATTTAATCAGGTTTAGAAAACATGGGATAAAATGTGGCCTGGTTTAAATACTCATCTTGTTTTTTTGGATAACTGCTCCTCCTCAACATGTGCATCATATATTGAAATCGTTTGGCACATGGAGGCAGGAGTGCCTTTAAAGGACTAAAACCAATTCCATTAAAACAGACAAGAGATTTAAATCACGATCTCTCCCCCGATTAAAAATTTCAAACCAGTTGAGATTTGTGATCCCAGTTGATTTAAATTATTTAGAGAATTTTAGGGAAAGACGTGGCAAGATTTGATTTTGAAAAATGACAGATAAGGATCAATATAAGACATTAAAGATTGTTAGTGTCAGGTATGATAGTTTTTAGGAGATATTTAAGTAAAATAAAACAATTTCACAATCAAACAAGAACAGAAAAAATTTCATTTTGAAAGATCTTGATTCTTAAAGAAAAATCATACCATGACATAACATTAAATCTTTAGATCACCACTTATTTTGTACAATCCGGACTTTTATGAAGAAATATTGTTTGAAAATAATTTATTTTAAATCACTCTCCCCCTCAATCGATGACCGTAGTCGATGATTGAGTGACTTAAGTTTTGATAAAATGAAGTCCGGTGATTTTCAAATTTAAGTCCAATTAATTTTCAAAACAATATTTTCCATTTTTTAAAACAATTTAATCAAATTTTTTCAAAATTGTTTAAAAATGGTATCCTGCACAAAGATACATTAGGTGGTTGAGCTGCTTCAGTTGATGTTGCTGCTGTAGGGCTTGGAAGAAAAACCGTCTGCTAATGCACTGAGACTTCTTACGTTGCATTTTAATGCCAACTGAGGTCAAATTAAGCTTCGTTTCTTCAATCACCTAGAAGAAAACCATATGCTGATGCAGTGAGACCTCTTATGTTGCATTTATGCCAACTTTCCATGGAAGTCAAATTAAGCTCCGTTTCTTTATTTGTCAACCCAAGATATAGTTACCCTTTCCTTTCGGCATCCAATCATCATATTATGTGGGATCCGGATCGGGAACATTCTTATACCAAAATACCTGCATACATTAGTGAACACAAGCAGATATATGGTGGTCGAAATCACCTAAACAGCAATCGACTAATTAAAGTCAATTCAATATATCAATCAGATCATATAAGACATGGGATATATGTGTTCATCAACCTATAATCATCTAATCCTAACAATCTTATCCTAGGAACCTAGTCCTTCAACATAGGTTAACATCATTTTTAATTAAGCATATTAGGATAATTAGATAAGTCCGATAGATGATATAAATTTGAAAACATTCTCCCCCTCAATCAATGACTCATTTTCTGAAAAGTTTAAAAGCGCTGAAGTCATTGATTGAGTTTGCAAATTTTATAATAACTCTGAATCTGATTGATTTTTCAAGCAACTCATTTTCCACCATTTTTAAATACAACAAATATTTTTCTGAAGAATTTTAGACGGAAAAACATTTGTGTAGGAACAGCAGTCCTTCGACATACTTTCCTCAAATTAGTATTTAGTATAAGTGCACGAATTTTGAAAGATGGTTTAGCGCAACACTTTCCTTTCTTTGAAGAACGGGTTGCTATCGGAAATAATAGCAAGCCATGGTTTAAGCACGGGTTACAGTCAGAAGTAACTGCAAGCCTTAATTTGAAGCCCGGGTTACAGTCTGAAATAACTGTAAGCCATAGATTTAGACATATTTTGAAAAAGAATATTTACACCTCCTGCTCGAACTTCATCTATGGTCCCGTGCCATTATTGAATGACATTTCTAAGACCGCAGATGTTATCGATACCAGAAGACATGTCTTGAGAAAAACAATATTTTTGGTATTTTCTGATTTTTCAAATTTTTTATGTATTTTTGTTGATTTTATAATTTTCAATTTTGTTTTTGATAAATATTTACAAAGATAGTTTAGATGATATAGTTAAAGAAGATGATGATACGAGTACCGAGATAAGGATATCGAGCAACCACGTTGTAGAAGAATGAAGTCATCAACTCTTAAACATTCACCAACAAAGCTTCCAGGGCTCTTGAATCGAAGAAAGAAATTGAACCATCTGAAAGTGAGACTTTGGCAGTTTCCCCCCAAACCGAAAATCCTTTAGCTGAGCAGATTCAAAGCTTTATTTCAAGCTTTCCTTAGCCAGGTGCACGAAGAAGCACACCACTATCATAAATCACGCTGCTCCATTTAAGAACAATAATCGAGGTTCTCCATTCGGGGTTATATCATCAAAATAGATCAACAACGTATCATCCCACTCATAAATAATCTTCTCACATTTCATAACCACTGAAGTCTGAAGCAATCCTTTCAAAAAGGTGTCAAGAGAACACTTCCCCAAAGTAGATGACTTGATGCAGTCAGTCTCTTAGACTAGAGCTCATGAACCCGAATACACATATACCCGAAGACAGAGAAACTTATACCATCGAAGTAGCAGATTAAGTCCAATAGCTAATGAATAACCCCGATGTATACTTTTCTCTCCCCCTGAAGAAAGTGTATGAAGCTCAAGAACCCGAAGTACCCGAATGCCCAAAGAAAGAATAACCGATAACATTGAAGAAGCAGGCCGAATCACTGATTATCCCTGCGGGTGACAATCTCTCCGGATGTCAACACCGGAATAAGTGATTATATCTCTGAATCACTGATTAAGCGCTCAAGTAAAACAGCTGAGCATCCCCAATGTACACAATTCTCTCTCCCCTGATGATTGCGATAACATCGAAATCATCACACACTTGTGTACCTCTTTTATCTTCAGAAACTAAATCTTCCACCACTTCCCCCACGTAGTTGGAATAATAACACTAAACGCCTTGATGAGTAAAACCTTGAGTTTCTCTGCGGTCATGACATTTGTCTTCCCGGGATATCTTTAATCACTTAGAAGAATTAAGTTTATCAAGTTTACTCGCCATGAGTCAAACCTTGAGTTTCTCTGCGGTAATAACATTTGTCTTCCCGGGATATCTTCAGTTACTTAGAAGTATTAAGTTCATCAAGTTTACTCGCGTTTAGATGCTTGTCTCCTTCCCCATTGCTGGTTTTGACACTTCAGAATCAGCAACATATTATAAGCCCAAATACTTGAAATCTGATGAGAAGAACGCTTGAAGTCTTTGTGAGAATCAACTTGCTGAAGAATATGAGCAAGTCTAATTGGAGATTAAATCTGACTTATCACTCTCCCCTAAACCGACACTCTGATTGATAAGAAGAAGTCTTTAGATCGTTAAATGCAACTCGTCTTTAGTCTTCTAACATGTAGCTAAAAATGTAGAACAGACTGTAGACTCGACCTTCTTCAAGATTGTCCAGTTGGGGAATAGATAGTTAACATCTTCAACACACCAAAAAGCATCCCAATTAACTTTACATCTTGCAAATCCCCTTAATTAATATCCCTCCCAATCAAACAAGAACAGAAAGATGTCCATCAAGGAAATCAGCAATCAGCCCGCAACGAACACATTAAATGGAAACGCCAAACTACCAATCACATCAAACAAGAACAGAGAGATCGTTTGGAATCATCATGTTGATGTGTACGTGAAGCATTAACCGGAAACACTTTGTCAATAAACTCACCAGTCCGTATGAAGATGTCAACCAACGGCTCTTAGAAGAAACTACATGTGAAGATGACCCGATAAGAAGAAGCTCGGTTCTTACATGAGTTATAAGCCGTATGACCATATATTCTCAAATAGCAATCAACCATGCAGAATTATCATACTTCTTCTCCCCCTCAAGAATTGCATATTAAGATGCCATTCTTGATTGAATAAGTGAAATCATCCAAATGTAGTCTATTCACACTTCTCCCCCGCAAAATTGGCACATGATGTTGCCATCGTCATTATAGTTGAGCAAGTGGAATAAGAAAACAATCAACGGTAGCCCGGTTCACTTGATAATCAAAAGCCCATGGAAAAAGCATGAAGCATGTTGACGAGAATGGTCATAAATAAGAAGATTTCTCTTCTTTGGAAGATAATGCGCACTGAAACGTACACATTTCTTTTCTTTAGAGTACGAGGCATGAACTGTTGTGTTCATACGTCATAATCTCTCTCTTTTCAACTCTCTTGGCAAAACATGTAATCAACCATTATCATTCAGTAGGCTCTTTATAGTGACAGCTGATGGAGATAACCCAATATGATGAATTTGACCTTGAAGTAAACTAACCCAAACTCGTGACTTATACTTGCACATATGTAACAAAGAGCGGTGCCGATTTCCATTAGCATCTCTAAGTACTCTATACTCTTCATCCAACCAACCATCAAGTAATAGACGTACATCACCTCTTGAAAATCCACAATTGAATGTGACACTGAGCACTACAACGTAACTCCTTAAAGTGATAGTTATTTTGAGATGATAAGAGCCCAATTCCCCCAAGTGGAAAAAAGAAAAGGTAAAAGTCACCCAACAATAACTAGATTTCCAAGTCTTCGTTTTTGATAATAAGCTCGAACAAGGATCTTGAAGAATCTTCATCCATCCATCCCCGATACCTTCAGATACTAAGTACACTTGCCCGTGATATTTTACTTCAACCTCAAATAAATAATAGTGAATTAACCCCGTTGTCACATCTTCTTATTAAAAGCTCAAATCTAGCATTCTTAGATCTTAAAAATGAACTTTGATAATGGTTTCATCCCGACCATGGTTACAAGCACAGAACCCCGTAAAACCAAGTAATAGCCATACTGCCATGACAAATATCTAAACACACATCCAATTCATGAAGTACACCCTTTTATCCCTTCTTCGAAACAGAAACCGTAGCACCAACATCAGAAAAGATCCCGAAATACACTTTCCTTTTCTCCAGGATGGTTCCATCAATACGGGATTTTACAACTCTATGGTTTAAACCGAAAAATAGTTTTTTTTTCACGGGATTTTACAAAACCAAGAATAAACCGTAAGAAAGATCCGGAAATGCACTTTACTATAACCAGAATGTTTCCAGTGTCACGGGATTTTACAAGTCTATGATTTAAACCGAAAAATAGATTCTTTCGCGGGATTTTAAAAAATCAAGACAAAACCATAAGCAATGTCAGCTTGAACGAGTTATCATCAATCATCCAATAAACACTTCGGCAAACACATCATTCACACATTCTGTCGGCAATTGTAGCGACCATTTGCAGAAGTAAATCCGATATACCAAACTTGAACATGAAGTAGAATTCCCCAGATATGTTACTTAAGCTTATACTAATCCTCGTGAAAAAGAAACGGTGTACCCAATGTACAAAACCTCTTGACGTATCCTCAACTGCGTGAGACACCGTAGTGATAGTTACGTTGTGGGTTAAGTGAGAAAGAATCACAACCATAACTAAATAGCCAAGTCTTTATCACACTCAATAAATGCCCAAACAAGTCATCTTCGCGGAAGTGTAGAAAGAAAGAAGACGAAATAAGTAAATGCGCCCGGAAAACCTCACTTCAAATCCAAATAAGAGATACCGTCCAAACAACCCCGTAATCAACATTTTCCAATATCAATTAAAGCCATGACATAATGTTCTCAGTGAAAAAGTATATACCAAAGTACCAAACCTCATAGCCCATTGAGTCTCATCATCAAATCACTTCAACAAATCTCATGATCAATATATACCACGCACGACTCAAATCGAATCATAAATCAACACACATAACATCCAGTTCTTGAGAAGCCCATTCGACCTAATCATGTGCACGGCCCAAACTTGGTTACTTGCAAAAATCAAGGCCTGGTTTATGAAAATCAATCCAATCATCCAAGTCCAATGTTCAAATAAAACTGTTTGAACCGTCACTTCATTTACCAAAGTAATACCGGTCAAGAAACTCGAAGTCATTTTTATCTAATATTAGCTCAAGCCGTGAATTTGAATCCTCCGTGAAACTTTTCATACCAAAAATACCATTCTTAAAATCAAACAAAAATATTTGTATCAAAAAAATTTCTTGTGAATGAGAATTTTCGGATCACAAAATTTTGAGACTTTATTTCATCCCAAACGGACGTGAACACAGTCCATTCCCTCATCAATTTTGTATGGCAGCCCACATACGAATGTACACTCAAAGCCCATTATAAAAAAAATCCTGATCCAACTCCAATTGTTAATCGATTATATATTATATCTTTGCCCTAAATATGGTTAACATATCTCAAACCCTAAAAACACTCATCACAAATGACGCCTACCAGCAAAAACATTCCACTCTCCCATCTAACAGTTTTCTCTCAAGAATCTGAGAAGAGAAAAATACGCTCCATCTTCATACTCCCAACAGAGATCTTTTCAAACATCAAACTCAAAGCAAAAACAAAACTCATCTCATTCATCACATCCCCATTAAAACAACAAACACCCTTCTTTCTTGTAGATAGCACGAATGAAGAACAAAGATCATTGATTCTTCAAGATCCAATGGGTCTCGGGTAGGTTTAACATTGTTTATTTCTGATGAAGGTTTGTTTCGATTTCTTTGTCCTTTTTAAAGTCTTGAACGAATCAAAGACAAGATATAACATACTTGTTATATACTTTCTTTGTACTTCGAATATGAATTGAAGCATGACTTCAACAAATTGGATCTGTGATGAGGATGGTTCGACCAAAATAAACTCTTATAAAGTTTTACAAACCAAATCAATCTGAGATCTTGTTGTTATTACTATGTTAGACGAGTCTTGTTTACTTGATTTTTTGAATGGAGTTGAGATTAGGATAGTGTTTGAGATTTGAGGATGTTGGAGTTGGATTGAAATTTGTGTTTAGGGTTGGTTGTGGTAACATGATACATTTATTTTATGATTCATTTTTTTCTTGATTATGAATTGTCTTCGACTGATGATGGGATAGAACCTGAGGTCATTGAGTTTTGTAATTGTTGGAATAAGTGGTCGTGTGGTTAAGTCCTCTCATTCTACATTTATGTTAAGTCGCTAGCCAAAGTTGAGTCTAAGTCGCTAACCATTTTTTTCAAAGTAAGTCGCTAATCATTTTTTCAAAGCAAGACGCTAATAATTCAAAGCAAATCGCTAACAATTTTTTCAAAGCAAGTCGCTAACAATTTTTTTCAAAGCAAGTCGCTAACAATGATACAAATCGCTAGTCTCGAATCGCTAACTTATAAATATAAGTTGCTATATCATTTTAAAACATAAGTTGCTAACCTGTTAAAAAACAAGTCGCTTTAAGATTTTGTCAAGTCGCTACATTTTCTTTTAACAACTCGCTATGAAGAATGACTGCAAAAAAAACTGCTTCTGTTTTGACCACTTGAGACTGACCAGAAAAACCCAGAAAAAACAGCAGTAGATGGTTTGACCTCATGATATGTTCACTGATATTACACAAAGTTGACTTAAGTTACACAAAGTTTACTTAAGACAGGTGTAAACATAAGGATGATGAAACCAGACTTATTAGACCAAATAAAACTTGTTTAAAAAGCTGTTAAACCATAAGATTGATAAAGACGTTTTTGACCAAAAAAGTGATAACAAATAGTTTTTTTGAACAAGATTCGAGCCAACATACATCAACAAAACACAAAAAAACCATGGTACGAAACCACACTAATCAATACAACACAATAACCTTGGCTCTTGATACCAATTGTAGGATCGATAAATATTATTGTGTTGATGATTCGGGTGGTCTTGGATGATCAAAATACATGTTTGCCATTAGAGAGAGAAAGTAGATGAGAGAGAGTTTCTTGGTAGAGACTTGCTTCACAAAATATGGAATGTTAGATTAAAGAAAAGCTCCACCCCTTCTATAGATGGAAGGGGTATTTATAGTTACAATGAAACTGTCCTCCTGTCGGACTGTGGATCAGGCATACAGTGGGTAAAGACCCGTCCTTCCTCCACGGTGTTACACTAAACTAATCTACGCTACAAACTAACTAATAAACTGCTAAATAACGTAAATAACTACAAGTCTACGAGCTAAAATATGCTAGACCATAGTTGGGGTGACCGACACTTTAATATGGAATTTCCAATTCCTAACATTATCAGATGGACATTAAGACCGCGTTCTTGAATGGAACTCTGAAAGAAGAAGTGTACGTAAGTCAGCCAGAAGGCTTCATAGACATGGAACATCCAGACTACGTCTACAAACTCAAAAAGGAAATCTATGGTTTAAAGCAAGCTCTGAGAGCGTGGTATGACGAACTGTCCTCTTTCCTTATTCTAAAAAATTTCACCAAAGGAACAGTTGATCCTACCTTGTTTACACAAAAATGCAAAAACGTCATTTTGATTGTTCAGATTTACGTGGACGACATCATTTTTGGGTCCACTAATCCGAATCTTTCAAAACATTTTGAAAGTCTCATGAAAAGCAAATTTGAAATGTCCATGATGGGGGAACTAAAGTTTTTTCTTGGTTTACAAATACATCAATCCCCACGTGGAATTTTTATTAATCAAGCGAAATATACAACTCAGATTTTGAAAAATCATGGTATGGATAATTGTGACTCTGTTGGCACACCAATGGTAACTTCACCAAACATTGGAGCCGATTTGTTTGGGAATCCTATCAATCCGAAGAAATATCAGAGCATGATTGGTTCTCTCATGTACCTTACTGCTAGTCGACCCGATATTCATTTTGTTGTTTGCTTATTAGCACGGTTTCAGGCTAAGCCTACCGAACTGCACCTCAAAGAGGTTAAAAGGATCTTTCGGTACCTGAAGACATCCATTCACATGGGACTTTGGTATCCGAAGGAATCCGGATTTGATCTAATTGCCTTTTCAGATGCGGACCACGCAGGTGATCAAGTTACAGCAAAAAGTACATCAGGAGGCGCACAATTTTTGGGTGAAAAGTTAGTAAGCTGGTTTTCAAAGAAACAAGATTGTACTGCACTTTCATCTGCTGAAGCTGAGTATGTGTCTCTATCTGCGTGTTGTGCTCAAGTTCTATGGATGAGAACACAACTCACATATTATGGCTTTACTTTCGATAAAATACCTATGTATTGTGACTCGAAAAGTGCCATAGCCATCTCATGCAATCCTTTTCATCAATCAAAGACTAAGCATATCAGAGTCCACATCACTTCATAAAAGAACATGTGGAAGAAGGTACTGTTGAATAATTTTTCGTGAAGACAGATTACCAACTCGCCGATATATTTACTAAAGCCCTTCCAAAAGAAAGTTTTGACGATTTAGTTCGACGAATTGGAATGCGAAGCCTAACCCCTGAGGAGTTAGAACGTCTTCTCGAATCTTCTTGAAAATGATTTTCTAAAAAGCTTCGCTGTAAATATTTATGAAAAACAAAATACAAAATTTGAAAAACCAACAAAAGCAAAATATAAAAATATAAAACTTTCAAAAATACAAAAACAATAAAAAATCAAAAATCCCAAAATATTCTTCTCACGACATGTCTCTCGTATAATGGATACTCTGTACGTTTCTAGAAATGTCATTCAACAATGATACGGGCATGTACAGATGCTTGAGCGAGAGTTCTTTAAATGATTTCTAAAACATGTCGTCTCTCAAAATTTCTTCAAAAATGGCTTTCGTATACTTCAGTACGAAACCCGGACAAAAATGATGACTTCTGATTATTTCCAAATCAAAACTCATGTTTTTAAAGAAAAATCAAGTGTACGCTTCAGTGCACTACAGTTAAAACTGGTGAGAAAATCATCATCATCTTGAGCACCTTTTTCAAGATTCTTCAAAAAGATTTTCAAAATCTTTCAAAATTTTTGTGCTCAAGATAACTCCCTCTAAAACCCTTTAATTGATTATGCTTTATTAAAGGGGGAGTATAAAACCTAAAATGTTATAAATTCATGCTTAAAACAAATCCGTCTATCTTCCAAAAAGATTTTATAAATGTTGTTTAATCCATTGATATCAAAAATATCACGAATATGCTATTTTTGAGGGGGAGGAGACGTGATTAAAATGTGATCAAAAAGTTTAATGTTCGTTGTTTGAATCTCAAAAGAGCTCGACTCAGTTGAAACCAATGAATTGACGAGGAATAATGTACCATCTCGAGAAACTTCCTATGGACTTGACCAGGACGGGTAATAATTTCAAGCTAGCTCTCTAGTGATGTAAACGTGTCTCGAATCGGTCTTGTTCATTTAAACTCGATCAATTCAAAAAGTGCGAACTCTACCCTCTATGTGCACATTTCTGTCAAAACTTATAAGCACATGTGAAGGGGGAGTGTTTCTGAAAATATAAAACTCTCGAAGTGTTCCAAACATGTTTTCTATCAAAAACACTTTGAGAGATTTTCAAGAAAAATGGTTTTATGGCAACAATAGGACAGTCATGGAGTTATAAGGTGACTAAGGATAGGAAATTCGTCCTATGATCCGCCAGAGCTGGAGGGATCTACCCAAGGACATCACAAATTGTTTAGAACTAGAAGTCCTTAAGTATGATTGAAAAAAAAGGAGTAATGTGAGAAAGGAGAAAGAAGGGGTTGAAGAATTAAAAAGAAAAGCAAAAGAAAGGGTGAAAAGAAATAGCCCTCCATAATCAACCTTAGGGCAGAA
Organism: Chrysanthemum seticuspe; assembly: GCA_019973895.1. Taxonomy (NCBI): domain Eukaryota; kingdom Viridiplantae; phylum Streptophyta; class Magnoliopsida; order Asterales; family Asteraceae; genus Chrysanthemum; species Chrysanthemum seticuspe. Next base: position 284,379,407 of record BPTQ01000008.1, on the reverse strand, counting down.
ACCGGGTTCAATTCATCTGCTACTGGTTGTCACTAAGATGACACTGGTATTGAAGACAAAGACGTCATGGACCCAGTGACGCACTGCACTAAACCTTCTAGCTACTCAATTCCTCTTAAAAGGATTTGTTTCATTCTCACTGGGAACCTTACATAATCTATCGACTTTCTCTTAGAGATCGTTGATATTGAAGAAGGAGACCCTCTCCCTAGTCTCCGCTCAGGAAAACCAAAATGCACTATTGAGTCTAGAGCCACGAGATTCATCAAAAGATTTCATAGGAACACTTGACATGACATCGCTTGCTGTTCATCAATAAGGACAAAAGTGATATATTCTAGAGTCCTACGCAGATCTTAGCAATCTGCCAGAACATTTATGAGAAGTTTCACATTTGTGATCTTCAATGATTAAATGGAAACTCCTGCCAGGGTCAACATCAAGCAGCCCTGACAGCAGGTCACTTCGGTAACTCCCCGTGGATTACGCTTAGTGTGTCTCAAACGGTCTACAGTCGTGGGGTGATGCTTCGATGTACCTCAGCGGCTCATCTGAACTGTAGGTGTACCTCGGTACATCGCGTTATCTCACTTGTGGGACTCCAGTTCAGGAACGGCCTTTGTAAGAATTAGAGATGTGTTTTCACACTATGTTGTTAACACCCTCGAAATTCAAACTTGCAAGTGCCGGAATCCGCTTATTACTAACCTGTTTTTATGTTTTCTTCTTATGGAAGCTCCGGAGCGGATTGATCGTGCAAATTCTCCACATGCTCATACCAACAACACATGAAAGTTCTCATCAAAATCAAAGGCAACAAAAGTTTAAGGTGATTCTTCGTCAATGTCAAAGAATCTACAAAGTTTAAAGACTCGAGAACTACATCATTGGTAACCTAAAGACAAATAGTAGTGTGAGCATGGTGGAGAAAGGCGTGGAGACACCTAACCAACGAAGTTGACAACGGCAGACAACCACATTAACTGATCACAAAGCATGAAGGAACAATGAAACAAGACTATTCTATATCTACACACAAAGTTCAAGCTTGAGAAAAGTAAAGACTTAATCAAGTGGAGCATCTGTTGAATGACCACCCCTTAGGGGGAGATTGTTAGCCTTAATAGTTTTTATTAGAAGTAATGGTCATTCACATTTAGGAACTTTGTTACGTGTGTTAGATATCGTATTAGAATAGTCAACGGGCTCGTGGATTGGACTAAGCTAAATGGCTAGAAGTTATGTTAAGCTAGCCTTGTATAAGTTGTCATCAATTCCATGTCCAACCCAATCCACGAAGCCCATGGCCAAGCCCATTAGGGCGTTTGTACTTGTAGTATATATACCCCTCAAAATCTCATTTGAGGGGTCTGGTTGAGTGTGTGTGTGTGTGTGTTTTCCTTTGAATATAAAACATCTTGTTTTCATCTTTCTCTCTACACATACACGGTTTTATAACATCAAGTCACCATCTTTCTCTTAATCTTTCTTCTTTATTTATGCATAAAGTTTGTGTTTGTTTCGTGCGTTCATCTTGTGATACGGTGGTATACGCGTAAGGTTGGTGTAATAAAGTGGTCCTACAAAACTCTACTTGCTAGATTTACCAAGTCTTAGCCACAACATGAACGTACGAATAAGTTATCTCCAAAGTGTTACACCCACTTTGAGATATGATAAGAACACGCACCTATGAAACTCAACTACAACATCAAATAAATGATATTCAACTTTCTTCATAATCACATCTTCAAATAGTCAATGAAAAATATCTAAGTGCAATAACATAAAAAGCCATTGCACCAAATATAATTCATAAAAAGCCATCATCTTTGGGGATAAAAAACATGTGTGTTGTCAAGCGGAAAATATAATAATTACTAGGGTTCATCATTGAATAAAAAATCAACTCACCAGGACTAGTAATTAACTAACAGTATTAACTTTTGATGACCAGAATTAACTTGTACGCTGAGCAGAATTAACCAGTGAAGGACCAGTATTAACGTACCAAGCTGCCCGAATTAACGAGTACATGACCAGAATTAACCATCGTCGACCAGTACTAACTTTTCATACAACCAGACTTAACTTCCAATCAAACAGTACCAGTACTAATGGATGACCAGTATTAACTTTGACCAGTACAAAATAAAATAGCAGCGTAAACCAAAACGTACAAAATAATATCATCAAGATAGCCCCACGTGCACTTCCTAGTAATCCTCGTTTGAAAAATATAGCCCCACATTTACCATCATACCAGTATTAATAATGGGACCAGTACTAAAATTTCGACCAGACTTAACAAATGTGGACCACCAGTACATAAAGATGTGAATCACCAATTATGATATATATGAAAAGTAGCATAGTATTAATTCTACATCTTTGATAGTCTCACGTGATTACTTGCGTGTGATCATCTCATATTAGTATCAAAAAAATCTTTAACTCACACGCAAACGCACGTGCTTCTCCATTATCTTTAGTACAAGACATCTGTGTAACCAAAGGCATAAGCACAGATGACTATAATTCGTGTGACCAAAGAAATCAGACTATAATTCGTGATGCCAATCCCACTTGCACGCAATTCAAATGACGTTGATCACCGACCCATTATTAATTAGTAACCAATTAATAATTCATGATACTTTTGTTATGGATCTAATAATTTTGTTCACTCCAATAAAACGTGGACCCAATAACATCACTCAAATCTGAATTTATAATTCATTAAAATTACAAACGAGGTAATTCATTCAAATTTGTAGATATCATGCACTTAGTAAACCGTTTTCAACAATAAACATAATCAATACCTTAAAAGCGAATCTGATCTTCTTCCAAACTGCTTCTCGCCAATAAAAACCTTGAATAAACCCTAGATATCACGAGCCACCCGCTCTGATACCAATTGTAAAGAATCGTTTAACCCATCTAGGATATAGTAACATTGATTTGCACAGCGGAATAATAAGAATAAAGAATCAAAGTTACTTCAAGCTTTTTTTATATTCACCATGATAAATTAATAAACAAACTAAAACCCTAGGCATTTACAAAGATCTATGCCTAGGCACACACACACACACACTTTGGTGTTTACATCTTGCTTGATCTACTAAAAAGTTATTCCCTGCCTCTCTTTATAAACTAGAGAGCTAGGGTTACAAAATACTACTAGGGACTGGATAATAAATACTAAAATAACAAATAGGTCCCTTGTCTTCAATAGTCCTTTATATTTCACATATTTTGTCATATCAACTTAATTATAATTCCAAACAGTGCCCATCTAAAAAGGTCCTTCATCAATAGATCAAAGAAAGTTGATGCCATTTTCCCTACCCCAAGCAATATAATCGAATTCATTGTTCCCATGATTCATAATCCGTCCTATCAAGCATAGGAGGGCGGGTATCGGACCCGGCAGCTTGAATGTCGTCATAAACAGTTGACATGGTGTTCACTTACATGGGATTTTACAGATCTATGATTTAAACCGAGAAATAGAATCTTTCACGGGATTTTACAAAATCAAGAAGCAACCGTGTGAATGACGAATTGAACATGTTATGATAACTGATGGAATGTTTGGCGCGGATCGTTTTGGAGTTTTTTGGGGCGATGAGCGGTGAGCAATGAGCTTTTTGGTTTTTATTGTTCGTTTGGCAAAGGAGCGGTGAGCTTTGCTATTTTTTAGGAATGCTTATTTTTCTAATGCTTCTTTAAGAAGCTGTGAGCGGTGAGTTGTGGCTACTGCTCTTAGCTACTACACTCAGCTCACTACTCGCAGCTCACTACTACCTTTACCAAACACACCCTGTGTGTTAGGAGTGATGATTGTTTGTAGGATTAGATGAAATGTTGTTTGGTTGTTATTAGGTTATGTTAACAAGTGATTATGTAATGAAGTATACAACTCTCAATACTCAAAACGCAAAACTTGACAAATTTTTTGGAAGCATAACGTTTAGACTGACTTGATAATTGATCTTCAAAAAGGCAAATCGCAATACCCAAAAGAAAATGTCAAATCGCAGTCCACTGAATCAAAACATAGCAGCAAATCTCATAGGCAAAACGCAAAGGCAAATCGCAGACACAAATCACAGAAGACAAAACGCAATAACCAAAATGCAGCAACCAAATCGCAGCTTTAAGCAAAATGCAGTGATTTCAAAACGGAGAGACCACAAAACGCAGTGACTACAAGATAAATCTTAGTGTCACTTTCAATCAAGTACACAAGTCTCTTTCACCCAGTTTTGTCTCTACTCCCTTTTAAGCAATCAGTCCAAAACGCAGTTTTGGAAATAACCAAATCGCAGCCAAATATTTCCATTGATGCTCAAACCGCAGACAAGAAAGAGTTAAATCACAACCAAGAGTATACCAAAACGCAGTCAAGAAAAAAAACTTCAAAACCTTCGAATGCAATCCAAACTTCTAATACACTAATGAAATAAGCTAATCAATCACCAATCTAAGCTACTACAACAAACCTAATGACAAAAGTACCAACATATAACAAGTTTAACCACAAACAAAGCTCAAACAAAGATGTTTTCTTACTTATCTATTCAAACCAAAGAAAGAAAAAAAAAACATAAATAATCCACTAATCCGAGCACACACAATCTAGCTAATCAAACCATGGCTCTTGATAACAATTGTAGAAGATTGATTGTCATAACACACACATAATCTTGTGGTTTGGCCTAATCTTAGAGTTAGAGAGAGAAAGAAATTGGTAGTTCAAGTCTAGAGAGAGAAAGTAAAAGAAGCTCCAACCCTCTCCCTTGGTGGAAGAGGGTATATATAGTTCTTACATAAAAGCCCCCTACGAGCTATGGAACGGACATTAAGTGGATAAAGACCTGACCCGAATCCATGGTGTTACGATAACTAAAAGTTTACTAATAAGACTACAACCTAACTAATGCTAGATGATACTCGGGGTGAGCGAGTCTTTCTCATAAATTTTTAAATTCCTAACAATTTTTGAATGACCACCCCTTAGGGGGAGATTGTTAGCCTTAATAGTTTTTATTAGAAGTGATGGTCATTCACATTTAGGAACTTTGTTACGTGTGTTAGATATCGTATTAGAATAGTCAACGGGCTCGTGGATTGGACTAAGCTAAATGGCTAGAAGTTATGTTAAGCTAGCCTTGTATAAGTTGTCATCAAATCCATGTCCAACCCATATCCACGAAGCCCATGGCCAAGCCCATTAGGGCGTTTGTACTTGTAGTATATATACCCCTCAAAATCTCATTTGAGGGGTGTGGTTGAGTGTGTGTGTGTATGTTTTCCTTTGAATATACAACATCTTGTTTTCATCTTTCTCTCTACACATACACGGTTTTATAACATCAAGTCACCATCTTTCTCTTAATCTTTCTTCTTTATTTACGCATAACGTTTATGTTTGTTTCGTGCGTTCATCTTGTGATACGGTGGTATACGCGTAAGGTTGGTGTAATAAAGTGGTCCTACAAAACTCTACTTGCTAGATTTACCAAGTCTTAGCCACAACATGAACGTACGAATAAGTTATCTCCAAAGTGTTACACCCACTTTGAGATATGATAAGAACACGCACCTGTGAAACTCAACTACAACATCAAATAAATGATATTCAACTTTCTTCATAATCACATCTTCAAATAGTCAATGAAAAATATCTAAGTGCAATAACATAAAAAGCCATTGCACCAAATATAATTCATAAAAAGCCATCATCTTTGGGGATAAAAAACATGTGTGTTGTCAAGCGGAAAATATAATAATTACTAGGGTTCATCATTGAATAAAAAATCAACTCACCAGGACTAGTAATTAACTAACAGTATTAACTTTTGACGACCAGAATTAACTTGTACGCTGAGCAGAATTAACCAGTGAAGGACCAGTATTAACGTACCAAGCTGCCCGAATTAACGAGTACATGACCAGAATTAACCATCGTCGACCAGTACTAACTTTTCATACAACCAGACTTAACTTCCAATCAAACAGTACCAGTACTAATGGATGACCAGTATTAACTTTGACCAGTACAAAATAAAATAGCAGCGTAAACCAAAACGTACAAAATAATATCATCAAGATAGCCCCACGTGTACTTCCTAGTAATCCTCGTTTGAAAAATATAGCCCCACATTTACCATCATACCAGTATTAATAATGGGACCAGTACTAAAATTTCGACCAGACTTAACAAATGTGGACCACCAGTACATAAAGATGTGAATCACCAATTATGATATATATGAAAAGTAGCATAGTATTAATTCTACATCTTTGATAGTCTCACGTGATTACTTGCGTGTGATCATCTCATATTAGTATCAAACAAATCTTTAACTCACACGCAAACGCACGTGCTTCTCCATTATCTTTAGTACAAGACATCTGTGTAACCAAAGGCATAAGCACAGATGACTATAATTCGTGTGACCAAAGAAATCTGACTATAATTCGTGATGCCAATCCCACTTGCACGCAATTCAAATGATGTTGATCACCGACCCATTATTAATTAGTAACCAATTAATAATTCATGATACTTTTGTTATGGATCTAATAATTTTGTTCACTCCAATAAAACGTGGACCCAATAACATCACTCAAATCCGAATTTATAATTCATTAAAATTACAAACGAGGTAATTCATTCAAATTTGTAGATATCATGCACTTAGTAAACCGTTTTCAACAATAAACATAATCAATACCTTAAAAGCGAATCTGATCTTCTTCCAAACTGCTTCTCGCCAATAAAAACCTTGAATAAACCCTAGATATCACAAGCCACCCGCTCTGATACCAATTGTAAAGAATCGTTTAACCCATCTAGGATATAGTAACATTGATTTGCACAGCGGAATAATAAGAATAAAGAATCAAAGTTACTTCAAGCTTTTTTTATATTCACCATGATAAATTAATAAACAAACTAAAACCCTAGGCATTTACAAAGATCTATGCCTAGGCACACACACACACACACTTTGGTGTTTACATCTTGCTTGATCTACTAAAAAGTTATTCCCTGCCTCTCTTTATAAACTAGAGAGCTAGGGTTACAAAATACTACTAGGGACTGGATAATAAATACTAAAATAACAAATAGGTCCCTTGTCTTCAATAGTCCTTTATATTTCACATATTTTGTCATATCAACTTAATTATAATTCCAAACAGTGCCCATCTAAAAAGGTCCTTCATCAATAGATCAAAGAAAGTTGATGCCATTTTCCTTACCCCAAGCAATATAATCGAATTCATTGTTCCCATGATTCATAATCCGTCCTATCAAGCATAGGAGGGCGGGTATCGGACCCGGCAGCTTGAATGTCGTCATAAACAGTTGACATGGTGTTCACTTACATGGGATTTTACAGATCTATGATTTAAACCGAGAAATAGAATCTTTCACGGGATTTTACAAAATCAAGAAGCACCCGTGTGACAATGACGAATTGAACATGTTATGATAACTGATGGAATGTTTGGCGCGGATCGTTTTGGAGTTTTTTGGGGCGATGAGCGGTGAGCAATGAGCTTTTTGGTTTTTATTGTTCGTTTGGCAAAGGAGCGGTGAGCTTTGCTATTTTTTAGGAATGCTTATTTTTCCAATGCTTCTTTAAGAAGCTGTGAGCGGTGAGTTGTGGCTACTGCTCTTAGCTACTACACTCAGCTCACTACTCGCAGCTCACTACTACCTTTACCAAACACACCCTGTGTGTTAGGAGTGATGATTGTTTGTAGGATTAGATGAAATGTTGTTTGGTTGTTATTAGGTTATGTTAACAAGTGATTATGTAATGAAGTATACAACTCTCAATACTCAAAACGCAAAACTTGACAAATTTTTTGGAAGCATAACGTTTAGACTGACTTGATAATTGATCTTCAAAAAGGCAAATCGCAATACCCAAAAGAAAATGTCAAATCGCAGTCCACTGAATCAAAACATAGCAGCAAATCTCATAGGCAAAACACAAAGGCAAATCGCAGACACAAATCACAGAAGACAAAACGCAATAACCAAAATGCAGCAACCAAATCGCAGCTTTAAGCAAAATGCAGTGATTTCAAAACGCAGAGACCACAAAACGCAGTGACTACAAGATAAATCTTAGTGTCACTTTCAATCAAGTACACAAGTCTCTTTCACCCAGTTTTGTCTCTATTCCCTTTTAAGCAATCAGTCCAAAACGCAGTTTTGGAAATAACCAAATCGCAGCCAAATATTTCCCTTGATGCTCAAACCGCAGACAAGAAAGAGTTAAATCACAACCAAGAGTATACCAAAACGCAGTCAAGAAAAAAAACTTCAAAACCTTCGAATGCAATCCAAACTTCTAATACACTAATGAAATAAGCTAATCAATCACCAATCTAAGCTACTACAACAAACCTAATGACAAAAGTACCAACATATAACAAGTTTAACCACAAACAAAGCTCAAACAAAGATGTTTTCTTACTTATCTATTCAAACCAAAGAAAGAAAAAAAAACATAAATAATCCACAAATCCGAGCACACACAATCTAGCTAATCAAACCATGGCTCTTGATAACAATTGTAGAAGATTGATTGTCATAACACACACATAATATTGTGGTTTGGCCTAATCTTAGAGTTAGAGAGAGAAAGAAATTGGTAGTTCAAGTCTAGAGAGAGAAAGTAAAAGAAGCTCCAACCCTCTCCCTTGGTAGAAGAGGGTATATATAGTTCTTACATAAAAGCCCCCTACGAGCTATGGAACGGGCATTAAGTGGATAAAGACCCGACCCGAATCCATGGTGTTACGATAACTAAAAGTTTACTAATAAGACTACAACCTAACTAATGCTAGATGATACTCGGGGTGAGCGAGTCTTTCTCATAAATTTTTAAATTCCTAACAATTTTGGTTCGTTGATTGTGGTGGTTATGAGTTATAAATGTTTTAGCAGAGTGCAGTAAATGCGTTTACAATATTTGGTTTTGTTAGTTTTGTAACTTTCAAGTTTTTGATACCATTAGTCCCTTAACGATAAGATTTGCAAGGTTAGTCCACTACTCACAAAAGATTAATAATACATAACATAGTTATGACAAAAAAAACAAACTTAAATACTCCTGCTCGACTTTTGACGTAATAACTTTTATGCTTTTTGAAAAATATTTAAGTCCAAAGAGGTTATTTAGCCAAGAACATTTCACCAAAACAATTTAAAACAACATCATTTTAATTTGAAATATGCAAGTACAAATTTTAAATAAAATTTTAAAAATAACAAGATGTTGATGGAAAATTTGTACATTTTTTAACAAATGAAATGAATGGTAACTTAAAAAAATTGAAAAATCTTTTTGGTTTTTACATGTTTTATATTTTTGTTTTTTCTTTTTGGAAATTTTTTTTACAGAAAACGATTTTGGTGTTCGACGTTTTTAAGATTTAGGTAAAAAGTTTTCCTGTTCTTCTGGAGTCAAACACCTCATACCAATTCGATGAACTAAGTCAGCAAATCTTGCGTGTGGCAATGCTTTGGTGAATAATTCTGCCAATTGGTGTTCTGTACCTACGAAGTATAACTCAATCGTTCTCTTTTCGACATGCTCCTTTATGAAATGGTAACGAAGAAGAATGTTCTTTAACTTTGAGTGTTGAACCGTGTTGCGTGAGATTGCAATTGTGCTTTTGGAGTCACAGTACACCAGAATCTTGTCAAACATGTAACCATAGTCCATGAGCTGTGTTCTCATCTAGATGACTTGAGCACAACATGCAGATATGGCTACATATTATGCTTCAGTTGATGATAGCGATGTGCAATCTTGCTTCTTCGATTACCATGACACCAATTTGTCATCAAGGAATTGTAGACCACCAGAAGTACTTTTGCATGTATCTAAGCAACCTGCGTGATCGGCATCTAAAAAGGCTATTAGTTGAAAACTAGAATCATTTGAATATCAGATTCCCAAATTAATGGTTCCCTTTACGTATCGAAGGATTCTTTTATCCTCAGAGAGGTGACGTTCAGTTGGTCTTGACTGATAACGAGAGCAAATATATACAGCAACGACTATGTCCGGTCTGCTGGCTATTAGATACATGAGAGACCCAATAATACTATGGTATTTTGTAGGGTCAACAAGTTTCCCATGTAAATCAGTGTCAAGTTTAGTGGCTGCTGCCATTGGTGTGTTATAGGTGTCACATGTGGTCATACCATGTTTCTTGAGAATATCAAGAGCATATTTGGACTGACTTAGGAAAATACCACGGGGTGATTGATGAACCCTGGATTCCTAAGAAGAACTTTAGTTCACCCATCATTGACAATTCAAAATTTTGTTTCATTAATTTTGCAAAAGCGTTTGAGTACTTTTTGTGGGTTGCACCAAAAATTATGTTATCAACATAATTTGAACAATTAAAATATGTTCCCCGTGATATTGAATAAATAGTTTTGGATCAACGAACCCTTTGGTAAACTTATTAGCAAGCAAGAAAGCTGATAATTTATCATACCTAGCCCTTGGGGCTTGTTTGAGACCATAAAGAGCTTTGTTAAGTTTGTAGACATGATTCGGATGCTTTGGATCTACGAATCCCTCTGGTTGGCTTACATACACTTCTTCCCGTAGTTGTCATTCAGAAATGTTGTCTTCACATCCATTTGATAGACCGTGATGTTCAAGTGAGCCGCAAATGCTAGAAAAATTCAAACAGCCTCAAGTCTAGCCACTGGTGCGAATTATTCTTCAAAGTCAATGCCTTCTTTCTGACGATAACCTTTAGCCACCAGACAAGACTTGTTACGAATAACCCTGCCTTCAGCATCTACATTGTTTTTCCAAATCCATTTGAGTCCAATAACATAGACCCTAGTTGGTCGTTCAACCAGTTCCCATTCTTCAAGATGTTTGAACTGATTTAATTCTTCTTGCATGGATTCAATCCAGTTATCATATGTCATTGCTTCTTTAATGTTTTTGGGTTCAGCATGACTGACAATGAGAGCATAAATGCAATTTTCACCGTCTGTATGAAGGCGTTGTCTCGTGATGGCTGGTTGGTTGGGATTGCCAATAATGTTTACTAAAGGATGATCTCTTGTCCATTTGTGTGTCACTCTGCAGATTTGGTGGATACAGATTGCGTGTTGATGATTCGGCAACATCTAGAGTAGTTGATTCTTATGCGAATGGGTTAAAAAAAGCTTTTACATCATAATATGCAGGTGCAAGTACATTTTGATTAAGTGGATCATCAGCTGGTTCGTTTTCATAGGAGGCAGTTTGTTCTTCTTTCGTTGGTGACTCAATCGGTGGTGCATCAACAACAACAGCTATTGTTGTGGTGTCAGGTGTATCAGGTAATGAATTTTGATCAGGTTGAGCAGCGGAAACATTAGATACATCTGGAGCACGTTGGTTGAAATCTTCGTTGAACAATGGAGCAAAGAAAGTTTCTAATTGACGATGTGTGAGTTGAAATTGTTGATTAGCTGATGATTCAGGAAAGTTTAGACGGTTGAATTCAGATTCTAAGCTGTTTTGCTCAGAAGCCATGTTAGTAAGCTCATCGAAATTAGCATGAATGGTTTCCATGATTTCTCTTGTTTGACGGTTCCAAATTCGAAAGCCTTTTGAGTTCTCACAGAATCCTACAAAGAATCTGTTGGGAAATTCATGCTTACAGTTAGTACTCTTAGTCTTGAAAGTTTGTACTAATAGTTATAATCCAAGAGTATTAACTAGTTAGTACTGATAGTGTTAGAGTTAGTACTGTTCTAAGTATAGTATGCCGTGTACGCTGTGTAATAGTATATCTTCTATCCTTATAGAAGATATGATACGTTTAATTCGCGTTATCTCTGTTTATTCTTCTAGTTTTTGCTTCTTATTCTTATGAAAAACTAGGTGACACTCCGTTTCTTCTTAGGTTGTCTGTAAGTGTAGTTCATGGTTCACGGGTGAGGTTACCTGGATAGGTGGGCAGTTCCTATTGGTGGAGCTAAGACACCTTCGAGAGATATAGCTGTAGCTCTTGATGACACGGGCAAGACAGTTTATGAATGAATGGCGAGTTTTCTATTTACTAGAATATCTTTCCTGCGAAGGAAGCTTCTTTTTAGAATTTATTGCTACCGGTGGTGAAGAAATTGAATCAGCGGCATTGAATGCAAGCTCTGATAAAGTTTTATCTGATTTATGGACTACAACGACCTAAAGTAGCTAAATAAGTAGTTAAAGTAAGCTCCTGGCTAAAATGAGTCTTGGTTCTACCCACCGGTAAGAATTTTTCGACCTGATTAAAAGTTTGATTGTAGAGGTGAAGGAACGAGAACTTCCCCTGAATCGACAAAAAGATTCCGAGCACGTCTGGTCAAAGTATATCTTGTCTTTACCACGAGCCATTTTCCGGCTAACAAGAATTAAAGTTTTGCACATATCCGTGGGTTCTTCCATTTTATTTCTTCCTCATAGACAAAAGAAGTAAGGTGATATACTATATTTATCCGCTTATTGGAACTCCTTCTAATGACCTATGCATTCTGTTATCATTTCCAGTTGTTCGATCCATTGTGATTTGGTTCCTTGGTGTGGAGAGATCTCCGCCATAAAAGAAAAGAGAGAGCTCGTAGGCCTTATTCTGCAGATCAAAGAGTTAACCTATATGCATGTTGATTGGCCTAAAAAGGCCTGGAAATGGCCATAGGAAGAACACATTCATTTGGCAATGGGGCTAAAGAGATTTGTTTACTTTAATCTTCTAAGTACACTCAAGTAGATTCCACATACTTGTGTGTATTCATACAAAGTTTCTCTTTGTTGTTTTGGAACTATCCAAGGCAACTACTCATTACAAGCTAAGTGTTCTAGATCCAAGGTTTGGGATTCCATAAGTGGTATCAGAGCTTGTGTCCTGAAAGCTTTGTTTTAGAAGATCCTGTGTCACAGAGAAGAGGAAATGGACTTTGATTCAAGCAAATCTAGTGTTGTTACCATAGTTCCTAAGTTGCAGTCAAATGAATATGATCTCTGGAGGATGCACATAGAACAGTACTTCTTGGTACTGGACTTTAAGCTATGGATCATTGTGCTAAATGGAGACTCCTACAAATCCACTATTTCTAAAGAATTCGGTGGCAAAACTGTCCTTAAAGACAAAGGAGAACCTGTCACTACTAAAGAAATTACTCAAAGAGTCAATGATCTCAAGTTCAGAAGTCTTCTACTTATGGCATTACCAGACGATCATCAACTCAACTTTAGCAAGCACAAGGATGCTCAGTCCTTGTTTAAAGCCATCGAGACTAGATTTGGAGGGAATTCTGCCACCAAGAAAACTCTTTTGAAGCATGAATTTGATAGCTTCATTGCTGGTGCTACAAAGTCTATTGACTCAGTTTACAATATGCTTCAAAAACTTGTCAGTCAATTGGCAGTGTTGGGTGTGGATATCTCTCAAGAAGATGTCAATCTCAGGTTTGTTAGAAGCCTTTCATCACCAAAGTGGGATGCACATGTAATTGTTTGGAAGCATAGGGCAGAGTTTGAAACTATGGGGTTAGATAATTTGTTCAATAAATTTAAAGTCATTGAATAAGAAATGAAAAGATCTGCAGCTGCATCTTCCAGTTCTGGGTCACAAAACCTAGCTTTTGTGGCTCAGCCAGTCACTAGTAATGAGAAAGACACTTTTAATGTTAGTACTCCTAGTACTAATGTTAATACTGATAGCTTAGCTATCACTGCAGCAGGCATCAATGACAATACCATTTATGCCTTTATCTCTAAGCAGTCAAAGGGCTCACAGATCACTCTTGATGACCTGAATGAGATCCATGAAGATGACCTTGAAGAACTGGACATCAAGTGTGTTAGCCTCGCTAAAGTGAAGTCATTACGGGAATTGCATTAGTTTCTTCTTTTACTCATTCACAAGGACTAGTTTAGTCATTTATGCTAAGTTAGACTTGTAGAAGTATAAATACCCCTCCTAGTCCCAACTAGGAGGGTAGGAAGTTCATATTTTGTAAAAAGTGTGTGTGGTTTCTTCTTCTTCTCTCTAGAAACACACACATCTTCCCCTTTTCTATCTAATACAATAACCATGTCTTTCTCATTCTTTGAGCTTCCCCGACCTCCCGAACCACATGAATCACTTGTTTTATCGGTCCTACAATTGGTATAACGAGCCAGGTTGTTGTTTTTATAGATTTGTGTGGTTTCGAATGTTTGTTTAAACTGTTTTTAACCAGTTTTTATGTGCCGGAAATTTTTTTTCCATCTTTTGAGGTTAACAGGTTATTCACTTGTATTTGTATCATATTGGTCAAAAATGAAAAAAGTCAACAAATTTTATTAGCAGTCTCAAGGTTCTGTTTCTTGTCCAAGATTCAGGTTCTTGGTAAGATATGTTTTTGTGACTTATTTTCGTACCAAACTCGTGACAATTTTTGTGGTCAACTGGTCGTCAACGTGGCCAAACAAGTAATATTGAAGCATTTTTCTACAAGTATTTTCTGGGTTGATATGAATGAATGGATAATATGGTCGGAAAAACTCGCCAGAAAAAGTCAAAGGGTCAAAACCCTTTTTCTACGCATAAGAAGAATCTTCAGGAATATTACGCATAACTGTGAAGTTATGCGTAGGAATTGATACGCGTATGGTTTTTTACGCCTAAGCATATGCTTACGCGTAACCTAGACCCCGTTTACGCATAAGAGCTTTGGCCTACGCTTAAAAAGAAAGGTTACGCGTAACTGATAAGTTTTTACGCATAAGGAAAATGAAAGAAAAGTTACGCGTAAACTTGACTGAACCTTGACCTCGACCACAACCAATACCAAATATAGACTCTTATGTTTGACTTCAGTTTCAACATCATCAGTCAAACGACTCGACTGCTCAATAGTGACTGAGTCAAGACTGAAAATTTCCGCCAATCCAAGTCTATCAAAACCGACTCCAATACTAATCCTAATCCCATCTCCTCCAACGCCTCATTCTACTCATCCAATACTCAAACTAAATGAAAAAAATCAATATCTCAGCTTCATTTCGTGCGTATTCAAATATATACCAAAACCATTGAAGGTTCTCACGAAAATCAGTCATCACAGATTTATGTAAGGATAAACCTTCTTTAATATCCGAAACATAAGACAAGATTAATAACATTTTTGTTACCATCTTATCTTGGTTCGTACAAAACCACACAAACAAGAAAAAAAAGGGCAAAACAACCTACCCGAGACCATTAAGATCTTGAAGACAACCTTCACTTCATTATCTTTTCGAAGACTTGTATGATTCGAATGTTTCATAGGCTGAAATGATTATAAAGGGTTGTTTTTGGAATCGTGCCTTTCATGGATTGAGTGATTTTGTTTGATGATTGTAGTTGAGATAAGATGGGTTTAGATGTTAGATGCGTTATGCATTGAGAGCAGATGATAGGGGCGGAGAATTTCATATTTTCTGTTTTTAGGGTTAAGACAAATGACTTCATTGGTATTAGGGTATTCATTTTATACCATGTTACTTTTTGTGGTATTAAGGGTTGGATTGGTTGGGCTGAATCGTTGCATCTCAGTACTTGGATTTGGGCCTATTATGAACCGGATATTTCATGTGGGTATTGGATTGGTTTTTGAGTTATTATCCGATTATGAGCTTAAACGTTATTAGACTAGATCAAGCTATCTGCTCATATAATTGAATCCGAATTATATCAAAATATTGGGGTGAAATGCATAAATTATCCAATGTATTTTTAAATGCATTGTGTTAATTTTTGGTATGATATTCTGCAATAAGAGTGGTATTTCGGTTTATACGAATTTTCACGAGGATATACGTTCACGGCTAAAGGTTTCAATGAATTTGAAGTGTGACCACGGAGATGACTCTTTATTATTTATTTGGGTGTGAAGTGAAGTTTGACGGGCGCGTGTACTTATTTCGTCTTCTTTCTTTCTTCCCTTCCGCGAAGATGACTTGTCTGGGCAAATATATTGAGTGTGATGAAGACTTGCTATCTAGTTACTTTTGTGATTCTTTCTCTCTTAACCCACAGAGTAGCTATCACTTTCGGTGTCTCACGTAGTTGAGGATACGTCAAGAGGTTTTGTACAATGGGTACACCGTTCTTTTTCACAAGGATAGTACAAGATTAAGTAACTATTCCGGGAGATTTTACTTCATCCTCAAGTTCATCATATTGGGTTATCCTCACATGTGGTTACTACAGACAGCCGTTGAATTTTGATACAGGGGGTTGAAATGAGTTAGACAATTTCAAATGGTATTGTTCATCGACATCTTCTCACGGGCTGATATGATTTATGATAGAATACTTCCAGTTAATGCTTCATGTACACAATTGTATGCTGATTCTGATAAATCGTAACCATCAAGGGAGAGAAATGTGTACATTATGGGCTGATTTGATATATGAAAGATAACTGGAATGCATTTGATGAGATGAAGATGTTGATATCTTATTCCCTCGAATGGACAATCTTGAAGAAGGTCGAGTCGACAGTCTTTTCTACATTTTCCGCTGCGTGTTAGAAGACTAAAGATGGTTCTAATTTAATTATCAAAAGACTTCTTCGAATTCAGGAAATTCATCAGAAAGGTTGTTACTTTGGGGGAGAGCACTAATTAGGGGAGAGCAAAAAGGTCAGATTTAATCCCTAATTAGATTTGCTCATATTGTTCTTTTGCAAGTAAAGAGATGGCAGCTGAGAAGTTTCATGAAGTTTGAAGACTATGAAGACACTCTTAGAGCTGTTGTGCTTATGTTTTGTATTTAATTTTGCTTGTAGGGAACATTGTAAGCAACTCCCGTATGACATCACTTGGGGAGAGATTGTTAGCCTCGCTAAAGTGAAGTCATTACGGGAATTGCATTAGTTTCTTCTTTTACTCATTCACAAGGACTAGTTTAGTCATTTATGCTAAGTTAGACTTGTAGAAGTATAAATACCCCTCCTAGTCCCAACTAGGAGGGTAGGAAGTTCATATTTTGTAAAGAAGTGTGTGTGGTTTCTTCTTCTTCTCTCTAGAAACACACACATCTTCCCCTTTTCTATCTAATACAATAACCATGTCTTTCTCATTCTTTGAGCTTCCCCGACCTCCCGAACCACATGAATCACTTGTTTTATCGGTCCTACAAAGTGGAATATTGCTTTGATAAGTATAAGGGCAAAAAGTTTCATGGAGAGAACTGGGAGGCATATCAAGATTAATGATGGGGACACTGTTGGATTTGACAAGGGAAAGGTGGAGTGCTACAACTGTGGAAAGTTTGGGCCTTTTGCTAGGGAATGCAAAAGCCCCAAGAACAATGGAAGAAGTGCTGAAGCTGATGATTCTTTTTCCAAAGCTATGGTGGCAATTGATGGTGTTGGATATGATTGGAGCTTCATGGCTGATGAAGAAGAAAGTCCAATCAACATGGCTTTGGTATCTTAGGTACTTACTGAAACAAATTGCTCAGATAAATGTGTCTCATTAAGCGAGTATGAGTCTCTAAAAACTAAATTGGATAATGTGTCTGAAGAGCTTGCTAAAACTAGTTATAGCTTGGCAAATCATAAGAGAGGCTTAGCAGTTTTGGAAAAACAAATTGTGCACCACAAGGAAAATGAATCAAAATTTTCTGAAACAGTAGCATTGCTTAATAGGGATCTCTCTCTAAAGATACAACCATAAGTATGCTAAAAGAAGAACTAGACAAAACTACAGTAGCTAAGGACAACATAGAACTCAGTGTTGATACTCTTAAAAACACACAACACTATAACACTGAGAAAGTTGATAAAATGACTGAAAAACTCTCTAGTTGGTAAAGCCAAGTCAGGCCTAGGATATAAAAGAGCACCACCACCATTCAGAGGTGTTCCCTCACCTCCTGGAATAGACCTTGTTAGGATTTAGAAAATCCATGAGTTAAAGAGTCAGTCACCTCAAGTATATGTATTCGTTAGAAAGCTCATAGTCGTAGTTATGTTATGTTAATAAGTAGTCTAATATGTAACACCGTGGAGGATGGACGGGTCTTTACCCACTGTATGCCTGATCCACAGCCCGTAGGAGGCGTATTTTGTAAGACACTGAGCTTGAATACCATTTTTCTTTGTTTCACATAGTTCCCAACTCTCTTCTCTTTCTCTCTCTAAAACTTTCTCTCTCTAAACCTCTTATACGCCCACTTTGAATCATGGTGTGATGTGTTTGTGAAATCTAAAAGATTACAATTGGTATCAGAGCCATGGTTTGATCACTCATCTTTTATGCTCTTTGTTTTAGTGGATTTCATAAGGTTTTTGGGGTTAAAAGTGTTTAGAAGAGTTTCAATCATTTGGATCATTTCTAGCGGTAAAGTTTGGATTTTGATTGTACTTTTGTATTTAGAATCATCACATGTGCTTAGGTTTTGAATTGGAAGGCTTGAATCATCGTGGTTGGGTTGCTTTTGGCTTGTAAAGTGGTTTTTTTTTAAAGTTGTCCTAAGAGAGTTGAGTCTCGTATAAAGTTTCTTCGAAGCGAGTTGAGGTGTTGCCAGAAGCGAGTTGTCACTTTTGCGAGTTGATACTTAAGCGAGTTGTCGCCTAAGCTAGCTTCTTTGAAAGCGAGTTGTCTGTTTCAGCGAGTTGTCTCTTAAGCGACTTGTGTTCTTGTGTTCTATGTGAGTTGTGCTCTAAGTGATTTGGTTTATGCGACTTGGCTATTAAGCGAGTTGTCCCTTTATGCGACTTGTCTATTAAGCGAGTTGACCTCTAAGCGTGTTGTCCACTAAATGAGTTGATTAAGCGAGTTGGTTAGGGTGCGACTTGTCAAGTTCACTACTTGTCTATTGAGACTTGTCACTTCTTCGTGCTACATTTTACGGTTGTTCTTTTGATTTTGTAAAATCCCGTGAAAGAATCAATTTCCCGGTTTAATCAAAGAATAGTAAAATCTCATACTATTGTCTCTTCTGTTGCTGATGACGTTCAAGCTGTTGGATCCGACACTCGTCCTCTTATGCTTGACAGAACTGATTATGACTCATGGGCTCAACGAATTAGGTTGTACTGTTTGGGAAAGGATAATGGGGTTAACATTCTCAAATCAATTAATGAAGGACCTTATCAGATTGAGACTACAAGAAACACACTTGAAACTGCTGCGGATGGTACATTGATCTTAGGTTTGGACAGACCAAAGACGTATGATGAGCTCAATGATAAGGAGAAAAAGAGATACGATGCTGATATCAGGGCTTCAAACATTATACTTCAGGGTCTTCCAAAAGACATCTACAAGTTAATCAATCACAACACTGAAGCCAAGGCTGTTTGGGACAATGATAAGATGCTTCTCTCTGGTTCTGAATTGACCAAAGAAGACAGGGAATCTCAATTGTATGATGATTTTGAGAACTTCAAAATGAACCCTGGAGAAAGTATCACTGAATACTATGTGAGGTTCCACAAACTTGTGAATGATATGAGGAATATCAAAATGATCATGCCAAATATTCATCTCAATTCAAAGTTTGTGAACAACATGAATCCCGAATGGCACAAATTTGTCACCTCAGTCAAGCTAACCAAAGGATTAAGGCACACCAACTATGAGAAATTGTATGCATTCCTACTTCAGAATGAGAAGCATGCTATGTTTGAACGAATGATTCTTGAAAAGTTCAAAGCTAATCATGGAGATGCAAGCTCATCAAATGACTCAACAGCATTCTACACAAATGTAGGAATTACCACCAAAGCTTCTCAAGTCATACCAACGGGTAACGGTAACCACAAGCTCATTCCAGATCCATCATATAAGCCTCCAGACCCAAACACAATCATGGAACATTTCATCAATCAACTGGCTCTTATGGTTAAGCAAAATCTGAACCTCACTCCACACACTAACAATGATATCAGAACTGCATCCAATCTACACAATCATGCTATTATCAGAGATGGTAAGATCATGGTGCAACCAGTGCAAGGAAGACAGTATGAACAAGGAAAGGGTGGAGTAGGTGGAGGGTATGTGGCTAATCAAAACCGTGGAAGGAATGCAAAGCAAGGACAAGGAAAGCCAATCAAGTTTTACAACTGTGGTGGTGAAGGACACATTGCAGGGAACTGCACATCTCCAAAATGCCCTCAAAATGAAGAGTATTTCAGGGACAAGATGTTGCTGGTGCAAGCTCAGGACAGTGGAGCGGTTTTGGATGAAGAAGAGTTGATGTTTCTTGCTGAGGGAAATGCCAAAACCTAAGATGCTGATGTGGATGAGCAGCCAATTCAGGAAATAGGTCACAATCATCAAAATGCCTTTCAAGTTGCTAACTGTGATGCATTTGACTCTGATGTCGATGATGAACCTACTGCCCAGACAATCTTCATGGCTAGCATTTCACCAATGGTCTCTCTAAAGGTCTCATCACCACAACAGGCTGGTCCATCCAAAGATTCAATCATTTCAGAGGTATTAAAACTATATGATGAAGTTGATGAGCAAGAGATGCATAACAAAGTACAATCACATGAAACTAATGAATCCGATATTAATAATGTGGGTAATAGTAATATTGTCCCATATGATCAATATGTGATACAAAGTGAAAGTGATATCGTACCAAGTGATGCATCTTCTGCAGTCAATGATAACTATGTTTTTGATGAATACACTGCATGTGCCCCTGATGATTCTGTTATCTATGAACTGAATGCCTATAAAGAACAAGTTGTCATTTATGAACAACGTGCTAAGTTTGAGTTAACTACCCGTGAGCAGGAAATGGATGACCAAATGCGTACAATTATTAGAAAAAGTAATTTTAGGGAAGAAATATTAAAACAAGAGCTAGATTCCTTAAAAGACAAACTAAACAAAACTGTTATGAAAAAGCAAGAACTTCAAGAAAATGTTAAAATGCTTAAACATGAATTTAATGCTAAGGAATCAACACTTTTAACTAATTTTTCCAACCTAAAAACTTTGAAAAACAAGCTTGAAAACAAGTTGTACGTACAAGGGAATACCATTCAGACTGCTCACATGATCACTAAGCACAGAGTCTTAAGCGATAAGCATAGTATTCCCCTAGTAGAGGAGCCAATCCCGAGTACTGTAAAAAGGCTAAAGCTTTCCATACGATTGTATATGATGGTAATGAGATCCTTAAGCCTAGGCAAACACCATCATGTCTTGAAAGCACGGAAGAGGATAGAAAATTAGAAGATGCCTCTAGGGAGAAAATGGATAAGAAGCTAAAAGATCCTGAGTGTAAAATGCAAAACATAACGATCAAACCCCATGATTACACTAAAGAAAATTGGATTTCCCTAAACATGTTTAAGCCTCAAACTCAATTAACCCCAGAACAAGTTTTTTGGAAAAAGGACATAGATATACAAAAAGCAAATGTACTTGTTGAAACAAACACTCCCCTTAGGAAAATTCCTCCAGCTACTGTGTATCCTCCGAATACACCAATGCATTTAGTTCCTAGAACCCTTCCCACTAAGAGCAAAACCTTAATCATCCTGTATGTTGTTTATCAACTATTCTTTGATTTTGAGAAGACATGTAAGAAAAGAATCACACCTACAGGGATAACTGAAGGGGAGAGGGGTTTTGAGCAAACTAAAGAATGCTATTTAACTGAAGTCATGCCTTTCTTTAAAAAATTAAAAAATAATTTGAGAGTCTTCAAAAGGGGATAGACTCAGAGATTAAAGAAATGGAAAAAGAATTTGATGCAATGATAATTGAGGTCAATAATTATGAACGGGAACTCTAATATAATGAAATTGAAAGGAAGAATCTGCATATCTTAAATGAGAACTTGATATCGAGTTGTGTGGCTCAAGATGTGTTCTATACTGTTACTAAGTATTCTATTACTGCCTCTCAATTTCATGAATTATCTGTTGCTTTGAAAGTTTCCCATGATCGTGTCATTGAGCTTGAAAACAAAAACTCAAAACTAAATGAGAAAATTGACGAGGATGATCACGATAATTTGGTAAAACACTTTTCTAAGCTGGAAGTTGAACATTTTAATTTGCAACTAAAATACCAACATCTCAAAGAAAATGTTAAAACATCAAACATCAAGATATCCTCAGATGTTCCAGAGTTTGATATAGTTTTTGAAATAAACAAACATGACGAACTGATTCGAGCTTACTATAACACGATTAGAAAGTTGAAAACCCAGATTTCACAATTAAAGGGTGAAAAGAACAATGTGACTGGCTCCCAAATGCCTCCTCCTTTAGATTCTCAATTTTCTCAAAACTTTCATCTTCAAAACATCATTAAAGTATTACAACAAGAAAATGAGAGTTTTCTATAAGAAAATGAAAAGGTCAAACAACACTTCAAAGAGTTATACGATTCAGTGAAAGTCACTCGTGACAAAAACAATGAAAAAATAACTTCATTACAAAAGGAAATTGAGAATCTGAAGAGTCAGGTAAAAGGGAAAATGCCACTTGTGTTTAATGAGAATGTTGCATCAAAGTCATCTGATGATTCTAAATATTATGTGACTGTTAAATACATTCCTCCTCATCTTAGAAACAATGAACTTGTGTTTCATGATTACTTTTAACATCTTAAGGATAGTCTAGAATGCCTTCGTGAGATTGTAGAAGAAGATCGCATAAATAAACCACTTGATAGTGAAGTTAGGTATGCTTGCTTATATGCCAAACGATCTCAGGAGCTTTTAGAATGTTTAAGAGCAACATGCCCAAGATCCTTTTGTAAGAATGATAAAGTTATTATGCCTTTCTCTATGCCCAGTGTTAAGAAAGTGAACTTTAATGTGCCTTCAAGTAGTTCAGATCCCAACACTTCTAAACTTGAAATGCAAAAAGTAGAAAAACCAACTAATGTTCCCATTCCCTCTACAGGAGTAAAAAGTGACACCAAAGCGAGCAGGTCAAAGCCTCAAGGCAACACAAAGAATGATAGGACCTTGCAAGCTAGGAATGTTCAGTGGAAGAGAGTAGAAGATCACCTTAGGAAGAATGAAACTATGTTGAATAAAACGAATCGTGTTGATTCTAGTGTTAGCTCTAAGCATGCTGTAATTAATGCGAATTCTACTACTTTTGGAAAAACATGTAATGATGATTGCTTGGTTTCTGTTACTAATCATGTATGTGGTGTGAATGATTTGATTAATGCTGTTAAATACCCAGTTAAAATCGTTAATGCTAAGAATCAAGTTAAGAAGGCTAGAAGGCAATGGTGGAAGGAGGTTAGAAAATATTGGAAACCCACAGGAAGAAAATTTAGTAATGTAGGTATCAGTGGATACCTACTGGCTGCAAATTTAATCTTAATGAGTTGTGCCCTAAATTATCTAAGTCAATGCCCATTAGGAAATGGATGCCTACCAGTAGAACTATTCCTTTAGGAAATGCATCTATACCTAATGATTCCATTGATTCTGCTTCTGATGTGGGTGTTCCAATCACTGTTACTAACCAAATGTGTAGGATCGTATATATATGTTGTTAGATGATTCGGGTGGTCTAGGATGGTGATAATACAAGAAAGCCATGGTTAGAGAGATTAAGAGAGGAGAGGGAATTCTAGAGAGAGAAATAAAACACAAAATGAAAGGTTAGCTTCACTAGTTCCAACCCTCTACCTTGGAAGGTAGAGGGTATTTATAGTTACAGACAATACGCCCTCCGGTCGGGCTATGGATCAGGCATACATTGGGTAAAGACCCGTCCTTCCTCCACGGTGTTATTCTAAACTATTCTACGCTACTGACTAACTAATTAACTACTAAATAATTTAAAAAATGACAAGTCTACGAGCTAACATACGCTAGACCATTATTGGGGTGACCGACACTTTCACATGGAATTTCCAATTCGTAACAATCTCCCCCTAAGGGAGGTCACCCCTTGAAATACATTTTGCATCCTAGCATTCTATCTTTGTCTTTAGTTTTGAGCTCGTAGACTTCAATTCTTCAAGTTCTGCAATCTTTGTGCTTTAGTAGCGATTCTTCAAAGTCCGCATAGTTTTGTACTTTTAGTGGAGGCCTTTAACTGATCCACATCTTTGATGATCTTCGAGATTTCTTCGAGATCATCAGCCACAGTAAATCTCTGGATCACCCTTTGTAGTGTTGCCTTTATGTGATGTTGTGACTTTTGGACCGACATGCTCACACTTTCTGGATCATGACATCTTTCTATCAGAGTAGCGGAAGCTTTACTGGTTCATGATATTTGCAGCAGCGTAGTAGAAGCATGGTATTAAAATATCTGAGCCAGGTTATGTAGATATGCACAAGTCATGATTTCTTCAATTAAGTGTGGATGATGTGAGCATGCAGCTTTGGATTGACTTCTCAATTCTGATCAGCTGCAACCGTCCAAATGTACCTGCAAACAACAGTTAGCAATAAAACACACGAAAGTGTCTTTGATCACTTTCGTTGAATTGAGGTACACGGCCCACGGTTCCCTGTTGATCAGTACAAGTACTGCCTGTGATCAGGTATAATTCTGAAGAATCTCCTTGACAAGGTTTCGCAGCTGTTCTAGCGGTTCTCAAACCGGAACGTCTCAAAGAAGACAACACGGAGTGAGTGAACCAGCGAATTGAGATTCACTGATTGATGAAAAATTGATTTGAAAACAATCGTGTATTGCTTAGAAGAAAGAGTTTTGCAATACGATGAAGGTTTTATGAGAAAGATCAATTTTCAATTTAAAATACTTTTTGTATTTGAAAGAGAATACACATTCGATGTGCTAGAGAAAAGAAGAGATTTACAGATCGAACGGTTTTTCCAAAAGTATTTTTTCAATCAGAGATACTTTTTGTGTTTGAAAACATGAATACACATTCGATGTGCTAGAGAAACGAAGATTTGCACATCGAACGGTTTTTCCAAAAGTATTCGTCAATTCATTTCCTGGACCGAGGTTGATTCATTTCCTGGAACAAGCTCTTGGTGGGTGACATTGTTTCTATCCAGTTGTCACAAGCTCGATCTTTTGCAAGATCTCACATGTCACCCACCAAGAGCTTGTTTGATGTTGGCTCTAGAAGGATTTCCATCTTCATCGTGAATACTTTTCATATCACTCAGATGTTCTGGCAATAACACAAGGATAATGCGTAGGACTCTCAATATATATACTTACTTTCCACATTGTGTGAAATAGCAAGTTTTCATTATTTTTGTGTCCTAAGGAGATTTTGTGGATGATCTCTTGGCTCTAGACTCAATTGTGCATATTTGGTTTCCTATGTCGGAGACTAGGGAGAGGGTCTCCTTCTTCAATATCAACAATCTCTAAGAGAAAGTCGATAGATTATGTAGGTTCCCCGTGAGAATGAAACAAGCCCTTTTAAGAGGAACTTGAGTAGCTTGGGAAGTTTAGTGCAGTGCGTCACTGGGTCCATGACGTCTTATCTTCAATACCACTGTTACCTTAGTAACCACCAGTAGCATATGTATTGATCCCGGTTTCTGCCCTAAGGTTGAATTAATGGAGGGCTATTTCTTTTCACCCTTTTCACATTCAATTCTTTTTCATTCTTCAACCCCTTCAGTGCTTACCGGGACATCATTACTAGAACCTTGTTGGGTTTATTCCATTACTAGCTCTGTCTCAGTCCGCACTCTTCCCGTATTCTCATTTTTCTCTTTTTTTCATCATACCTACGGACTCTACACTATCTAGTGGATTGTCCCTGGGTAGATCCCTCCGGCTCAGGCGGGATCGTGGGAACTAATACCTAACCTCACCAACCTTATAACTCCATACATAAATTAAAATGGTCGGTCTTTTGGTACAGTTCATTCCTTCTTGAAACCAATTGAAAAATCATTTGAAAATCAATCAAGGTACTTGTGATATAATATCAAAGCATTTTGTACCTTAATTGTTTTGATCATTTAGAAATGCTCCCCCTCAACATGTGCATATGATTATGAAATTGTTTAGCACATGGAGGCAAGAGTTCTTTTGAAATAATTTCTTTGATCATAATTTCCTTAGAAAAAGCCTTTTGATTTTCTTGGTGAATTCTCTCCCTCAAAATGTGCGTTGGTTATTTGAAATCATTTAGCACATAGAGGAAAGAGTTCTTAGAAGAACTTTCACGATCATATTGCCATACAGAAAACCATTAGAAAATCAATCAAGGTACATTATGTTGAAACATAAAAATCTTTGTACCTTGATAGTTTATTTTCTTATGAAATGCTCCCCTTCAATATGTGCTTCGAGATTCGAAAGCATTTAGCACATATGGGAGTGCAGCATGCACTTTTGAATCAAACGATCACCTTTTATCAGATTTCATAATTAAATCAAAAATTCTCCCCCTATCAAAAATATCAAACCCTTTGAGATTTTGGATCCCAAGTGATTTAATAAGGTTTAGAAAACATGGGAGAAAATGTGCCAAATTTAAAAGCTCTTCTGGTTTATGGTTAAATGCTCCTCCACAATCATGTGCATTGTGTATTTCAAAATTGTTTGGCACATGAAGGAAGGAGTGCTTTTGAAACAATCACCCTTTAAAACCGATTTGAGATTTAAATCACGATCTCTCCCCCGATCAAAAATTTCAAACCAATTGAGATTTTGGATCCCGATTGATTTAAACCATTTGGAAAATTTTGGAGAAAGACGTGGCTAGATTTAATTTTTAAATTGACTTATGAGGACCAATTTAGACATTAAAGATTGTTAGTGTCAGGTATGATAGTTTTTAAGAGATCTTTAAGTAAAATAAAACAATTTCACAATCAAACAAGAACAAAAAAAATTCATTTTGGAAGATCTTTTAGTTTTAAAGAAAATCATACAATGACATAACATTAAATCTTTAGATCACCACTTTTTGTTGTACAAAACGAACTTTTATGAAGAAATATCGTTTGAAAATACTTAAGTTTGAAATCACTCTCCCCCTCAATCAATGACCGTAGTCGTTGATTGAGTGACTTATATTAGAAATGAAGTCTGGTTGATTTCCAAATTATGAGTTCAGTTTATTTTCAAAACAATATTATAAAAATTGTTTAAAAATGGTATCATTCACTACTTTTCCTGCACAAGATACGTTAGGTGGTTCAGAAGCTTCTGTTGATGCTGTAGGGATGGAAAAAATCGTATGCTGATGCAGTGAGACCTCTGACATTGCGTTTGTCATGCCAACTCTTCATAGAGGTCCAATTAAGCTCCGTTTCTTCATTTGATGATGAAGAAAACCATCTGCTGATGCAGTGAGACCTCTTACGTTGCATTTTTTCATGCCAACTCTCCATAGAAGTCAAATTAAGCTCCGTTTCTTCATTTGTCAACCCAAGATATAGTTACCCTTTCCTTTCGGCATCCAATCATCTTTTATTGTGGGATCCGGATCGGGAACATTCTTATATACCAATATACCTGCATACGTTAGTGAACAGACATACAGATATATGGTGGTCGACATCACCCAAACAACAATCGACTAATAAAGTCAATCCAACATATTAATCAGATCATGTAAAGCATGGGAATAATGTGTTTATCAAACTCTAATCATCTAATCCTAACAATCATATCCTATATTCCTAGTCCTTCGACATAGGCAAATATCATTTTTAGTTAAGCACGAGGATAATTAGAAAAGCTCGTTAGATTATATAGATTTGAAAACATTCTCCCCCTCAATCAATGACTTATTTTCTGAAAAGTTTAAAAGCGCTGAAGTCATTGATTGAGTTTTCAATTTATACGAAAACTTTGAAACTGATTAATTTACAAGCAACACAATTTCCACCATTTTGAAACACATCAAATATTTTTCTGAAGAATTTTCGACGGAAAGACATTTGTGTAGGAACAGCGGTCTTTTTGACGACATGCTTTCCTCATTTTTGTTTTAGGATAAGTGCACGAAATATTTGAAAATTGGTTTAGCGCAGCACTTTCCTTTCTTGAAGAACGGGTTGCTATCTGAAATAATAGCAAACCTTGGTTTAAGTACGGGTTACAGTCTGAAGTAACTGTAAGCCATTTGATTTGTGACATGTTTTGAAAAGAAATATTTGCACCTTCTGCTCGAACTTCATCTATGGTTCCGTGCCATTGTTGAATGACATTTCTAAGACCGCAGATGTTATCGATACCAGAAGACATGTCTTGATAAAAGCAATATTTTTGGTCTTTTTCAAATTTTTTGATTTTTATGGGTTTTTGTTGGTTTTATATTTTTCTATTTTCTTTTTGTTAAATATATACATAGATAGAGTAGATGATATAGTTTAAGAAAGATGATGATACGAGTACCGAGATAAGGATATCATTCAGCATCGTTGTAGAAGATAGAGACCATCATTTCTTAAACTTTCACCACCAAAGCTTCCGAGGCTCCAGAATAGAAGATAGAACATGAGCCTTTGAGAAAGAGAAACTTTGGCAGCTTCCCCCCAAACTGAAAATCCATTAGATGAGCATATTCGAAGCTCTATTTCAAGCTTGCCTTATCCAGGTGCACAGAGAAGCACACCATTATCATAAATCCCGCTGCTCCTTTTAAGAATAATCACCGTGATTCTTCGTTCGAGGTTATATCATCCAATAGAACAACATCAACGTATCATCCCACATTTAAATAATTCTTCTCAAATTTCATTCCACTGAAGTCTGAAGCAATCCAAACCAAAAAGTTGTCAAGAAACCACTTCCCCCAAGTAGACGAATTGATGCAGTCAGTCTCTTAGAGTAGAACTCACGAACCCGAAGAAACATATACCCAAAGACAGAGAAACGTATACCATCGAAGTAACATATTAAGTCCGATAGCCAAAGAATAACCCCGATGTATACTTTTCTCTCCCCTGATGATAG
Organism: Chrysanthemum seticuspe; assembly: GCA_019973895.1. Lineage (NCBI taxonomy): Eukaryota > Viridiplantae > Streptophyta > Magnoliopsida > Asterales > Asteraceae > Chrysanthemum > Chrysanthemum seticuspe. The sequence goes on along the minus strand of BPTQ01000008.1, from coordinate 284,350,468 downwards.
TGTATGAAGCTCAAGAACCCGAAGTACCCGAATGCCCAAAGAGAGAATAACCGATAACATTGAAGAAGCAGGCCGAATCACTGATTATCTTTGCGGATGACTATCTCTACGGATGTCAACTCCGGAATAAGTGATTATATCTCTGAATCACTGATTAAGCACTCAAGTGAAACAGCTGAGCGTCCCCAATGTACACAATCTCTCTCCCCTGATGATTGCGATAGCATCGAAATCATCACACACTTGTGTACCTCTTTTATCACCAGAAACTAACTCTTCCATCTCTTCCCCCACATAGTTGGAATAAGAACACTAAATGCCATGAGTCAAACCTTGAGTTTCTCTGCGGTAATGACATTATTCTTAACAGGATGTCTTCAATCACTTAGAAGTATAAAGTTCATCAATTTTTACTCGCGTTTAGATGCGTGTCTCCTTCCCCTTGCTGGTTTTGATGCTTCAGAATCAGTAACACATAATAAGCCCATATATTTGAAATCTTTTAGGAAGATCGCTTGAAGTCTTTGTGAGAATCAACTTGCTGAAGTACAGTGTGAGCAAGTCTAATTGGGGATTAAATCAGACATTTCACCCTCCCCCAATTAGTGCTCTCCCCTAAACCGACAATCTGTTTGATAAATGCCCGGATTAAGAAGAAGTCTTTGGATAGTTAAGTGCAACTCGTCTTTAGTCTTCTAACATGCAACAGAAAATGTAGAACAGACTGTAGACTCGACCTTCTTCAAGATTGTCCAGTTGGGGAATAGAAAGTTAACATATTCTTCTCACCACATGCATTCCCGTTAACTTGTATATAGCAAATCCCCTTAAATCAAATCCCTCCCAATCAAACAAGAACAGAAAGATGTTCATCAAGGAAATCAGCCCTGCAACTGGAAGCACTTTTTCATTAATCAAATCAGCCCCGTGTGAAGATGTCAACCAACGGCTCTTAGAAGAAACTGTTGGAATCACTCCTAAACTATAATTCAAGTGTTAGTCATTATTATGTAATAGGTAGCTTATTATGGCCTTTATGTTTGTTATTAGCCTTAAGCTTATGTAGAAGGCCCATGAGCTTAGGCCCAAGCCCATAGGAGAAAGGATGGAAACTAGGAGTGTTGCCCTAGCTTTCCTCCTATAAATACCTTATGTAAAGCCTCACTTGAGGGTTGGTTGTTCAATTTATTTCCTTTCACAAACACTCTACGCATAACCGGTCATAGCATAACGTGTGTGTGTGTTTGGTTTATTGTTCAATCGCCTCTATCTCTTTCTATTAAGCTTGTGTTGTAAATCTAGTGACCTAACAGTGGTATCAATCGCCTAATAGTTGAGTGAACGTATTGTTTGAAGTGAGTTTTGGTCTCACGCTTAACTTGCGTCTCCATAACTTTGGCTTGATCAAAAACGTATTTTTTACACTTTTTAATCCAAGATTCTTGTCCTTTCAACGTTATAAGGTGTTAAACTTACTGTTTTTGGCAAAAAGTTTTGAACTTTGTGTGTAGATCATCGTTTTTCATCTAGTTTTTGTACGAAGGTTCTATCCTACGCGTAACTGTTTTAAGAGTTTTGGTTCATCAAGTTTCACACTTTTGTGTCTTTTGGTGTTATTGAAGCTATTTCATCACACAAAAACTGGTTTAGAAACAAATTTGAGCATAATCATATTTACGAGTAATCCTACGCGTAGCAAAACCCTAAAACTACGCGTAAGGTTATCCTTGGCTTGATCTTCGTTTTCGTGGTTTACTCCGTGTTTTCTTGCTTGGATAAGCCTGAAAATACGTCGACTTTGGATATCTTTTGCACTGTGAAGTGTAAAAGATCACTTGGGATAAAACCCTAAAATTACGCATAAGCATAAGCTTACGCGTAGAAATTCTACGCATAAGATTCATCTTATGCCTAAGCCTAGTCTTACGCATAAGATAATCCTACGCCTAACTTTTGTCTACGCATAACTTTAGAGTCTTTTCCATACTTACGTGTAAGCTAAATCTACGCGTAACTCCTTACTGTTACGCGTAACTTTGGTGTTTTTACGCATAAGTGCTACTTGGTTATTGTGATTTCTACGCCTAAGGATACTTCTTCAACAAAAGTTCATTCGACTACAAAGATCCATTTTTACCAACACAAGTTTTTTAACATGTCTCAACCACCATACTCTAACTATTTCCCTTACACTTATTCTCAACGACAACAACAACTAAGTCCACAACATCAACAATGGAATCAACAACAAGCAATTTATCAACAACAATTTAATCAACAACATACTCCACAACTTGGAGCAATTCCTCCACCACAAATGGTTCAAACACCGCCAAGTCTTCAAGTTCAACCCCACACAAATGAATTCAATCAACATCCATCAAGGAACACTATGAAGGAACCCACTTGGTTTGCAAAGATGTGTGAAGCTTTAAGCAGCCAACAATCAATTCATGAGGCTGGATCACTTGATAGACCTCCAATGCTCACTCCAGGAAACTACGATCAATGGGTGATAAGGTTCTTTAGGTTTTGTGATCTGAAGAAGCCACATGGAAAGTTCTTAAAGAAGGTTATCTTGGAAGGTCCATTTGAGATGCCTACTGTCATTGTACCTGGAGATCCAAATGCTATTCCACCAAGAGATGAACAAACGAACATTGCTACTGTTGCAGAATTGAATCCTCAAGAACTTCTACACTATGAAGCAGATGAGCTTGCAATGGAATATATCCTCTTAGGATTACCAAACCCAATTCTTCGTAGTGTTGATGCTCAAAAGACTGAACAGAAAATGTGGGATCATATTCGTCTTCTTATGGAAGGATATGTACTCAATCAGGAGGATTTGGAATCCAAAATTTACTTGGCTTATGAACACTTCATGATTGAACCTGGAGAGACACTAGAGTCCTATCATCATCGATTTTCAGACATCATCAATGATTTGGATAAACACAACATCATCATGCCAAGAATTGCAGTGAATACTAAGTTCCTGAGTAGTCTTGGTCCTGAATGGGAGAAGTATGTCATTTTTCTCCGTCAAGCGAAGAATATGCATCATTCTACATATGGATTGTTGTACGATTACTTGAAGCCTCATGAGAAGGAATTTGATTGGGAAAGGATTATCCGTGCTCAAATTGCTCCTCCTACACATCCGGAAAATCAACAACTTGCCTTATATGCTCAACAAAGTTATCCTCCTCAACAAGCAACTCAATCAACTGCCTCTGTCACACAAAAAGATCATTCACAGCAACAATCTCAACAAAATCAATTGGTTCAATACAACAATGCTCAACCAATTGTCAGTGAAGCTAATGAGGACATCGATCCGTTCGAAGCATTGCAACAAGGATTTGTTATGATTGCTAATGCTTTTGGCCGTTATACCAACAAATCCAACAATCGTATTCGTTCCTCATCTAACACACGAAATCAGGCTGTTGTAAACAATGGACGAGTTGAAGTTCAGAATCGTGGTTATGGTCGTCAGATGGGCGGTGGTCAAGGGTTTAATGTTGTGGGTCGGAATAACAACAGAGCTCCAGTGGTGGAACAGGGAAATGCTCAGAATGGGTTGAATGGTCTAAGATGCTACAACTGCAATGAGAAGGGACACCTGGCTAATGCATGTCCAAAGCTGAGGACTAGGGGCAGTGCTTATTTCAAAGAGGCTCTTCTTTTGGCTCTTAAGGATGAAGCTGGTGGATCTCTCACAGACAAAGAACAGAGTTTTATGGTAAATGCAGACTCAGATGATGATATGGAGGACTTGCAGGCCAATGCAGCAGTTATGTTGATGGCTAATATGCATGAGTTACACATGACTGACACAGGCCCAGTGTATGACACTGATGGCTTGTCTCAGGTACCCGAACAAACCATATTTATCTCTGATCTAATATCTTCGCCAACATCTGAATTCGGCAAGGCTTAGAATGTTCAAAATGAGTCATTTACATCTCATTCCGACGATTTTCAAATAGACCCTGTAGTTACATTTGATGATCAAGATGACCTTATGGTTTCCTTTGATAATCAAATTGACTCCATGGTTATACTTGAGGATCTAAATAATGATCATGTTGTGACTTCTGTTGAACAAGCCGAACTTTTGCCTCATCCAGATCTTGCTCTCTTACTTAAAGACCAGCAATCCCAAATTGAAGAATGTTGTGCATTAAATCAAACCTTAAAAAGTAAAAACGCACAGTTAACCAAGGATTTTGAATGTTTACAAAAGCAAATCAACTTTTTCAAAACTCAAGAAAAACGTGAAAAAGGTTTTGAAGCAGCCTTTACTAAATCTCATCAAAACGAAAAATATTTAGAGAGACAGATGCGTGATCTAGCCGCTTCAAAGAATGCTTTATTGTCTGAGATAGAACAACTGAAACATGAACATAAAAAGCAAATTAACGCTCTCACCTTGGAAAATCAAAAAGCTAAGGCTGAGTTGTTAACTTGTCAAAAACAGTTCTCTGCATACAAAAAGCATTCCACGAACCGAATAGATAATCATCTTGAAGAAATTATCGGCTTGCAACGCAAACTTAAAGAGTTTAAAACTGTTGTTTATAAACATGGTGAGTCAGTAACTGCTATTGAAAAGTTTACCTTAAAACCCGATCCAAAAGGATATGGACCAAATCTTGCTGATTACAAACCAAAGCTTTCAACCAAAACATTCAAACCAAATCCTGAAGTTTCCAGTGCAGAATATAAAATTGATAATTCTGTTATGAGTGTTGTTGAATATCATCGTCAAGAGGAATTAGATGCAGAAGACGAGAGTCGATCAAAATTAAAAACTGTTGTTTACAACAAACCTTTTAACTATTCAAAACCGGTCACTTTTGTCACACCAACGGATTCTTCTAACACACCAAGGGTTATCATCAAAACACCTGAGTCTTCTAATGTTAATCCCCAACCAGATTATGCACAAATTTATGGTCCTTTACCTTCCATCAGTGAAGTAAACTCAAAACCTGAAAATCGCAAAATTCTTAGATATTTTGATATTTTCATGGCTGACCTCAAAACTTTAGAACATGAGATAGAATATCATTCTGAAATCAAAGTTCAACACTTTCAATCGCCTCTGGCGCGAGAACAAAGAGACATTTTTCAGAAAAATCTTTTACCAAATGTTAAAAATTTGAAAAGTTGTACATTGTCTTCAGAACGGGACTTTCATAAGGAACTTGGAGTCATGAAGGTCGTTTTCGAGAAAACTGAAACATCTATTTCTAGTACTAAACGTAAAAAGAAAATGTTGAGAAAAGATGTTGATCGACTCTTGGAAGATGTTATCTGTGCTGATATCCATAATGTTGTGTTATTCTATTCTTTGCCACATGCATCTGATTATATCTCTGCTGATAATGTTGACTCTGTGGTAACTTGAAAATGAACGATTACTTAACGAACTTTACAATGCAAAACGTCGTCTTAATTTGTGTGAAAAAGATATTCACAATAAACAACTTGGTTTTCAACACAAAATCGCTCAGTTGCGTGCAAAATCTTTTGATCCTAAACTTGAGCAACTGGATGATCAAAACGTGTCTTTGAAAAGTCAAATCTCAAAATATGAACAAGAACTTGTAAAAGTTAAACAGGAATATGGTGTCATATTTGATTTACTCAATAAGACTCGTCATGAAGCATCAAACGAACTTGATCACTATCTTGCTCACACTAGAGAAGTCATGAATTTTGCTGGTAATATTCGTTCTAAAAATCAAGATTTGATTCACACTGTCTCTAAGTTAAGAGAAATGTTAGGAAAGTATGAACAACTTCCGCCAACCATCATTAAGAGATTAGCACCATTAACACTTAGTAATCGTGCACCTAGAATCTCTACTGCCAAATCACAAGTTGCTAACGTGCTTCCTTCTACTGAAACAGGAATAGTTGCGTCTTTTCCAAACGTCTGCACTTCACAGCCTAGGAGCACTCAATCGAAGAATAGGAAGTTGCGACCTAAGAAAAGATCAATAAGGAATGCTAAAGTAGAAGAACACCCTAGGACTATGAATAAGACTCACGTTGCTTCCACTATAGATGTTACGTCTGGAAAATGTAATAGACATAGTGATGTAACGAATGCTAAACCTTTAGGCACTTTTGATATTCAGTCTGATGCACCTTGTGTTATTTATCGTAAAAGTATGAATTCTGATTGTCATGACAAATGTGTTGCTAAAGCTATAATCTCTCGTTTACGGAATCCTAAGAATCGGAATACCTCTAAGCCCACTAATCCTTCTAAGTCAGTGCTTGGTAGACCGCCTTCTTTAGATTCTAAGGCAAGCATTGATGTCCCTGTAGCTCCAGTTTCACCTCCTAAGAATGTAGTACCACCTAGTGCATTCACTAAGACTAAAGCAAAGAGTAGTTATAGATGGCAGAAATGAATATATAACACACTAGGATTTAAATGGATGCCTAAAATTATTAATGTGTGTATGTCTAATATACCTGCTTCGGAACCCTCTAACATTTCGGGTTCCACATCTACTTCTATTCCATCTGTGTCGTCTGTGTGTAATGCATGTGATACAGATCATTCTCTGGATTGTTGATAGCGGATGTTCCCGACACATGACAGGCAACCTTAAACTGTTATCAAACTTTATTGCAAAGTTCATTGGCACTGTCAGGTTCGGGAATGATCACTTCGCTGCTATCATGGGCTACGGAGACTATGTCAATGGGAACATCGAAATCAGCAGGGTTTACTATGTGGAAGGCCTCGGTCATAATCTGTTTTCAGTAGGTCAATTTTGTGATGGAGATTTGGAGGTTGCTTTCCGGGAGAAAACTTGTTTCATTCGTGATCTACAAGGAAATGACCTTATGTCTGGCTCGCGTAATTCTAGTCTCTACACTATCTCTATGAAAGACATGGTTGCTTCATCTCCCATCTGCTTACTTTCAAAGGCAACATCAACAAAATCCTGGCTTGGCACCGTCGTCTCTCACATCTAAACTTTCAAACCATCACCAACCTTGCTCGACACAAACTAGTTGAAGGACTCCCACGATTTCGGTATTCAAAAGATCACCTTTGCTCAACCTGTGAACAAGGGAAAAGCACTCGTGCTCATTTTCCTTCAAAGGTGGAACACAGCTCTCAGCATGTGCTTCATCTTCTTCACATGGATTTGTGTGGCCCGATGCGCGTGCAAACGATCAATGGCAAACGCTACATCTTAGTAATTGTTGATGACTACTCCCGATGGACTTGGGTCTACTTTCTTCGAAGCAAAGACCAAGCTCCACAAATGATCATCACCTTTCTCACGAAAATACAGGTTCAGCTCCGCAACACCGTCAGGCTAATCAGAACAGACAAAGGAACTGAATTTGTTAACCAAACCCTTCGTGAATTCTATGAGAAAGTGGGAATTCAGCATCAAACATCTATTGCACGTACACCCGAACAAAACGGAGTTGTTGAAAGACGAAACCGAACGTTAGTGGAAGCTGCAAGAACAATGTTAATCAATGCTAAACTTCCAGATTACTTATGGGCAGAAGCTGTATCTACTGCATGCTATACTCAAAACCGTTTTATGATCACAAAACGCCACAACAAAACACCTTTCGAGCTTGTCCACAACCATAAACCGAATCTCAAACACTTTCATGTATTTGGATCCCTTTGCTATCCGAATAATGATCGTGATGATTTTGGAAAGCTCAAAGCCAAAGCTGACATTGGAGTCTTTATTGGATATTGTGAGAATTCTAAAGGTTACCGGATCTAGAATCGTCGTACAAAACAGGTGATGGAAACGATTCATTCTCATTTTGATGAACTTACGGAAATGACTTCTGAGTATAATAGCTTAGAACCCGGACACAACCGTTTAAACTTCCCTCAACCCCCATCATCAGCTGAACAAAGCCCCCAGCTCACTCGTCAACAAATGGAAAGGTTATTTGCTCCGCTGTTCAGTGACGATATTGATGAACGTGCTCCAGGCGTATCCGCTGTTTCCGCTGCTCAACCTGATACTACTCTTATACCTGATACACCTGCTACAACAACTACTGTTGAAGATGCACCTACACCAGTTGACTCCAACACAACAGTTGAACACACTGCTTCCAACAATGATGAACCGGCTGATGATATTCTTAATGAAGTACCCCCACCTGCAGATTTTGATCCAAATGCGTTCTTTAACCCGTTTGCTAATGACAATGCTGCACCTGATGTCGCGGAATCATCAACAAACCATTTGAATCCTCAGAATCTGCACAATGTATACCAACATCAACCCTCTACACATCGATGGACAAAAGACCATCCTCTGGCAAATATTATTGGCAACCCAAATCAACCAGTCGTCACGAGACAACGTCTTCACACAGATGGTGAACATTGCATTTATGCACTCACTGTCTGCCAATCTGAGCCTAAAAACATTAAAGACGCAATGACAAAAGACAACTGGATTGAATCCATGCAAGAAGAACTCAACCAATTTAAAGTCTTGAAGTATGGGAACTGGTTGAAAGACCAACAGGGGTCTACGTCATTGGTCTCAAATGGATTTGGAAAAACAAATTGGATGCTGAAGGGAACGTCATCCGCAACAAGTCACGTCTAGTTGCTAAGGGTTATCGTCAGGAAGAGGGAATAGACTTTGAAGAATCTTTTGCTCCGGTTGCTCGTCTTGAGGCTGTTCGGATATTTCTCGCATTCGCGGCTCATATGAATATGACGGTCTTTTAGATGGATGTCAAAACTGCGTTTCTGAACGGAAAACTGAAAGAAACGGTTTATGTTAGCCAACCAGAAGGATTCGTTGATCCTGAGTTCCCGAACCATGTTTACAAACTGAACAAAGCTCTTTATGGTCTCAAACAAGCCCCTCGGGCATGGTACGATAAGCTATCATCTTTCCTCATTGCTAATAATTTCACCAAAGATTCGGTTGACCCAACTCTTTTTATATAATATCACGGGGCACATATCTTAATTGTTCAAATTTACGTGGATGACATCATTTTTGGGTCTACACATAAAAAGTACTCAATCGCTTTTGCAAAACTAATGAAGAAAAATTTTGAAATGTCCATGATGGGTGAACTTACGTTCTTTCTAGGACTGCAAGTTCATCAATCACCCCGTGGTATTTTCTTGAGTCAGTCCAAATATGCCCTTGAATTGTTAAACAAATTTGGAATGAAAACCTGTGACACTTATGCCACACCAATGACTCATACCAAGAAGCTAGAAGCTGATTTACATGGGAAATTAGTGGACCCTACCAAATACCGAAGTATTATTGGGTCTCTCATGTATCTAACAGCTAGCAGACCTGATATTGTATTTGCCGTATATCTCTGCTCCCGTTATCAGTCGCGACCAACTGAAACCCACCTCTCTGAGGCTAAAAGAATCCTCCGATACATCAAGGGAACCATTAACTTGGGGATCTGGTATCCGAAGGATTCTGGTTTTGAACTAATCGCTTTTTCAGACGCTGACCACGCAGGATGCTTAGACTCAAGGAAAAGTACTTCAGGAGCACTACAATTTCTTGGTGATAAACTGGTGTCTTGGCAATCAAAGAAGCAGGACTGTACATCGTTGTCATCAACCGAAGCAGAATATGTAGCCATGACCGCGTGTTGTGCTCAAGTCATCTGGATGAGAACACAACTCAAAGACTATGGTTACGTATTTGACAGAATCTCGATGTACTGCGACAATCGGAGTGCCATTGCGATCTCATGCAACTCAGTTCAGCACTCGAAATCAAAGCACATCGATCTTCGTTATCATTTCATCAAGGACCACGTGGAACAGGGTACTGTTGAATTATACTTCGTGGGTACAGAATACTAATTGGCAGATCTTCTCACCAAAGCCTTGCCTCCCGCTAGGTTTAATGAGTTGGTCCACCGGATTGGTATGAGGTGTTTGACTCAAGAGGAATTGGATGACCTCCTAAAACAGTCTTAAAAACCTGTCAAACACCAAAAATCTCTTTTGTAAATATTTTTCAAAAACAAAATACAAAAATATAAAATCTTATAAAACAACAAAAATATTCTTCTAATCTAATTTTCTTTCAACATGACAAGTACATCTCTTCCGTCAACACTATAATCTTTCAAAATTCAATATTTTTCCGATCAAGTATTGAGGGGGAGAAAATAATCACTTAACTGTTTCAAAACATCTGTGTACTTGCATGATTATCATATACCGGTTGTTTCTTTCATCAATGGTGGTAAACTTTTCTGGCTAAATGACACTCCTCGGACTAAAACTTATAACCTTTCATTATTTTCTTAAGTCAAAGGGAAGTTTCGTCAAAGTTATTTCCTAAAATCTTTTGTTTGGTAACCAAAATGGAAGTTAAATGGTTTTGTATGAAAATGGAAAAGGTGGAGGGACCAAAACTGTCAAAAGATGAAAGTCATTTTAATAAAAGTCCTCCACCTAACTTATCACTTCACATTTATTACTCTAACCAAACAAATCCTACGCCTAAGAATCACTCTTCCAATCCGTGTTTTTGATCATCAAATTGTAAGTGGATTAATGTTTTTAACATGATTTTAAACATTGGTTTTGATTTTCAAATAAATCCAACGGTTAAATTTACTTATATGGTTGATTTTGTGTTCTTCGCATATGTGCATGTGTTATGTGTTTGTGGTTAAAAAGATAGTGTCAAAATGTTTTAATAACATCAATGATATTTTTTCTATCCTCAAAACGAACCCAGAAACTCGAATTGAGTGAATTTGAAAATTAGGGTTTATGCGTGAATTTGGGTATTTTAAAATGTGAATGGTTTTGGTCAAAAAGGTTATTGTGTGATGTTCATATTGTGTTGTATTAAAGATTTCCAGGCCCTATAACTACCCAGAAACACTAATTAAGTCAGAATTAGGAATTAGGGTTTAATGTTCTTGTGTTTGGGTATTTATGATTCACCACGAATTGGGTGTTAAAACTTGGTTATTAGACTCTCACAACTATTAAGACCTACCAGAAAATGTTTGGTGCAAATCCTATGGTTAGAAATCATACGCGTAATTCTTAAACTCTAGGGTTTTGACCTACGCGTATGACTTTCTACGCGTAACTGCTTAACTTGCTTTCATACCATGATCTGTGTTTAATATGACTATACATGTTAAGATTGATGATATGATGATTTTATTTCAGGATTGCTACTCGTAAAATTCAGAATCAAGGTCTTTGTTAAACTACGCATAAGGATCACCTTACGCGTAGAAAGTTATGCGTAAGAGAAATTTTACGCGTAACTGTTACGCGTAAGGTTCTACAATGGGACTACGCGTATCATGTGAAGGATATGCGTAAACAGTGACCTCTACGCATAAGGTCTACTCTTACGAGTAAGCCTTACGCGTAAGGTTTTTATACGCCTACGCGTAAGCTCTACGCATAAGGTCCCCTTTTCCTACGCGTAACATTTCTTACGCGTAAGTAAGGATCCTACGCATAAGCTTACGTCTACGCGTATACTTCTCCTGTTTACGCATAAGCTACTATTCCTACGCATAAGCCTTGATCAAACCTTCGTTATGAATTGTTACGCATGCAAACTTGTAAATTAATGAATCATATCGTCACGAAACCAATAATGTCACTAATAAACTTAATCATTTAATATGTTGTGTTAAATAAGTGATAACATAAACTTTAAAACTTAAAGTTAACTAACTCACGAAACTTATCACGATGACATTGTACTATTAAACAAACAAGTGACTTGGGACTCGTAACAATCTTTGACACTGTATATTCAATAATTAGACAATAAAACCTTCTGTTGACTAACATTATGTCTTTCGATATGTTGGTTCTTTTGGCTAATGTTATTTCAGATCACGACATGGCTGCTCAAATGAATGTGGATGCACCAGAAGTTCTCACAATTGTTGACATCTTCCCTAATGGCTATCCTAGAAAGATTGGAAAGAACAACCTTAGGGTTGACTTTGAAACCCTCACCTGCTCAGAATCTTCTTGTCTCATTGATGTGGATATTCTAAGGAATCATCCCTACCAGAACATGCTCTCACACTCTGCTACTGTACCGGAAATCTACATTCAGCAATTCTGGAATTCTATGCAGAGGATCACAGGTCAAAGTGCAGTGACAGTGACACTTAATCACAAACAAGTCACCATCACTCCTGCAGACTTACGGGCTGTTCTCATCATTCCTGACATCGCTCCAACCGACTTCTTTGCTACACCTACTGAAGAGACAGTTCTGCAATTTCTTCTTGACATTGGCTATGATGAAGCTTCAGGGATTATTACTAAGCATTCTCACGTGGAGCTTAAGAACATTCCTCAACCGTGGAGAACCCTCTACATCATCATTGCCAAGTCTGTTTCTGGTCGTGACAGTGGTTATGAGCATCCAAAGCTCATGGAACTGCAAATCTTCTGGTCTCTGATCAATAAGAAGGACATCGAAATCGAAGCACTGATATGGGAGGACATGATGCTATTTCACAAGAAGCTTGGCTCAAAGATTCCCTATGTCAGATACATAAAGCTTTTGATCCAGAGAGCACTTGGGCTTAATCCTGATATCCCAAGAGGCTCAATGACCCCGACAATCACGGCTTGTTGTCCGAACCTATCCTTTCTATCAGAATCAAGGAATCGACAACTAAGAAGCAGGGTGCCGTGCTGCCTGATCACCTTCTATCTAAAGAACTCAAGAAGCTTGAAACGTACAAAAGGTATCTAGTAGCAGTAAAAGAAGGCAAAGTTGGTCATCTTGATGAAAAACCTTCAGGAACTCCTACTCGGAGAACCAGAAGAGGAAGTGCTGGAAGTGCAGTAAGTTCTGAAAGTCAAAGGAAGTTTCCCAAAAGGAATCCTCCTCGTAAAAGGATTGTTCCCGTAAAGGAAGTTGAACCTATTCCCACACCTGAACCGCAAAGAAAGCTTGTGGACGAAAGCTCTGAAGGTACTGAATCAGAAGAAGAGATTACATACTCTGAAACTGCAAAGGATGACACTCCATTAGTACCGAAACCTCCTAGTCCTCCAGCTGAACATGGCAAAGGGAAGACTCCATTGCTTGTGCCGTATGATCAAAGCTCAAGCTCAGAAAGTGATGAAGAGCAACTGGATAAATCATACAGGAAGAAGTTTAAATTCGTCAGACACCTTCAAAAAGCTGAAGAATTTGCAAAAGACCAAATGGGTGGCCCCGGAGGATCAAGTGGTGCTGCCCACTCTTCACCAGATCCTGATGCGGTTAATCGACCCGATAAGGGATCTGGTGCCACCACTCTTGTGCAACAACAAAAGCTTGTGGAGGATACTATCGAATATGAGTTTGAGAAACCTGAAACTGAGAAGTCTGAGAAAGATAAAGATGCTGATTATGACAAGCTGCTTTTGGAAAGTCCTACACGTTCACAGAAGGAAACTTCTGAACCGCCCAAGGACCCCGAGTCTCCTCATGTCTCTTCCTCATCAGACTCATCATCTCACTCTTCCCAACCACCATCAAAGAAATCAACCAAATCAACATCCAAATCTGTGAAGAAACCACCTCGATCTTGGATTTCTCATACACATGAAAGAATTGTGAAAGCTGTCAAACAAGTCAGAAAGAAAGACATGCTATACAGGAAGCTGAACTTTCTCAATCAACAAATACAATATCTACATGACGAGAATGACAAGATGCAAGAAGAAAGGAAGTTTATCCAGGAATTCATGAGAAGTCATCGTCAAGAGGAACTGAACGAAATGATCGAAGGTTACACTAACAAGTACCTTCAGGATATCATTCCTAAAGTCACAAAGGAGATGTTTACCAGACAACTATATCCGAATCTTATGCAGATAGCCAAGCAAACTATAAGATCAACACCTTTAACCGTCACAATCAATCCATCTGATCCTGTAGTTTTCTCGGATAATGAATTGGTGGCCAATCTTGTCACACAAATGTCTAAACGATCTGGGACATTTACTTCTGATGAAGGAAAGCTGTTTCAAGCATTGCTGGACTACCAACTCAAAGAAGCATGTAGATTCGAAGCAGAAAGGCCTAAATGTCCTAGAGACGATGAAGATAAGGATCAGGATAAGAATGATGAAGCTAAACGTCAGAAGAAGTCTGGTGAATCATCTTCTATGTTACCTCCTCTCCAACGGACTCCAACTCAACAAAGGTCTCCTCCCCGTTCTTCTACTGATAAACCTCAGGATTCTGAGTTACCGCCCGAGACTCAGAAAACTGGTGATCACTTTGAGTATACGGGTGGTGACGATGAAGAAGTCCGTGAGCCCCTACAACAACCCGCCTCTCCCAAACAAGTTCAGAAACCAGAATCCTCATCTAGGCCTAAGAAACAGAAGAAGAAGGCGCCCACAACTAACGTCGTATCATGGCTAGATGAAGATACAACAGAGGAATTTGAATGGTTTTCTACACTTGTCAACTCAACTCCCTACCCTGAAGAAGGTCAAGATCTGGTAGACGGAAATACATTGGAGCATGCTAAAATTCTGCAAGAAAAGTTCCATGTGAAGAAGATGATGAAATCCGAGTTGAGGCGAATCAAGAATGAAGCTTTTCAACTGTGGAAAGATAGCTCAGAAAGTGCCATCGAGGTCGAATATCATCTTGAAAACATTGCTCGAGCTATGTATAACAACATGGATTGGCTCAACCCAGAAGCAAACATCGACTTCACAAAACGGGACAACCCTCCATACTACACCGACTGGTCAAAACCTCTACCAACAATTGGCCAACCAAATGAACCTAGGATTCCATTCAGATATTTCTTCAACAAAGACTTGGAATTTCTTCTACACGGTGGCGATGGATCAAGGAAATACGCTACATCTTTGACACTTCCATTTCCAGCAGCCATATACTCTAACTGCATAGCTATCGAGGAAAGAGCTAATCACTTGTTCTCCAACAAAGTGGAAGCTTACGACCGAGATGCAATGTACGGGATTCATCATTGGCCTGAACGCCGAAGAATCTACTACAGAAGCTGCCAGGTTCATAAGTCTCAACATGCAGTGTTCAGTACTAAGGATATCGTTGCCATCAAACACGTTGATCTTTCGACCAAATGAGACTACACTTTTCTCAAGAAGATTGTGGTCAAAAGGCAAGATGAACGGGATTATGCATTCTCTGAAGCTGACTTCGAGAATTTGTCTATCAACGACATTGAAGACATGTACCTTGCTAAAGTACAGGGTCGCATGAGGCAATTTTCAACTGAAGTACAACGTGAATTCATCAAGTCACTACTCATCTTCATCAGACGCATAGTCATCAAAGAACGTGTAGAAGATCTTCAGCTGGCATTTGAATCCTATCAGACCCGTGTCAACTTCACACCACCTCAGCCAGATCTTCCCGACATCAACCAGCTCTCACAATATACACTCATCAGCAAACCTTTCGGCGTCGTTTACCGTAGTGAACTACAAAGAAATTGCTTAATGGCGTGTAGTGAACTTCACAAGTTTGGGGATCACACTTTGAAGATGGTTAGGGACGGATTGGCCTATCGGTTGAAGGACATACATCACAAGATTGGGTCTCCTAAGCGATGGAATTCTCAGGATCGAAGGGATGTGAGGAGGATCATCAAAATGATTGATGAAAGGTTGAATAGAAGGGATCAGTTCAGAACAATGGAAAGCTTTGTTGGTGGTCGACCCAGGATTAACATCACCGGCTATCAACGCCCTGTTCTCACTCCTGGAAACATCACTGGACTTCCTGGTACCCCTTGAATTGTTTCCTTCATTATTACATTTGGATGTGTGATTATATATGTCGATGGCTTGTGCACACATAACAGTGTACAACCCGTTCTTGTCAAGAAAGGACCTTGTGGTACGCTTCAGTGCCACAATCCTTATAAAAGGAGCGAAAGCTTCTTACTTTTGAGTAAAACCTATCAAACCTTTCATTTTTTTAAGGTTTTGCTCAAAAGAACAAGTACTTCCCCGTATGTTTTTCAAAACCTCAACCGTTTATATCAATTGTTGAGGGGGAGTATTTGAATTAAAACTTTGTTCACAAATTGCTCACAGTGGTCACTCTTCCCGCAACACTCGAAATGGTCATATTTATTCTCAATTGTTCAAAAACAACATTTTATATGCCATTTCTGAGGGGGAGAAAATTATGTGATAAGAAATATGTTGTGTAAATGCAAATGAATCTTTGTGTAATAGACTTAACCTACGAATTGACGGTACTAAACTGTTAGTAACTCGAAAAGACTTGTCCTAGACGGGTAATAATTTCAAGCTAGTTTGCTAGTAATGTAAACGTGTCTCGCAAAGGACTTGTCCGAGTAGAATGTACCATTCAAGAAACTCTTGGTAGACATGAACTCTGACGGGTTTGACAACCTTTCGAGGTTTGTTTACACCTTCAAGATAGTTATTAGAGCTAGTTGTCACCTAAAATCTGACAATGTAACTCTTTAACTATGCAATGTAACCGTGTCTCGTGGGGGATTGTCTATCTTGAGTGGATCAATTCAAAAAGTGCGTGCTCTTTCCTCACTGTGCAAATAACCGTTAAAACTCTTAAGCACATGTGGAGGGGGAGTATTTATGCAAAATCTTATCTCAACAGTGGTTTAAAATGTTTTTCATTAACAAACACTGTGAGAGATTTTTCAAGTAAATGGTTTTATGGCAACATAGGTTAGTCATGGAGTGATAAGGTGACTAAGGTTAGGAATAACCGTCCTATAATCCGCCAGAGCCGGAGGGATCTACCCAAGGACATCACAAATAGTTAGTTCTTAGAAGTCCTTAGGTATGATTATAAAAGGAGAAATTGAGAATCAGAGAAAGAAGGAGTTGAAGAATTAAAAAGAAATGCAAAGAAAAGGGTGAAAAGAAATAGCCCTCCAAATTCTTCAACTTAGGGCAGACACCGGGTTCAACTCATATGCTACTGGTTGTCACTTAGTGACGCCGGTATTGAAGATTAAAAGTCGTCATGGACCCAGTGACGCATGCACTAAACCTTCTTAGCCACTCAAGTTTCTCTCATCAGAAGCTTGTTTCATTCTCACAGGGAACCCTACGTAAACTATTGGCTTTCTCTTAGAGATCGATGGTATTGAAGAAGGAGACCCTCTCCCTAGTCTCCGTTCAGGAAAACCAAAACGCACTATTGAGTCTAGAGCCACGAGATTCATCAAAAGATCTCTTAGGAACACTTGACATTTCATCACTTGTTGATCACCAAATAAAATCATCAGTGGTTCATATCGAGTCCTTCACAGATCTTAGCAATCTGTCGAGAACATTTATGAGAGGTTCACAACTGTGATCCTCAGTGATTGAATGGAAACTCCTGCCAGGGTCAACATCAAACAGCCCTGACAGCAGGTCACTTCGGTAACTCCCCGTGGATTACGCTTAGTGTGTCTCAAACGGTCTACAGTCGTGAGGTGACGCTTCGGTGTACCTCAGTGACTCATCTGAACTGTAGATGTACTTTGGTACATCGCGTTATCTCACTTGTGGGACTCCAGTTCAGGAACGGCCTTTGTAAGAATTAGAGATGTGTTTTCACACTATGCTGTTAACACTCTCGAAGTTCAAACTTGTAAGTGCCGGAATCCGCTTATTACTAACCGTTTGAAATGTTTTCTTCTTATGGAAGCTCCGGAGCGGGATGATCGTGCTGATTCTTCTCATGCTCACGCCAACATCATCACTAATGGAAGGTCTATCCAAAAGCAACACAACAGTCAGAATGATTCTTCGTCAAATCAAAGAATCTACAAAGTTAAAAGACTTAAAGAACTTCATCAGTACTGAATTCGAACGTCAAAGAGCGTGTGAGCATGTTGAAGAATGACGTGGAAACACTATAGCAGCAAAGTAGACCTGAGACAGAGTTGATGCAGACAACAACATACTATCACTTTTATCACAAAGAACAATGATCAAAGAACAAAGTTAAAGATGACGTCAAAGCATAACCATTCAAAGAAGACAAATTCTCTACACTGGGGAGATTGTTCGAATCAAGGCAATTCTTCTCACAAGAAAGAAGAATGTCAGAAGACGTCAGAGCTACTATTACATCAACGCCTTCACCGTTCATCACCAACACTTGAGGGGGAGATTGTTGGAATCACTCCTAAACTATAATTCAAGTGTTAGTCATTATTATGTAATAGGTAGCTTATTATGGCCTTTATGTTTCTTACTAGCCTTAAGCTTATGTAGAAGGCCCATGAGCTTAGGCCCAAGCCCATAGGAGAAAGGATGGAAACTAGGAGTGTTGCCCTAGCTTTCCTCCTATAAATACCTTATGTAAACCCTCACTTGAGGGTTGGTTGTTCAATTTATTTCCTTTCACAAACACTTTACGCATAACCGGTCATAGCATAACGTGTGTGTGTGTTTGGTTTATTGTTCAATCGCCTCTATCTCTTTCTATTAAGCTTGTGTTGTAAATCTAGTGACCTAACAGAAACTCCATGTAGAAATGACCCGATAAGAAGAATCTCAGTTTTTACATGAGTTTGGAGCCATTTGACCATTTATTCTTTAATATCAATCAACATGCAGTAGTTTCACACTTCTTCTCCCCCTCAAGAATTGCATACGGAGATGCCATTCTTGATTAAACAAGTGATTATCATCTAAATGTATTCTATTCACACTTCTCCCCTGCAAAATTATCACATGATGTCGCTATCGTCATTATAGTTGAGCAAGTGGAATAAGAAAACAATCAACAGTAGTTCGGTTCACTTAATGACTGAAAGCGCAAGGAAAAAGTATGAAGCATGTTGATGAGAATGGTCATTAAATAAGAAGATTTCTCTTCTTCCGAAGATAAAGCGCACTGACATGTACACTTTTCTTTTCTTTGAGGTACGAGGCTTGAATTGTTGTGTTCAAACGTCATAAGAAGATTTCTCTTCTTCAGAAGATAAAGCGCACTGAAACGTACACTTTTCTTTTCTTTAGAGTACGAGGCTTGAACTGTTGTGTTCAAACGTCATAATCTCTCTCTTTTCAATTTCTCTTGGCAAACTTGTTATCAATCCCATTATCATTCAGTAGGCTCTTTGTCGTGACAGCTGATGGAGAAAATCTAATATAATGAATTTGGCCCTGAAGTAAACTAACCCGAACTCGTGACTTAAACTTGCACAAATGTAACAAAGAGCGATGCCGAGAATTCATCCTCCATTGAATCTCTAAGTACTCTATACTCTTCATCCAACCAACCATCAAGTATAAGACCTACATCACCTCTTGATAACATCAAATAGTCCTGAATATTAAGTGTTAATTTCCCCCGATAATGCTCGTTATTTTTTTAGGGATTTGTACATCCCCGACTTCATCCCTTTCTTTCATGGGGGCCTTTGAACATCCCCGACTTCATCCACGTCTTTCATTAAGTTGCCCCTAACCCATCCGACATTTGTGGTAGTGCGGAGATATTCCTTGGTTTCAATTTTTCGTATCTTGCAAAAATTTTCTTCAGGCCCCAGATGGTATCGTGTAAACTCAAAATTTTCGGCTATAATAGGAGGTGGCCTCTTAAATGGGATGCCAAGAAGCTTGCATCTTCATTTCTCGTGCACTTCATCATCTGGGTCAATGAAACCGTCTTCGCCTTGTAACTCGAGATAGTCGAAATCGTCATTGTCAGAATCGGTATCTTCAATTTGATTGAGTGTTTGTTTTCATTCTTCATTTTCTACCTTGGATGAGCCTTTGGTGTCATCTTCTGGTTTCTCATTAGGAGCTTCGTAGTTAGGTTGATTTTTACTAATACACCCTTTCCAGATTTTCTTTTTAGTTACCGCGTCAATTTTTCCGTATTTGATTTTGATCCACTCGTCGAATCTGAGATCATCTGGCCAAGGTAGTTCTGTTCTTTCGGAATCGTTAGTTGAAGTCCAAAGGAATTCGTCTTCCCCAGCTCTCTCAATGTTGCTTCCCCCGTCACATTCATACTCAAAAGGGTTGCAGGAAGCCCAGACTTTTCCGTTACTGGTTTTAATATGTTCGCACCAATGATTTCGAACTCCTTCGTCATCGTCATCTTCAGAAGGAATATTATCAAGGGGCTTAATGGTTTTTCCTCGAAGAATGTGTTTCTCATATTTGCGTTCCAGATTTCTGAACAAAGTTGAATTAATTATCGCGTCCCCGAACCTTATTGAATACCAATCACTGAATGATAGATTTCCAAAATCAACGTCGTGTCTCCCAGATTCGTGTGGGCATATCCAAACTTCGTTCTTCACATTACCTCCTCCGTTGCAATAATCACGAAAAGGATTGCACGTCGGCCAAGCGTTAGTAATCTCATCTTCCATGATGAGTAAGGGTTTGCAGTAATGCTTAATGGGCGGCCCTTCCACTTCGTTAATTGAGAACTTGGCTAACCTTTCTTCGTCGTTTAGTGTAGTCCATTTGTATCTGTCATCTTTTATCCTTTCCTTATCAACACCACCATCGCAGGTTTTCCGAGGATCACATGAGGCCCACAAGTTGTAGCATTCTCCATCATCAATTGCAATACTCTTACACCAATGACTCCTTCTTTTAGGGTTGTTGTCCTTGGTGCCCGTGTCTTTGCTTGAATTTGGGTTATGCCGTAATTCTGGAGTGTGATTACGGCGTAACTCACTTTCGCCATCAGTATCCGACTCATCAGAGCACTTGTTGTTGTCAGAGAACACAACCTTACATATAGTGGAATTTCTCTTTTGTTCTTCGTTCCTTCTTTGAACCTCGTCGCCAAGCTTTCCAATTAGAGTTTCCAAGTTCTTAAGTGATGTTTCATGGGACGAGAGGCTTTTGTTTGTATTATCTTGGAAATTCTTAAGCCATTCTTCTTGCTCCTTTTGCCTCTTGGTAGTGTCCAAAAGGTACTTGTTAATAATTCCTTCCAGGTTAGCTCTTCTCTCATTACGCTCATAACACGGTGGGGGTCCTCCACGAAACCCATTATGATTATCCCCGTAGAAAGGCCTATTCTCTCCATATTTAGCTTCCTCGATCGTATCTTCCTTGTCGACTTTAGGACAGTTTTTAGTCAAATGTCCCCCACCACAGTTTTCGCAGCCGACTTGGATGGCATGAACAGTTTCTTTGATTTTCAGCATATCTCTACCGAGATTTTCAAGTTTACTAGCTATTGCTGCAATTCCGTCAAAACTTCCACCTTTGTTTCTTTTGCTTCCACCGTCGTGCCATTTTTTAGAGTGGTCCGCCATTTTTTGAATGGCTTCAATTGCAGTAGTAGGAGTCATGTTCGGGATAGGTCCTTGATAGTCAAGCATCTGTCTTGTAGTTACATTTATTCCTTTGTAGAAAATATTGACCTTTTGCTGGTTATTTAGATCATTGGTAGGACACTTATAAAGAAGATCGTTGTATCTGTCCCAAGCTTGATACAAAGTTTCGTCGTCTTCTTGTTTGAAATTATGGATCTCCAAATGTTGATTAGAAATCTTTGATGGTGGGCAATCTTTTGATCCATCTTCTGGCTGCTCCAGTAAGAGTCATTGGGAATACCCTAAGCATGACAGCATCATGAGACACTCCCAGAATGTTGAAAAGGCTAGCGATGTATAGGACATTTTCAACGTGCTCATATGCGTCTTCGTCTCTGTTTGGGGGCCTTTGAACATCCCCCAAAACCTGGAAAATATGAGTTTTCAAAGACTTGTTAATAAAGAAAAGTGCTCTTTCGGGAGACAACCCGAATTATCCCTTTCTTTTGTTTTTATTTCCTTTCTGTTGGGTTTTGTGTTTTCTAACCATTTTTGCAGGAAACAAAGAAGTAATTACTGCAGCAGTTGCTGATCTGAACAGAGTTACGGCGTAACTCATCTTGGTGATTACGCCGTAACCAATATTTGAGCAGCAGAATTCTTGACGTATTACCAATTACGGCGTAATTCCATCTCTGTGGTTACGCCGTAACTACTCGCTTCACAGCTCATACCAGGTTTTGCCAGTTACGGCATAACTCCCTCATAGGAGTTACGACGTAACTCTCCTCTGCTTTAATTCTTTCATTTTAAAACACAGTAACCTTGTATTAGTTTTTAAATGAACTTTGTGGGTGTGTTCCCTGTAAACCCTCATGAGACTTCACTCGTCCACTTGGGACACCAAGTGGTTTAAAAGGCTTGTTGCATTCGCTAAATGCAACCGTGATTCCTACGAAAGTGAGTTAGGTTTGTTTTTCATTTTATTATTATTTTTTTTTA
Organism: Chrysanthemum seticuspe; assembly: GCA_019973895.1. NCBI lineage: Eukaryota > Viridiplantae > Streptophyta > Magnoliopsida > Asterales > Asteraceae > Chrysanthemum > Chrysanthemum seticuspe. The sequence continues at coordinate 284,328,151 of BPTQ01000008.1, read as the reverse complement.
GAATTATGCTTGTCGGTAATGTGATTTCAGGGATTGAAGTTTGTTCATGACGCTTAAACGAAGGCACAGTTCTTTCTCGTAGGCCTTCTTCTTTTTGGAGCAAATTTTAGGGAAGTTCTCGCTCTAATTCTACCTTCTCTTCACCTTTATTTTAATGCCTAGTACAAAAGGGACTTTTTACAATTCAAGTGGGGGGACGGGAGTAGAATTATCTCTTGAACTTTATTTCGCCCTCATTTTTCTAGTTTATTTTTAAAAATTATGCCATTTTGAAAATTTTGACATGTTTTTCCGAACCTAACTAGATTAGACCTTAGCCGAGCACATACAACCCTTGACATTACATGGTGAGATTAGCCTTATCCGTTTCCAATATTTTACCCCAAATCCACCAAATTATGAGTGTGCCGGTAGCTTGTAAACTTTAGAACTTGGCCTTTGCATCATTTCGAGACCATAGACGAGGTATGTTGAGTTAGCTCTATGTATTTGGACTTTTCAGTTTTAGAAGGCAATATTATAGGATTATCACCCAAACAGCCTACCATTGTGAGTCTATCGATTAGTCACCTCGACTTTTCGACCCCCATCTGAAACCCTTTTGTTGCACTCCCCTTTAGTGCAAGATACCCCTAGATACACCCTTCTGAGACATTCCTTTCATTTTGTCAACCCAATATATTATTTCGTTACACCTATACACCTTAGCCTACCCTGTAGTCTTTATTTGTGATTGGGAAGTCATCATTTGCCTAAGTTCAAGGTTCGAGTGGAAAGGTTTGGAAATCACGCTTTCATCGACAACATTTATGAAGATCATTAAAGACCCCCCGAATTCTCATTGTTCATCTCAAGTGGGGGGATGTTATGTTATTAGTTATGATTAAAAAAAATGATGATTCGAAAAAAAAAAGAGTTGATTGAGTTATGATGTTATAAGAACTATAGTATGAGCTTTATTGATTAGTATCGAGGAGGCCACCTCGGTCACATTAGAAGATTGGAGTTGATAGTTTTGCCAGCAGAAGAAGAAAAGGTAGTATGCCCATCACGACGTCCTCTAATGACGCATCTACCTTGCATTTCATGATCCGGTCTCTAGACTTCTAAACTTGAACTTTGGGCGGACGGTAAGTGGTGATGACTTGGTTATAAATTTAGACTACCTACTTGTTTTTCATTTTACACCAATTATATATCCCATGTCTTATCCTACCCTTTAGTCATGAAGCGTGTCTAGGTGATGCAACGAGCAATCTTTGGTGTCTTGGCCATGGATTTGGTCATGTATCATTGATTTTGTCCACTTCGCCGTGACATGTTAGTAATGACGAGTCACCCCTTAACCTTTGTCGTGTCTACCCATATTGCCTTCGAGAATTGTTTAGCCCTTAACTCTAGTGGTGGAGATTTGTGTAACCGCCAAGCTTATGATAGAATACATGCTATGACTGTGCGATTGAGTGATCACCCCGAAATTGACACTTAGAATAGTTGAGAGATTTGAGTGTTTGTTCCCCTTTCGTAAGGTGTTCGGCTTTGTTTTATTCTAGCATAAGGGATTTGTAAACTCATATTTTCCAGGTTTTGGGAGATATCTTTTTAGGAATTTATCTAATAAGGTCTACTTAAGGGCAAGTAAAGTTCAAGTGGGGGGATATTTGATAACATCAAATAGTCCTGAATATTAAGTGTCAATTTCCCCCGATAATGCTCGTTATTTATATCATTTATATGGATTTACGCTTGTTTTCCATTGTTTTCCACTTTCAGGTAAATTACGAGCATTGGAGCTAAAGAGACGCGGAAATGGAAACATTACTAAAGATTTATCACAGTATGCCTATTTTGAAGAAGTTACGGCGTAACTCGTCTCTCACATTACGCCGTAACTATTGCGTGACCCAGAAGTCTAACTTATCAAGAGGTTACGGCGTAACTCTTCCCAAAGGTTACGACGTAACTCCATTAGGTCAAAAGAGGTTCCACGCCGCTGATACTTACGCCGTAACTACTGCATCACTTACGACGTAACCGAGTTTATTGAAGACTACGGCGTAACCACTTATAAGGTTCCGCCGTAACTAGCAGATCTAGTGCAATTACGAAGAAATAGAAGGTTACGGCGTAACTCCTCTATTGGTTACGCTGTAACCCAGACCTGGCCTATAAATACCCCACGAATTCCAGCATTTCAAAGCATCCCATTCCACACACAACACTCTGAGAATGTGGGAAAAAGCTCAAGGCAGGTCTAGGGGAGCATACGGAGCTGTTTCCAAGGGAGAAGTCACACCATTACGATAAGCTTTAGCGTTTTATATTTCTTTTACTTTCAATTCATGTATTTCGTACCTTTGAATATTGAATTGATTTGCATGATTAATATGAGCGGCTAAGCACCCTTTGGTGCTAGCCTAGTTATGATTCATTAATTGTTTTGTTTGCGTTTACCTTTACTTCCGTACAATTATTTCTAAGTGTATGCATGCATAGTTCTTTGGTAGTCACCCTTGGTTCGGTAGTTTTGAATGGCGATAGAGGCCAATTGCCTAGGAGATATGACCAACTGGCCCTAGGTGAGCGGACTGAGACGGAAAGGGTAAGATATGACCAACTGACGACCCTTTCTATTTGTGCGATTTAACCAACTGATCACCTATCGTTTGGATGAACTTAAGAATTGGGGGGTGTAGTGTCTAAGTTCCTAACGGCCGGGCACTCACTATTTAGAATCTAGCATGTATCGGTACTTAATGACTCGGCTTAGGGGACCAAGAACAACAAGACTTATGACGGTGCGCCTGATTTCTCCTGTGGTTGCATCTTTGCTGATAGGTTAGGGCGAATTGACCAAATGTTGTCCTCTCGAATTTGACCCCACCTGAAGTAATTAGAAGTAGGTAGACATAGACATAACTAGCTAGGAGGATTGACTAGGTTAGCACCACTACTCCTCTATTGATTTCCCTTTACCATTTATTTGCTTTTATTTTATATTCTGCATTAGTAGTTTAATTAATTAAATCCCTATAAAAACCATTATTATTCTGTGACAATTAGACTTAGTAATAATCCAACACACATAGCTCTTGGGACGACCTCGGCTTTACCATTTACTACACTACACATGACTGGGTACACTGCCCGTTAGTGCATTAGGGTAGACCATAGGTATAGCGAGACACTATAAATATTCAGACCTGGTCAGTAAAACCTGCATCACCTCTTAAAAAATCCACAATTTAATGTGACACTGAGCACTACAACGTAACTCCTTAAAGTGATAGTTATTTTGTGGTGGGAAGAGCCCAATTCCCCCAAGTGGTAAAAGAAAAGGAAAAGTCACCCAACAATAACTAGATTTCCAAGTCTTCATTTTTTATACTAAGCTCGAACAAGGATCATGAAGAATCTTCATCCAACCATCCCAGATACCTTCAGATACTAAGTACACTCGCCCGTGATATTTCACTTCAACCTCAAATAAATAATAGTGAATTAACCCCGTTGTCACATCTTCTAGTTAAAAGCTCAATTCTAGCCTCCTTTGACGTTTAAAGTTAACTATGATAATGGTTTTCATCCCAACCATGGTTAAAAGCACATAACCCCGTAAAACCAAGTAATAACCAAACTGCCATGACGAATATCCAAACACACATCCAATTCATGAAGTACACCCTTTTATCCCTTCTTCGAAGCAGAAACCGTAGCACCAGCCTCAGAAAAATCCCAAAATACACTTTCCTTTTCTCCAGGATGGTTCCATCATTACGAGATTTTACAACTCTATGGTTTAAACCGAGAAATAGTTTCTTTCGCGGGATTTTACAAAACCAAAAATAAACCGTAAGATAGATCCGGAAATGCACTTTACAATTACCAGGATGTTTCCATTGTCACGGGATTTTACAAGTCTATAATTTAAACCGAGAAATAAATTCTTTCGCGGGATTTTACAAAATCAAGACAAAACCGTAAACAATGTCAGCTTGAATGTGTTATGACAACTTTGGTTTCAGTGAATATCTGTTTTAGGGGAACATGCAGCGGTTCATCAACGATTCATCTCCATCATCATCAACAATTCATTATCAAGTCTCATCAGCAAGTTGCATTGTCAAAACGTATCATCCCATTATAGCTCGCATCCCATGAAAAAGAAAGTAGCTCAACTTCATAACACTACATTCTTTTCAAAACATTAGCTCAAGTTCAAAGGGATTCACATGCAACCCAACAAATACAAATAATAACCCTCGATCCATTTAATCTTAACCAAATATCACTCAAGCCCGGTCGAAGCATATTCATTCAAATAATATTCTGAGCCCAAGTGATTCAATCTGATCCAATATAAGTACATATCACAATAGTTTCAGTTAACGCCCAAGAGGTCATGATACCCGATCCATTGATCACATAATCCGAAATAACAAATTGCTCTTGACCAAGCATAATAATAAACCGCACAATCTAATCCATTTTATCAAATAATAACAAACGTTGTATCTAATGTTTGTGTACACGAGTACATTTGGATAACAATTGTTGAATTATACTTGGATAACAAACGTTTTGTGTATATATCAATTGAAAAAAAAATGAAGTCACACGGCCCATTAGATAGCAAACGTAAATAACACCCACCCCGTTGATAGGCTTAAGTCACTCGGCCCATGTGGTTAAAAGACACGATCCAATAATACTTCAACCCTAGTGATGCCCTAATTTCGGGGTATTAAACACTCCTCAAGACTCTCACTTTACCCTAAAAATACTCACCTCAAACTCTAATCTATCTCTCATCAAAACGCAGTCAACCTTCAAACCCTAAAATCACTCAAGAAAACAAACCGCCTACCACCCTAAAAATTCTCTCCATTTAAACGACTGCATCTCAAAACATGCCAAAAAAATCCCATGAATCCAAACTCCAAAACCAATTAATTTCACAAACATACAGTCGATCATTATCACAAGGACCATCTTGCTCGCCACAGGGATGGCTCGAGCCTTGCATACACGCCACAGGGATGGTATTGGACCTTCATTAACGCCAAAGAGATGGTTAAAGATTTGAGGCAGCCATGGGTTTGAACTCAGTTGTTCAAGGTAGGTATTTGTTTATCCCAACATGTTTTAGAGATTAAAATGAACTAACGAACCAAGAAAAACAAGGGAGTAGCACAAGTTGTTATTGCTCTTGTTTTCAGTTTGTTCGAAGATTTAATTGACCCAAGAGGATCAAACAATTGACTGCCATAAAGATGTTTCTATAACATGATTCAAGCAAATCAAAGACTTGATATTGACATAATTGTTAAAATCAACTCTTTATTTTCGTATATTATCAAAATCTTTTAGATCAATGATGTTATAGTTGACTCATATATTGTTCTTAACGAATGAAACCACTAGTCATTAAACTGAGATCTGGGCGACACAAAGTTGTGTGAGTCAAGATAAAGTCCTTTAGAACGAAACGAGACAAAGAAGTATCATTATTGATATATTCTTGCTCAAATTTTGTTTCGGATATTATCATAAAAGCAATGATCGATGATGGAATATCTCATGTGTAAAACCTTTAGAGGTTGGATGTGACTTTGAAACACATGATGAGACTGAGATCAGATTGTAAGTAACAAATCTCCTAGATAGATGTCGAAGGGTGTAGATGAGGTTTGTGATGAAATATGACATGATGTTTGATGTTTGATGAGGTTGATTCATAGTTTGATTGATGTTGATATAGCTTTGTTAGATGTAAGATGATTAATTAATGTTGCTCTAATAATGATTTTGATGTTGTATAATGCTATTGTAATGTATGTGAATGGTTTGTGGACTCATACAATGATGCTTGATTGTAGATGTTGAAACATAGTTAGATTGATTACATATGATGTTTGAGATGTGTTTGCATATGAATGAAGGTTCAAGCCTTAGTCCATTTCTGTTTGAGTCAAATCGCCTTGTAAACATGACAAATCGCTTCTTAATTTTCTTTTCTCAAATCGATTTCAACCATTTTAAGACAAAACGCTCATAAACGTTTTGACACAACTCGCTTTTAAAAAATTAAGAACAAGTCGCTTAAGTCATATCAAACACACAAATCGCTTCAGTTTACAAAAAATTGACATTTTATGAGGACAAGTCGCTTGGTTTATTTTCTTTTTGACTTTTTGACAATTCAATGAATCTGAACAAAAACTTTGACAAATCGGTCAAAAGTAATTTGACACAAAACGCATAGTAAACATTGAATATGGACATTATTTTGACAAACCGCTCAAAAGCAATTTGACACAAACCGCATTAAGAACATTGAATCTGGACACAAGAAGGACAAATCGCTCATGAGAAACTGATGACAAAACGCATCTTAGAACGTCGAAACACCAGCAGATTTGACAAACATTAAGCAGTTTTACAACAACATTTTAACATCACAACTAAAACCAGTTTAACATCACAACTAAAACCAGTAAGCTTTTAAAACCAGTTTCATGACTTCTTAAAAAACATTATATGGACCACGATCAGTTTCAATAACATGTTAAAAAGCAGTTTTAAACATACATTAAAACCATATCAACAAACATCAAACCGCATCATATCATCGAACAAACTGCATATAAAAACATATGAATCATCAAAAACAACACAACCTGGCTCTGAAACCATTTGTAGGATCGTATATTTATGTTGTTAGATGATTCGGGTGGTCTAGGATGGTGATAATACAAGAAAGCCATGGTTAGAGAGATGAAGAGAGGAGAGGGAATTCTAGAGAGAGAAATAAAACACAAAATGCAAGGTTAGCTTCACTAGTTCCAACCCTCTACCTTGGGAGGTAGAGGGTATTTATAGTTACAGACAATACGCCCTCCTGTCGGGCTGTGGATCAGGCATACAGTGGGTAAAGACCCGTCCTTCCTCCATGGTGTTATTCTAAACTATTCTACGCTACTGACTAACTAATTAACTACTAAATAACGTAAACAACGACAAGTCTACGAGCTAACATACGCTAGACCATTATTGGGGTGACCGACACTTTCACATGGAATTTCCAATTCCTAACAAAATGGAACCCATTCTTGCATGGGGATCCCAATTATCCAGTTATCCATTCTTGTCTGTGTTTAACTGCAGGTCGTTCAAATCGTTCTGTGGTACTTGGACTCAAGTTGTTCCAAGCATATGACTGGAGACCGGTCACAGCTCGTGAAATTCGTGAGTAAATTCATCGGGACTGTTAGATTCAGAAATGATCACTTTGGAGCTATTTTGGGTTATGGAGATTATGTTGTTGGAAGTAGTGTGATCTCCAGGGTATACTATGTTGAAGGTCTTGGTCATAATTTGTTTTCTATTGGTCAATTCTGTGATTCCGATCTAGAGGTGGCTTTTAGAAAACACACTTGCTTCGTTAGAGAACTTGATGGTGTGGAACTTTTAAAAGGAACACGTGGTACAAACCTATACACCATCTCTATCGAAGATATGATGAAGTCTTCTCCAATATGCTCCAAAGTCATGGTTATGGCATCGTCGTCTCAATCACTTGAACTTCGCCACCATTAATGATCTTTCAAGAAAGGACCTTGTAAGAGGTTTACCCAGATTAAAGTATGAAAAATGATCATGTTTGTCCAGCATGCCAATTGGGAAAAAGCAGGAAATATGCCCACAAACCCAAACCCGCAAACTCGGTTATGGAAGTTCTTCATACTCTTCATATGGACTTGTGCGGACCTATGAGAGTGCAAACAATTAACGGGAAGAAATATGTGTTAGTCGTGGTTGATGACTACTCTTGATTCACTTGGGTTAAGTTCTTGAGGAAAAAGGATGAAACTCCAGATGTCACCATTAAACTTATCAAACAGCTGCAGGTTCGACTTAACAAGACTGTTAGAATCATCCGAACTGACAATGGAACTGAGTTTGTTAACAAAGAACTTGGTGAGTTTTATGAAAGTGTCGGAATCAGTCATCAAAGAAGTGTTCCACGAACTCCTCAACAGAACGGTGTAGTTGAAAGACGAAATTGAACTCTTGTGGAAGCCGCAAGAACAATGCTAATTTATTCAAAGGTTCCAACATTTCTCTGGGCTGAAGCTATTGCCACTGCATGCTACACCCAAAATCGATCCCTAATTCACACAACTCATGGAAAAACTCCATATGAACTTGTCCACAATCGAAAACCTGATCTATCCTTCCTTCGTGTGTTTGGTGCTTTGTGTTATCCAACTAATGAAGGTCAAGATTTAGGTAAACTGAAAGCTAAAGCGGACATTGGAGTGTTTGTAGGATATGCACCAAACAGAAAAGGATACCGAATCTACAACAAAAGAACCCGAAATATCATGGAAACAATTCACGTTACGTTCGATGAGCTGACCGAGCAAATGGCTCCAGGACAATCCAGTTCCGGACCCGCCTTTCAACTTTCATTAAATAGTCCCATTAGTTCCTCTCTTGTACAGAATCCCTCATCTGCGGTTCCATATGTACCACCTTCGGAAGAAGAAGTGAAGAAATTGTTTAATCCAATGTTTGATGAATACTTTGAATCTCAGGACAACATCCACTCTACTACTTCAACAGAGGAAGCTCCTAATCCGTCCAACACAGTCAATCCATCCATCTCTATGTCGTTATCTCACGAAGCGCCTACTGTAGATCATTCTTCATCATCCTCAACTCTTCAATCTTCAAGCGTACATAATGGAAATGTTGATGCAGTCACAGATGAAGAAAACCCTTTTGCCACTCCAGAAGATGCACCGTTTGAAAATATTTTTGCCCCTGATCCATCATCAGAACCATCTTCATCAGGGGAAAACAACTCTGCTACCTCAGTTCTTCAACCACAACCACACGAACACTTCAGAAAATGGACACACGATCATCCGTTGGATAATATCGTGGGGAATCCCTCTCGTCCGGTATCCACCCGTAAACAGCTTGCAACAGATGCCTTATGGTGCTTCTTCAATTTCATACTATCAAAAGTCGAACCAAAAGATGTCAAAACCGCAATGTCAGAGGACAGTTGGTTCAATGCAATGCAGGAAGAAATTCATGAGTTTGACCGACTTGATATTTGGGAATTAGTACCAGATCCTGAGTGTGCTATGATCATTGCTCTCAAATGGATCTTCAAAGTGAAACTTGATGAGCATGGGGATGTATTAAAGAACAAGGCATGACTTGTTGCAAAAGGATATCGTCAAGAGGAGGGTATTGACTTTGAGGAATCATTTTCTCCAGTTGCACGTATTGAGGCAATCAGAATCTTCTTAGCTAATGATGCTAGTAAGAACATGGTGGTTTATCAAATGGATGTAAAGACTGCCTTTCTTAATGGAGATCTGAAATAAATCGTGTACGTCAGTCAACCAGAAGGATTTGTGGATCCTGAACGTCCTACTCATGTCTATCGTTTAAAGAAGGCTCTCTATGGTCTGAAACAAGCTCCAAGGGCGTGGTATGATACTCTATCAAAGTTCCTCTTATCTACTGGATTCAGCAAAGGAGCAGTGGATCCCACATTGTTCACCAGAAAGGCAGGCAAACATTTAATTCATGTTCAAATCTATGTAGATGATATTATTTTTGCCTCGACCGACCCTACTGAATGTGACCGTTTTTCAAATGAAATGGGCTCCAAATTTCAAATGTCTATGATGGGACAAATGTAATTTTTCTTAGGATTACAAATTTCACAAAGTCCCGGAGGCATTTTTATCAATCAATTTAAATATGCTAATGAAATTTTAAAGAAATTTGGATTTGACACTTGTGACACCGTTGACACTCCCATGGTGGAGCGTACCAAACTGGATGAGGACCACTCAGGGATCATGGTAGATCAAACGAAATATCGTAGTATGATTGGATCCCTGATGTATCTCACAGCCAGTAGACCTGATATTCTGTTCGTTGTATGCATGTGTGCTAGATAACAGGCTAAGCCTACCAAAAAGCACCTAGAAGCGGTTAAACGGGTCTTTCGGTATCCCCAAGGTACCATTAACATGGGATTTTGGTATCCGAAGGACACCAACATGTCACTAACAGCATATGCAGATGCAGACCATGCAGGGTGTCAAGATACACGTCGAAGCACATCAGGTGGTGCTCAATTCTTGGGAGAAAAACTTGTAAGCTGGTCTTCTAAGAAACAAATGAGTACATCGATATCCTCTACAGAGACTGAATACATCGCCATGTCATCTTGTTGTGCTCAAATCCTATGGATGAGATCCCAACTATCTGACTATGGCTTTGACTTCAACAAAATTCCTCTGTATTGTGATAACAAAAGTGCCATTGCTCTCTCCTGCAACAACGTTCAACATTCAAGAGCAAAGTACATCAACATTCAACATCATTTCATTCGGGAACAAGTGGAAAAAGGTGTGGTAGATGTTGGATATTAGTTTTCACATACACATCAAACCATAACACAAAGTGGGCGTATAAGTGGAATTCTTAGAGAGAGAAAGTTAGAGGTTTAGGGAACTTAGTGAGAGAAAGTGAAAGATATTATTATGAGCTCCAACTCTCTACCTTGGGAGGTAGAGAGTATTTATAGTCTTACATTAAACGCCACACATCGGGCTGTGGATCAGGCATACAGTGGGTAAAGACCCGTCCGTCCTCCACGGTGTTACTTAACTAAATACTACTTAACATAAAAGAACTACGACTACGAGCTTTCTAACGATTACATATACTTGAGGTGACCGACTCTTTAATACCTGGAATTTCTAATTCCTAACAATCTCCCCCTAAGGGAGGTCACCTCAATCATGTACCAAAATTACATTGAATACAACTAGATAATACATTAACAATTGATCTTGCATTCTTGATGTAGTCCTTTGCTCCTAAGCTCGTAGTCATTGATTCTTCACATTGCATGTTTGGTTACTCCAAGTGGAGGTCTTTTACTGATCCACGTGATGATAAATTTGAGCCATCTTTTGAGATCATCAGCTATCAAAAAATCTCTGAGACATCCTTTGTGGTGTTGGTATTATGTGATGTTGTGACTTTAGGACCGACATGCTCACATTCTGGATCATGATATCTTCTCATCAGAGTAGCGGAAGCTTTCGTTGATTCATGATATTGGCAGCAGCGTAGCAGAAGCATGGAGTGAAAATATCAGAGTCATTGATGCACTAATCATGATTTCTTTTGAGATGAATGTGTTAAGTGAGCATGCGGCTATGGATTGACCGCTTCATTCTGATCAGCTGCAAACGTCGGGTGTACCTGCATACAACAGTTAGCAATAAATCGCACGAAAGTCTCTTTGATCACTTTCGTTGAATTGAGGTACACGGCCCACGGTTCCCCGTTGATCAGTACATGTACTGCCTGTGATCAGGTATAATTCCGAAGAATTTCCTTGACAGGGTTTCGCAGCTACTCTAGCTGTTCTCAAACCGGAACATCTCAAAGAAGACAACACGGAGTGAGTGAACCAGCGAATTTTAAGTCCACTGATTAATGAAAAGAGATTTGACAAATAATCGTGTATTGCTTAATAGAAATTGTTTTTGCAATACAACGAAGGTTTTATTGAAAATCAATTATCAATCATAAAAACACCTTTTGGTTTGAAAAATGAGTACACGGTCGATGTGCTAAAGAAAAGAGTTGTTAAGCACAAATACCGGTATTTCAAAGGTATCCGTCAATCCATAACCTGAACCAGGATTGATTCAAGAGATTGAATCGCCCCATTGTTTCTGTTCAGTTGTCACATGGTTGATCTATATAATAGATCTTACATGCCACCTACCAGGAGCTTGTTTGATGTTGGCTCCAGAAGGCTTTCCATCTTCATAGTGAATATGTAAACACATCACTCAGATGTTCTGGCAATACCACAAGGATAATGCGTAGGACTCAAGATATAATCTCTCTTTCCACATTGTGTGAAACAGAGAGTCTTCATTGAAAGTGTCCTAATAAGATTTATTGATGATCTCGTGGCTCTAGACTCAATTTGTGCATATTTGGATCCTGTGCCGGAGACTAGGGAGAGGGTCTCCTTCTTCAATCTCAACAATCTCTAAGAGAAAGTCGATAGATAATGTCGGTTCCCCGTGAGAATGAAACAAGTCCTTTTAAGAGGAGCTTGAGTGGTTTGGAAAGTTGAAGTGCAGTGCGTCACTGGGTCCATGACGTCTTGTCTTCAATACCGATGTTACCATCAGTAGCATATGAAGTGAACCCGGTTTCTGCCCTAAGGTTGAATAAATGGAGGGCTATTTGTTTTCACCATTTTCTCATTCAATTCTTTTTAATTCTTCAACCCCTTCAGTGCTTACCGAGACTTCATAGCTAGAACCTTGTTGGGTTTATTCCAGTACTAGCTCAGTCTTAGTCCGCACTCTTCCCATATCTCATTTTTCTCCTTTTATCATCATACCTAAGGACTTCTACACTAACTAGTGGATTGTCCCTGGGTAGATCCCTCCGGTTCTGGCGGATCATAGGAACACATACCTAACCTTATCATCCTTATATCACCGTACATAAAGTAGAGTTGGTCGGTCTATTTGGTATTGTTCATCTGCCATTGGAACCAATTGAAAACCATTTGAAAATCAATTCAGATACTTGTGATATATTATCAAAGCATTTTGTACCTGAATTGTTTTTGATATTTTTAGAACGAGAACTCCCCCTCAACATGTGCATCAAGTATTTGAAAATGTTTTGCACACGGAGGCAAGAGAAAGAATTAACTTCTTTGATTACCATTTTCTAAAAGATATCAACATCACTTCCCACATCAAATCAAGTAGATATAGCATTTCCGGGAAGGATGAGGTTTCCATAAATTTGCTCCCCCTCAATATGTGCCTCGAGGTTTGAAAAGAGTTTTGCACATACTAGAAGGAACTTGCACATTGAGATAAGTTGATCACATTTCAAATCATAGGTTTAAGATAGATGCTCCCCCTCAACATGTGCATGGAAAATTTGAAATCGTTTGTCACATGTAGCAGGACAGCATGTACATCCTTATAAAACCATTTACCGAATTATCAGTTTAAATCCAATTTAAATCACACATTCTCCCCCGATCACAATTATCAAATCATGTGAGATTTGTGATCTCTTATAGATTTAAATTGATTTTGAAAGCTTTTAAGGAGAATTGTGACTTGATTATGAAAGCGTTTTAACTGATAAGGATCGGATTTTAAGACTTTAAACTCCATTGATAAGACATGCATGTACATCTTTTGAAAACAATTTAATGCCAAATAACTTTTTATTTTAATTGAAATCATTCTCCCCCTCAATCAATGACATAGGTTGTTGATTGAGAGATAGAGATTTTGACAAATAAGTCCTGATGATTATCAAAAATAGAGATCGAGTTATTTTTCAAAGCATTTAGTTTTCATCAGATAAATGTTTATAGAATCAGAGCATGGAATTTTGAAAAACATGATAAAACATGGCTCTGTTCTTTCTTTTAAAACCGGGTTATTTCCTGAAGATGACAATAAACCATTTTCTCTTTCTCCCAAAAATAATTTTTTTGATTTTTTGATTTTTTTTTTTTTTTTTTTTTTTTTTTTTTTTTAAGAATTCGAACAACATCTAAAGACCCGTGTCATTCTTTGAATGACAACACAAAGACCGTAGATATTGTCGAATCGAGAGAAACATGACAAAATGACAATATTTTTGAAGATTTTTCGAATTTTTCAAATTTTTATGGATTTTGAAGGATTTTGAATTTTTCTATTTGATTTTTGAGGATTTTATAATTTTGTATTTTGTTTTTCGAATAAATATTTACAAGAAATAGATGAAGATAGACCTTTACTCCTCGTCTTCCTCCTGAAGACGTTTGAGAGTTTCTGGTTGAAGGCTTTTCAAACCAAGACGTGGAAGAATAAACTCAAAACGTTCTCTTGGAAGAGCTTTGGTGAAGATGTCTGCTAACTGATATTCAGACCTCACAAAATATAGTTCCACCACACCTTTTTCCACTTGTTCCCTGATGAAATGATGTCGAATGTCGATATGCTTTGCTCTTGAGTGTTGAACGTTGTTGCATGAGAGAGCAATAGCACTTTTATTATCACAGTACAGAGGGATTTTGTTGAATTCAAAGCCATAGTCAGATAATTGAGATCTCATCCATAAGATTTGAGCACAACAAGATGACATGGCTATGTATTCAGCCTCTGTAGAGGAAATAGAAGTACTCATTTGCTTCTTTGAAGACCAGCTCACAAGCTTATCACCCAAAAACTGAGCACCTCAAGATGTACTTCGACGTGTATCTTGACAACCTGCATGATCAGCATCTGCATAGGCCGATAGTGACATACCGGTGTCCTTCGGGTACCATAGTCCCATATTGATGGTTCCTTGGAGATACCGAAAGACCCGTTTAACTGCTTCAAGGTGTTTTTTAGTAGGCTTAGCCTGGTATCTAGCACACATGCAAACAGCGAACAAGATGTCTGGTCTGCTAGCTGTGAGGTACATCAGGGATCCAATCATACTACGATATTTCGTTTGGTCAATCATGATCCCTGAGTGGTCCTCATCTAGTTTGGTTCGATCAATCATGGGGGTGTCAACAGGGTCACTTGAATCAAATCCAAATTTCTTTAAGATCTCAGTTGCATATTTAGATTGATTTATGAAAATGCCTCCGGGACTTTGTGAAATTTGTAATCCCAAGAAAAATGACATTTGTCCCATCATTGACATTTGAAATTTAGAACCCATTTCATTTGAAAAATGGTCACACTCATTGGGGTCAGTCGAGGAAAATATGATATCATCAACATAAATTTGAACGTGAATTAAATGTTCGCCTGACTTCCTTGTGAACAATGTTGGATCGACTACTCCTTTGCTGAATCCGGTAGATAGAAGAAACTTTGATAGCGTATCATACCATGCCCTTGGAGCTTGCTTTAAACCATAAAGAGCCTTCTTCAAACAATAAACGTGGGTAGGATGCTCTGGATTCACAAAGCCTTCGGGTTGGCTGACATAGACGACTTCTTTAAGATCTCCGTTCAGAAATGCCGTCTTTACGTCCATCTGATAGACTACCATGTTCTTACAAGCAGCATTAGCCAAAAAGATTCTGATTGCCTCGATTCGAGCAACAGGAGCAAATGATTCCTCAAAGTCAATACCCTCCTCTTGACGGTATCCTTTAGCAACCAATCGAGCCTTGTTCTTTAACACATCACCATGCTCATCAAGTTTCACTTTGAAGATCCACTTTAGAGCAATGATCATAGCATAATCTGGAGCAGGTACTAATTCCCATACATCAAGTCAATCAAACTCATGAATTTCTTCTTGCATGGCATTGAACCAGCTGTCTTCATCCATGGCGGTTTTAACATCATTTGGTTCGATCTTAGAGAGTACGGAGTTAAAGAAGCACCACAAGGCATCGGTTGCAAGTTGTTTCCGTGTAGATACTGGACGAGAGAGGTTTCCAATGATGTTGTCCAATGGATGATCATGAGTCCATTTTCTGAGGTGTTCATGTGGTTGTGGTTGAAGAACTGAAGTTGCAGAGTTAATTTCTCCTGATGAAGATGGTTCTGATGATGAATCAGGAGCAAATACGTTCTCAAAGGGGGCATCTTCGGGAGTAGCAAAGGGATTAACTTCATCATTGATACAGACATAGTTCCATGATGTACCCTCGAAGTTTGATGATTTGTTGATGAGACAGAGTGATCAGCAGCAGGCGCTTCTTGACTTAATGATATTGAGATTGAAGGATTGACGTCATTCACAGGAATATGAGCAGCCTCTGAAGTAGGAATTGTCAGTTCATTAGCACTTGGCTCATAATGTTCATCAAACATGGGATCAAACAATTTCTTTAAATCATCTTCAGATGGAGGTACATATGGAGTTTCTGGAGAAGAATTTGGTATAAGGGATGAACTAATGGGACTGTCTTGAAGTGCGGGTCCTGAACTGGAGTGTCCAGGAGCCATAGGACCACTGCGATAGAAACTCTCTCTGACTATCTTTATCAACCCATATGTAGACAATTTGAAGTGACCACTGTTAAAGAAAACCTGATATACCAAACTTGAAACTGAAGAAGAATTCCCTGCATTTGCATCTTAAGCTTGCCTTTGTGAATTTTAACTTCAATCTCAAATAAGTGATAATTGATTAACTCCGAAGTAATCAGCTTGTGTCAAATGCCCAACACGTGAATAAACGTACAACCGGATGTACGTCGATCCACTGAATGAACCGGAACAAATGATTTCTCGACATTAATGCATTCTTCCTAAAGGTATACATGTAGAGACTGATCTGGAAGATTCACCACAAATGTCTTCGAGCGAATGAGGTAGTCATTTTCCTTAATGTTCATGTGGTTGATTTATAGCGTGCACAATGAGAGGAACAATAATCCGTAAAGATTTGGCAAAGAAATACCAAAGAGCGGATCATTATCCATGAACAACAATCCGTGAAGATTTGGCACAGGAATACCAAAGAGCGGATCATTATTCAATAGTGCAACTTACAATATCATGATAGTCATTATAAACGCCTTGTGAAATAACTGGAGATAAGGTTTCTTGAGAATTCCAAGAAGTACTTCTTAGATGGTGAACTAGTTGAGTTAATAGAAACCAGAGCATGAGCTTCAGAAGCTGGATGATCAACATTCGTCGAAGGTTGAAAGTACTCATCAAACCTATCTTTGAAAAACAATGAATCCTAAACATTGATTCCCAATTATCCTTAGTAAGTGAAGCATTAGGCGTTGGAGGAGAGTCATCAAAAATCAAAACTATGAATCCCAGTTATCCTTAGTATATTCACTCTTCATCAAAAAGAATATACACTCATCATCATCAAAAATTAAGTCGTATAACCATTCTTCAAACATCCATCATCATGTAGTATATTCACTCTTCTCCCCCTCAAAAATTGCATCCGAAGTTGCCATTTTTGATTTAACAAGTGAATAAGAGTATACACCAATGAACATAGATCCACTTGATGATTGAATGAGCGTGGAAAAACATGAAGCTTATTGATGAAGAATGTAGATGAGTATGGCCATTCATGAGAGAATTTCTCTTTAGCTGAAGATAAAGCGCACAGAAGAGCGTACACTTTTCTTTTCTTTAAAGAACGGGGCCTGAAGTGTTATCTGCAGACACCATAATGATGAAGTACGAGGCCTGAACTGATTTGAACAGACGTCATTGTTAAGAGCCCAGTCATATGTTTAGAGCCGCCTGAATCCAAGTACCAAGGGACGATTTGTACGACCTGCTTTGGACAACAGACGAAGACAGAGAATTGGAAACATTGGATCCCCACGTGCTGATGGGTTCCTTTTGGTTAGCACAAACAGTCTTTGAATCAGCAGAAACCCTAGATGCAATGGCATTAACCCTAGGAGCTGAACTAGTAGAGGCATCAGACTTAGTCAAATGACATTTTGTGCTTAATGGGATTATTCTACCAGTTGGCTTCCAAACCTTAACAGGCACTATTCTCGGCATAGTGGATCTAGTTAAAGAGCAAGGTTTGCCATTCGTGAACATTCGACCTGTTGGCTTCCACTGAAATCCTACATTGGTAAAAACCTTCCCTGTAGGTTTCCAGGATTGCTTAATCTGTTTTGCTTTCCAAACTTTCTTAACTGGGGTATGATTCTTAGATCTCAGAAATAACACATCACATTTATCATGATTACCAGAAAATAAACATTTTTTACATGTTTTGCAGACAGCATAAGGCCTCGAATTAATTTCAGTAAGCTTAGAGCTAATACTAGAACTAACACGATTCTTTTTGTTCAAATCAAACTTCTTGTCCCTATGGTGTTCTTTTACTTCCTTATCATGATCACTTTTAGTTTGCGTAATCCTATCCTTCTTTGCATTGCTTCTAGGTTTTGACCCGCTAACTTTAGTGTCAATCTTAACATCTGTAGAAGTAACGATGGGAACATTACATGGCTTCACTACTTTCTGCATTCCTGGTCTAGAAGTGCTGGGATCTGAAATTCTAGGAGGCACATCAAAGGTTGCTTGCTTGAATTTCGGCATGGAACAAGGCATATCAAGGGTCACATGCTTGGCTTTAGGCATAGAACAAGGCACAACTATTCTATCTCGCCTATTGTTAGATTTCGGACTTGTGACAATTACATACTCTAAGAGTTCCTGAGATCGTTTGGCATCCATGCAGGCATAGGCTATAGTACTATCAAAAGGTTTTTCTAATCTTTCATCTTCAACAATCTCACGGAGACCCTTCAAACTTTCCTTAAGGTATGAGAGATATGCTTTATGTGCAAGTTCATTATTCCTAATGGGCGGAGGAATATATAACATATCGATAGCATATTTATCACAATCAGAAACCTTAGGAACAGAGTATTTGCAATTGGGGATTGGTAACTTTCCTTTCACCTCACGCTTCAGATTCTCAATATCGTTAAGTAAAGAAGTTATCTTTTCAATTTGTTTATCATGATTAACTTTAAATGAATCACATAACTCTTTGTTTTGATCATTAACCTTTGAAATTTCAGCTTTAAAACAATCATTTTCCTTTTGCAAGTTATCAATTATGTTTTGAAGTTGGAAATTCTGAGAATCTAAAGGTGAAGGCATATGGGAACCAGTCACATCCTTTTTTTCACCTTTCAGTTGTGAAATTTGGGCTTTCAATCTTTTGATCGTGTGGCAATGAGCTCGAATTTGTTCATCACGTTTGCTAATTTCAAAAACTGCATCAAACTCAGGAGCATCAGAGGATGTCTTGATATTTGAGGTTTTAACATTTTCTTTGAGATGTTGATGTTTTAATTGCAAAGCAAGATGTTCAACTTCTAATTTAGAATAATCTTTGACCAAGTTATCATGATCATCCTGTTCTATTTTCTCATGCAATTTTGAATTTGTTGTTTCAAGCTCAATGACACGATCATGGGAGACTTTCAGAGCAACAGATAATTCATGAAATTGAGAAGCATTAATGGAACAATTTGTAGCAGTGAAAAACACATCTTGAGCAATACATTCAGAAATCAGATTCTCATTCAGTGTATGCAAGTTCTTCCTTTCAATCTCACTATATTTTAATTCTCTCTCATAGTCACTAACCTCAACAATCATTGCATCAAATTCCTTTTCCATTTCTTTAATATCAGAATGTGTCCCTTTTTTAAGACTCTCAAATTGATCTTTTAGTTGTTTAAAGAAAGGCATGACCTCAGTTAAATAGCATTCTTTAGTTTGCTCAAAACCCCTTTCCCCTTCAGTTATACCAGTGGGTGTGATCCTTTTCTTACAAGTTTTCTCAAAATCAACAAATAGTTGAAAGATAACATATTGACTGATTAAGGTCTTGCTTTTAGTGGCAATTGTTCTAGGAACAAGATGCATTGGTGTATTTGGAGGATACACAGTCGCTCTAGGTATTTTCCTAAGGGGAGGGTTCGTTACAACAAGATTCTCTGCTTTTTTCTTATCTAAATCCTTTTTCCAGAACACTTGTTCAGGGGTTAATAGAGTCTGAGGCTTAAACTTGTTCAAGGAGATCCAATTTTCTTTAGTGTAATTATGGGGTTTAATCATTATGTTATTCTTTTTACACTCAGGATCATTTAGCTTCTTATCCATTATCTCCCTAGATGCAATATCTAGTTTTCTATCTTCCTCAGTGCACTCAATGCAACTAGGTGTCTGTCTAGGTTTAAGAATCTCATTTCCATCATAGATTACATTTTGAGCTGCTTTTGCTTTCTTACCATACTCAGGATTGGGTTTATCTATAATGGGAACACTGTGCTTATCGCTTAAGACTCTGTGCTTAGTGATCATGTGAGCAGTCTGAATGGTATTCCCTTGTACGTACAACTTATTTTCAAGCCTGTTTTTCAAAGTTTTTAGATTGGAAAAATCATTCAAAAGTTTTGATTCCTTAGCCTTGAATTCTTGCTTAAGCATTTTAACATTTTCTTGAAGTTCGTGTTTTTGCTTAGCAGTTTTAGAAAGCTTTTCTTGTAAGGAGTTTAACTCTTGTTTTAATACTTCTTCTCTAAAATTACTTTTTCTAATGATTGTATGTATTTGGACATCCATTTCCTGCTCACGGGTTGTCAACTCAAACTTAGCACGCTGTTCATAAATAGCAACTTGATCCTTATAGGTATTGAGTTCAGTGGTCAAGGAATCATCTGGCACAAATGCAGTGTACTCATGCAATTCATAATCATCATTTTGAGAAGAAGATGCATACCTAGGTACTGCAGAAACTTTCATGCAACTTTCCTCTGCATTAACGTGCACAGGTTGTGGCCGGTGCATCTCTATTTTGGGTACATCCGAAGCTTCCATGGAGCGTTCCTTTGCATTAGCTTGCACGGGTTGTGACTGGTGCACCTCTCTCTCTTGTGAACATGAGCATGAAGATTCTATTTTAGCATTGTCCGACTCATCATTATTTGTTTTCTCTAACATTCTGCATTCAGCAACACCCGATTCTTCCACAGATACATTACCCAACTTATCACAACAATCTCTCAACTGTACCTGACACTCATTCACATTTTCATCCTTTTGTGCAGTTTCCTCAATGTACTTTTTTACATTATCCATGAGTTGGATAAATGTCTCAATGAATTCCTGAATTTCCATTCCAGTATGTTTTTTGAAGGAAATTCCAGTCAAGTGTTGATCGTAATCTGCTGAATATTCCCCACTGATGAATGGCTGAAATTGTTTGTAGATTACTTGAAGAGATGCACTGGAACCATCTTTTTGAACTTCTTCATTGGTAAGTTGCAGCTTTAAATGCTCTAAGTTCAACAGCAAGCTTCTTGTCAATGTAGGTAAGTTCTGGCGAAAAAGAGCACTACATGTTCGATCCCCAGCTATGGATAACAACTGTATGAGGTGCAGATGAAGTAGTTGATAGGGCTCAATGCTGCATTCCATTTGCATGGCATTCTGTATCAGGTGCAATTCATTCTCATTGTACTCAGAACATGAAGATCTCACATCCTCGTTGTTTAATTCAAACATCTTTAATCGTTCAGTGTAGCATCCATTATCATTATTATCCACAGCATCATACAATTTAAGCACTTCTGAAATCACTGGGTCAGTAGAGTAAGACATGATGTGGTAGAATGCACGGGATTTTACAAGTCTATGATTTAAACCGGGAAATAGAATCTTTCGCGGGGTTTTACTAAAATCAAGACTAAACCGTTAAGCAATGACCAATGGAATGTGTTAAGACGACTAATGGATCGACACAATGATAGACAATTGTGTGTTAGGTCTTATGATTGTTTGTGGGATAAGCAGAGATGTTGTTTGGTTGTGATTCGGATTGGTTTATGCCCGTTTTTCCTGAGAAATTTAGGTCTAAAAACTTAAAAACCTCAATAACATCTGTTCGGAGCGGATTTAGACCTCGAAGATTGACCCGAATGAACTTTAGTTGATTCGGCATGCCATTCTCCTCGTTCTCACGGTCGTTTTGATGGGTAGAACGCTGAAAACGGAGTTACGGTTCAAAAGTTATGGCCGTTTGAAGTTTTGACGGTAAAAAATCAACCAAGTCGCTACGAATTCTTGAACCAAGTCGCTAACAACTAATTCGCTATACCACCAAGTCGCTAAAGTCCCAAGTCGCTAAATAGCAACTCGCTAAGCCTTAAGTCGCTAGCAAAATTTTGGCAGCAATTCGCTAATCAAGTCGCTAAAGATTCAAGTCGCTAAATAGCAACTCGCTACTGACCAAGTCGCTAACACCAAGTCGCTACCCGTAGTGGAGAGTCCACTACTTGTACTGTAAGTCGCTAGGCCTAAGTCGCTAGCTCCCAAAACTGCAACTCGCTACAGAATTGTAAAGCAAGTCGCTACGAAGAAACAAATCCGTATGTCAAGTCGCTAGCAAGAAAAACAACATAAACATCACTTTTCAATCCAAAAACTACCCAACCACGATGATTCAAGCTTACCAAATCAAAACCTAAACACTTGTGATGATTCTAAACATAAAAGTACTATCAAAATCCAAACTTTAACACTAGAAATCACCCAAATGATGCAAAAACCACTAAACTTTTTCAAACTCAAAAACCACTTAAAAACCACTAGAAATCCAAAGATGTGCAAGATATGATCTAACCATGGCTCTTGATACCAATTGTTGGATATTAGTTTTCACATACACATCAAACCATAACACAAAGTGGGCGTATAAGTGGAATTCTTAGAGAGAGAAAGTTAGAGGTTTAGGGAACTTAGTGAGAGAAAGTGAAAGATATTATTATGAGCTCCAACTCTCTACCTTAAACGCCACACATCGGGCTGTGGATCAGGCATACAGTGGGTAAAGAACCGTCCGTCCTCCACGGTGTTACTTAACTAAATACTACTTAACATAAAAGAACTACGACTACGAGCTTTCTAACGATTACATATACTTGAGGTGACCGACTCTTTAATACCTGGAATTTCTAATTCCTAACAGTAGAACTCTACTTTGTGAGAACTGAATATCAGCTAGCAGACATCTTCACTAAAGCACTCCCTCGAGAACGTTTCGAGTTTATTCTTCCCCGTCTTGGACTCAAGAGTCTTCAACCTGAAACACTCAAACGTCTTCAAGAGGAAGAAGAGGAGTAAAGGCATCTATTCATCTATTCTTTGTACATATTTTCATCAAAAAAAATACAAAATTATAAAACCACCAAAACAAAAAGTTAAATCTGTAAAAATTTCAAAAAATATTGTCATTTTTGTCTTGATCTTTTTATTCGATTTCATCTACGGTCTTTGTGTTGTCATTCAAAGAGTGACACGGGTCTTTAGATGAAGTTCGAATGTACATAAATTGTTTTAATATATATATATATATATATATATATATATATATATATATATATATATATATATATATATATATATATATATATATATATATGAGATGGAGAAAAATGGTGGCTTACTGTTATTTCAGACAGTAACCTGTGTTTAAAAAGAAAGAACAGAGCCATGCTTTATCTAATTTTTAAAATCTCATGCTCTGATTCTAAAAATCAAATGTTTGTCGGCAAAAAGACAAATGTTTCCTTCACAAATATTTTTCCTTCTAAATATTCTTCTGAAAATTATTTATCATCTAATGAAAACAAATTGCTTTGAAAATAACTTGGACCATATTTATGAAAATCATCTGGGCTTATTCTTTGACAAAATCTCTAACACTCAATCAACAACTCATATCATTGATTGAGGGGGAGAATGATTTCATTAACACAAAAAGTTATTTTTCAATCAATTGCCACGTACTCATGCAGAGTCTAAGTTTGAATAATCAAAATGAACAATGTTCTTTATCAAATGGATCTAGACCAAGGCTAATGTCATGTTTTCAAAAGATACTCAAGCATGTTGAATCATTGGAGTTTAAAGTCTCAGATCTGATCCTTATCGATTAAATGTTTTCATAAGCAAGTCACAACTCTCCTCAAAAGCTTTCAAAAACAATTTAAATCAATAGAGATCACAAATTTCAAATTACTTGAAAATTGTGATCGGGGGAGAATTTGTGATTTAAATTGGATTTAAACTAATAACTCAATAAATGGTTGTGAAAAGTGTTTAACAAGGCGTCCCTTCTACATATGTTAAACAATTTCAGAATTATATGCACATGTTGAGGGGGAGCAATTCTTTTGAAAACCACATCCTTTCCTAAAAATATCTTTAACTAAGTATGAAAAATACTAATTTTGATCGGGAAAGTGATGTTGATATCTTTTAGAAATTGTTGATCAAAGAATCGAATTTTTCATTCTTAAAACTAAGATTTTCAAGTCCTCTAGCCTCCATGTGCTAAAACCAGTTCAAATATATATGATGCACATGTTGAGGGGGAGTTTTTTTTTCTAAAAATATCAAAAACAATTCAGGTACACAATGTTTTGATCATGTATCACAAGTACCTGGATTGATTTTCAAATGGTTTTCAATTGGTTCCAATGGAAGAAGAACAATACCAAAAGACTGACCAAATTTACTTTATGTATGGAGTTATAAGGATGGTTAAGTTAGGTATTCGTTCTCACGATCCCGCCAGAGCCGGAGAGATCTACCTAGGGACAATCCACTAGATAGTGTAGAAGTCCTTAGGTGTGATGAAAAAAGGAGATAAATGAGAAAGGGGAAGAGTGCAGACTGAGACAGAGCTAGTACTGGAATAAACCCAACAAGGTTCTAGCTATGAAGTCTCGGTAAGCACTAAAGGGGTTGAAGAATGAAAAAGAAATGAAATGAGAAAAGGGTAAAAAGAAATAGCCCTCCAATAATTCAACCTTAGGGCAGTAACCGGGTTCAATTCATATGCTACAAGTGGTTACCAAGGTAACACTGGTATTAATGACAAGACGTCATGGACCCAGTGACGCACTGCACTAAACTTCCCAAGCTACTCAAGTTCCTCTAAAAAGGACTTGTTTCATTCTCACGGGGAACCTACATAATCTATCGACTTTCTCTTAGAGATTGTTGATATTGAAGAAGGAGACCCTCTCCCTAGTCTCCGGCATAGGAACCATATGTGCACAATTGAGTCTAGAGCCAAGAGATCATCTACAATATCTCATTAGGACACAAAATTAATGAATTCTTGTTGTTTCACACAGTGTGGAAAGTAAGAATATTTTAAGAGTCCTACGCATTATCCTTGCGGTATTGCCAGAACATCTGAGTGATATGTAAAGTATTCACGATGAAGATGGAAATCCTTCTAGAGCCAACATCAAACAAGCTCTCGGTGGGTGACATGTGAGATCTTGCAAAAGATCAAGCTTGTGACAACTGGATAGAAACAATGGGGCGATTAATTCGTGAATCAACCTTGGTCCAAGAAATGAATTGATGAATACTTTTGGAAAAACCGTTCGATGTGCAAATCTTCTTTTCTCTAGCACATCGAATGTGGATTCATATTTCAAACTCAAAAAGTATCTCTGATTGAAAAAAATACTTTTGGAAAAACCGTTCGATGTGCAAATCTCTTATTTTCTCTAGCACATCGAATGCGTATTCTCTTTCAAATAAAAAGGTATTTTTGATTGAAAATTGATCTTTCTCATAAAACCTTCGTCGTATTGCAAAACTCTTTCTTCAAGTAATACGCGATTGTTTTCAAATCAATTTTTCATCAATCAGTGAATCTCAATTCCACTCCGTGTTGTCTTCTTTGAGACGTTCCGGTTTGAGAACAGCTAGAACAGCTGCGAAACCCTGTCAAGGACATTCTTCGGAATTCTACCTGATCACAGGCAGTACTTGTACTGATAAACGGGGAACCGTGGGCCGTGTACCTCAATTCAACGAAAGTGATCAAAGACACTTTCGTGCAATTTTATTGCTAACTGTTGTATGCAGGAACACCCCGACGAATGCAGTTGTTCATGATTGAGGTGTCAATCCATTGCCGCATGCTCACACAACACATTCACATCTAGAGAAATCATGATAAAAGCATCAACAACTCTGATATTTTCACTCCATGCTTCTGCTACGCTGCTGCAAATATCATGATTCAATAAAAGCTTCCGCAACTCTGATGAGAAGACATCATGATCCAGAATGTGAGCATGTCGATCCAAATGTCACAACATCACATGATGGCAACAATGCAAAGGAGGAGCCAGAGATATATGGTGGCTGATGATCTCAAAGCTGGCTCAACAATTATCAACACGTGGATCAAATAAAGACCTCCACTTTAAGTTTCAAACACACGGAACATGAAGAATCTAAGACTACGGACTACAGGGCGAAGAACATAATCAAGAAATCAAGAACAATCAAAATGTAATATCTGTTTGTATTCAATGTAATTTGAGGTGACCTCCCTTAGGGGGAGATTGTTAGGATTTAGAAAATCCATGAGTTAAAGAGTCGGTCACCTTAAGTATATGTATTCGTTAGAAAGCTCATAGTCATAGTTATGTTATGTTAATAAGTAGTCTAATATGTAACACCGTGGAGGACGGACGGGCCTTTACCCACTGTATGCCTGATCCACTGCCCGTAGGAGGCGTATTTTGTAAGACACTATAAATACCCTCTACCTCTTAAGGTAGAGGGTTGGAGCTTGAATACCATTTTTTTTTGTTTCACATAGTTCCCAACTCTCTTCTCTTTCTCTCTCTAAACCTCTTATACGCCCACTTTGAATCATGGTGTGATGTGTTTGTGAAATCCAAAAGATTACAGACCTTGAACACACCGGCCTAGAGGAGTTTAAAGTACCCACATTTGTCTCTGGCTCTAAGCCCAAGGAGACCAAAACTGAAAAAGTTGATGAAGCCTTTGAAAGTGCCAGTGACACTTCTTTGCCTGAGGTGTATGTGTTTGAAAACAAAAACATTAAAAGAAGTGTAGAAACAAAGCAAGAGACAACTTCTGAACCTGTAAAACCTAATGAAAAACCTGTTATGAAGACAATAAAATATGCTGAGATGTATAGAAACAGGTCATCCAGTCCTAGAGGTAAACAGAGGAATTGGAACAATCTTAAATTTGAGCAATTAGGGGATGAGTTTGTCATGTTTAACAAATCTTTCTTTGTGTGTGGAAGTTTCACTCATCTGCAGGCTCAATGCAGACACCATCTGAGACCACAACCCACTATGACCCTAAGAGTAGTACTTCTTAAGACTGGCATAAAACCTTTGAATGCTTCAAGGCCAATTAATACAGCTATACCACAACCCAAAGTATTTGGTGAAAAGCCCAAAAAGAACTTTTCAAAATACCCACCATCTACTTCACAAAGACCCTTTTATGGTAAAGCAGCACCAACCTTTAAGTCCTATAATGAACAAATCAAGTTTTACAAGAAAAAGTTTAATACTGTTGAACCAAGACTTAATACTGATAGACCAAAAGTTAATACCTTTAAGCCTAAAACAAAATCTGTTGGTTCAAAAGTCAGTGCTGCTAGGGGAATCAAGGGCAATGCTGTTAAGCCCTCAGCTTGTTGGGTTAGAAAGACCACTCAACCCAATAGTGCATCAGTTACTCTCAAGAAATATGATTACATTGATGCACGAGGCAGATCCAAGTCAGTAATGGCTTGGGTCCCCAAAAGGAACTAATTTCCTTTATCTTGTGTGCAGGGACATTCCAACAATAATGATGATCAAGGCTATTCAGACAGTGGATGTTCCAGGCACATGACTAGAAATCTATCCTATCTTTCAGACTTTACTGATTTGAATGGAGGATATGTTTCCTTTTGTGGAGGTATAGGTGGAAGGATTACTGGTAAAGGCACAATCAAGACTGCTAATCTTGATTTTGAAAATGTGTACTATGTGAAAGAATTCAAATATAATATGTTAAGTGTGTCACAAATGTGTGACAAAAAGAATTTTGTTCTGTTCACAGACATTGATTTCTTGGTTTTATCTCCTAATTTTAAGTTGCCTAGTGAAGATGAGGTACTGCTTAATTTTCCTAGGAAAAGCAATCTGTACAGTGTGAGTATGAAAAACATAGTGCCCAGAGAAAACCTTACTTGTTTAGTTGCTACAGCTTCTTTGGATGAGTCTATGTTATGGCATAGAAGGCTAGGTCATGTGAACTTTAAAGTAATAAATATTTTAGCTAAAAATAACATTGTAAGAGGTTTACCTTTAAAAAGATTTGAAAATAAACAGACCTGTATTGCATGCCTCAAAGGGAAGCAGCATAGAGTCTCTTGTAAGCCCAAGGTTTTTAACTCTATCACCCAACCACTGCATATGCTGCATATGGATTTATTTGGCCCTACCTCCATTAGCAGCTTGAATAATAAGAAATATTGTTTGGTTGTAACTGATGATTTTAGCAGATTTACTTGGGTTTTCTTCATGAATAATAAGGATGAGACTAGTGAAATCCTTAAGTCATACATAACTGCAATAGAAAACCTTGCTGATAAGAAAGTTAAGATCATTATGTGTGATAATGGGACTGAGTTTAAAATCCAAGTGATGAATGATTTCTGCCAACTTAAAGGTATTAAAAGAGAATACAGTGTAGCTAGGACTCCTCAGCAAAATGGGGTTGCTGAAAGGAGAAATAGGACATTGATAGAGGTTGCAAGGACCATGTTAGCAGATTCCAAATTACCCACAACATTTTGGGCAGAGGCAGTTAATACTGCTTGTTATGTTCAGAACAAGGTACTGGTGGTAAAGCCTCATGGCAAGACTCCTTATGAGTTATTCTTAGGTAGGACTCCTACCCTAGACCTTTTCAGACCTTTTGGGTGTTATGTCTCTATTCTTAATACCATTGACCACTTAGGAAAGTTTGATGGAAAGTCTGATGATGGATATATGGTCGGCTAATCTTTGAATAGTAAGGCCTTTAGGGTTTACAACTCTAGAACCAGAAGGATTGAGGAGAATCTGCACATAGAATTTCTTGAGGATAAACCTAGTGTAGAGGGGCAAGGACCAAAGTGGCTTTTTGATATTGATATGCTAACTGAATCCATGAATTATGTGTCTGTTTCTGTGGATTCTAACAATGTTGTAGGTGAAAATCAAGGAACTGATGCAGATTCTGATGATTGTATCATATTACCCCTTTGGAATAACAGCTCACCTGAAAGCACTTCTTCTGGGGAGGAAAACAGAACAGGTGATCTGTCTCCAGAGACCATTGATACATATGTTGAAAGAGTGGTGAGCAATGAAGGTGATGTAGCAGTTGAAGCTGGTGATAAAACTGCTAACAATACTAATGTGGTTAATACTTATGGGCCAGATGTTAATCCTGATGTATCTCACACCATTCCATCAGTTGATACAGATGTTTTCGATTCCAGTGATCCTAATGATGAAGCAGATGAGAATGATCTTACAAATATTGCTTCATCCTATTTTGTTCCTGTTACACCACACAGAAGAATCAATCAGGATCATCCCTTGGAGAATGTAATTGGGGGTGTTCATTCTGAAAGAACAACAAGATCTCAGGTTTAACATAGTGAGACTGGCTTTTTTAGTGCCATATATGAAGAGAGGGTTCATGGTGAAACACAAAAGTGTATGTTTGCTTGTTTTGTTTCATAGGCAGAACCAACGAAGGTTTACAAAGCCCTTGAAGATGAAGCATGGGTAGAAGCAATGCAAGAAGAGCTTCTCCAGTTCAAAATTCAAAATGTATAGGTTCTGGTAGATCTTCCTGAAGGCAAGAGAGCTATTGGTACTAAATGGGTTTTCATAAACAAGAAGGATGAAAGAGGTGTGGTAATAAGGAATAAAGCTAGACTGGTGGCTCAAGGGTATACAGAGCAGGAAGGTATTCATTATGAAGAAGTCTTTGCTCCAGTGGCAAGGATTGAAGCTATAAGGTTGTTTCTGGCTTATGCATCATACAAACACTTCACAATAACCAGATGGATGTGAAGAGTGCTTTCCTCTATGGAAATATTGAGGAGGAGGTGTATGTCTGTCAACCTCCAGGCTTTGAAGACCCCAACTTTCCTGACAAAGTGTACAGAGTTGAAAAGGCACTCTATGGTCTGCATCAGGCACCAAGAGCTTGGTATGAAACATTGGCCAAGTATCTATTGGGAAATGGCTTTAGAAAAGGAAAGATTGATCAGACCTTGTTCATAAAAAATGTGAAGAATGATATCCTCTTGGTTCAGATCTATGTTTATGACATCATTTTTGGCTCAACCAAGCAGGATTTGTGCAAAGAGTTTGAGAAGCTGATGCAAGATAGGTTTCAGATGAGTTCTATGGGAGAACTCACCTTCTTTTTTGGGCTACAAGTCAAGCAAAAGACAGATGGCATATTTATCAGTCAAGATAAATATGTCAAGGAGTTCTGATGAAGTTTGGCTATGAAAATACAAATATTGCAAGCACTCCAATGGAGCATAATAAGCCACTACTTCCAGATGTTTATGGTGAAGAGGTTGATCAGCACCTCTATAGATCAATGATTGGTTCATTGATGTACTTGACTGCCTCCAGACCAGATATCATGTTTGCAGTGTGTGCCTATGCAAGATTTCAAGTCTCTCCAAAGGTCTCTCACATGCATGCAGTTAAAAAGATCTTTATATACCTGAAAGGCCATGCTCACCTAGGTCTTTGGTATCCTAAAGACTCTCCTTTTTATCTGGTAGCTTACTCTGACAGTGATTATGCTGGGGCAAGTCTTGATAGGAAGTTAACCACATGAGGATTTCAGTTTCTTAGTGATAGGTTGATTTTATGGCAGTGCAAGAAACAAAGCATTGTGGCAAATTCTACAACTGAGGTTGAATATGTAGCTGCTGCAAGTTGTTGTGGTCAAGTTCTCTGGATTCAGAATCAGATGCTTGATTATGGGTATAATTTTATGGGCACTGTCATTTACATTGATAACAACAGTACTTTATGCATTATTAAAAATCCAGTTGCACATTCTAAAACTAAACATATAGAGATAAGACATCATTTTATAAGAGACTTTAATGAAAAGAAGCTCATCCAGGTTGATAGGATTGATATTGAGCTTAATGTTGCAGATCTCTTGACAAAGGCTTTTGAATTAGGAAGGTTTCAGTACTTGGTCACAAGTATTGGACTGCTTCATCCATAATATGTCTTAATCTCTCACTAATTTGTAAAGTTTTGTAAACTGGTTAGTACTGTTAGTTATCTGGTTAATACTGCTAGTGTAAAGTTAATACTGATTGAGAAGCAAATAGCTTGGATTGTGTTTTCTTGGTTTTAAACTAACTTTGCAGGCCTAGCACAAGCTGTATGGATGTGTTTTGGTACTTGAATGATGCAGCTAATGTGGTTCACTCCTCTTGAATATACGGATGCAACCACATGATGGAAATTGCTGCAAAATTGAACTTTGTGATGCCAAAGCATAATGTGGCATCTGGTGGTATAATGAACATGAATTGATGGTTTCAGTTAGTCAGATTTATTCTGCACTAATTCACTCTTTGCCATTCTATCTATTCTCAGATAGTGTGACTAGCCCAAGGGCATCTGGCATAGAGAACAGCGAGCAACAGTGAATCTAACACTTGTGTTGGAGGCAACACCTGCCACGAGCTGGAAACCCTGTCAGGAAGACCCTTTGAATGGGACTATCCATCACAGGCAGTGCTTAGCACTGAAACCATTGGTTTTCATCAAACCAGAGGCCATATGAGGCCAAGCCTTGATTAAGTGTCTGTCTCTACACTTAATCCCTTCAAAAATGGGGTTGTAGTATTATGATTTCAAAACATAAGATAATACCGATGGGTAAACTTAATACTAATGGTTATAAGTTAGTACTGATAAGCTTATTTAGTACTGATGACTAGCCGTTAGTACTTTTGCTAAAAGTCTGTTAAACATTAATTGCCTATGCAAGTTGGGTTGTTACCGCCGATTTCTTTATATAAAGGTTTCCTATTTGGATAAACTTTACTTTTTACCAACAATATATTCACGGAGGTTCAATCAAAATTCAAGAATTAATTCTATATATGCATAACTTCTCAATTGCAATTAACCATAATTCTCTAAAGACTTTTGCGAACTAAACCCACTTTCATAACCCTAACTCTTATTTCTCATGGATCCTATTGATTTTGTTGATAAGCACAACATGGTGGCGTGCTTGGAATTACCAGAAGGCAATACAGAGTTTTCAGAGATAGTAGCATTTCTAAACAGAAGCCACATAAGGTTTGCTATATTTTTTAACGCTACTATCTTATGTACTCCTGTTAGAAAGTTTTGGCAAACTGCTATTGTCACAACATCTAATGAAGGGGTACAATAGCTAACTGGTACAGTGGATGGCATTCTCATTGTTATTACTACAACATCTCTAAGGGAACATCTTCATCTTAGAGATACTCAAGGTATTAACAGTTTGCCAGCCTCTGAAATTCTTGACCAACTTTCATTGATGGGGTACAGACATGATAATACTTTTAATTTTAAGAAAAACCAGTTTTCCCCACAATGGATGTTTCTCATTCATACCCTCTTGCACTCTTTGAGTTACAAAAGGACTGGTTGGGATGCTTTCCCTACTAATATAGCCACAGCCTTGATCTGCCTTGCAACAGGCAGGGTATTCAACTTTTCTAACTATATTTTTGAGGGTATGATTAAAAATGCTGGTAATGAAAACAAGTTTTTGATGTATCCCATGTTTATTCAATTATTTTTGGATCTTCAAAAACAAAACTTGCATTCTCACAAAAACATTTATCCACCCAAAATCCTCACATCCAAAGTTTTCTCAAATATGTCAAGGGATGTGAAGGGGTATAGTGGGACTGTAGTGCCTTTGTTTTCTTCAATGTTACTTGCAGAGGGTGAAAGACCATCAAGCACAGATGGATCCCAACACACACCCATAGATGGAGATCAATTAGACACCCATCAACCTTCATCAACCAGTAGGCATACCAGACAGGGGAGTGGGCAGGCTCAGACCCATTCTCTTACTCATATTGAACCAGATGAGCCTACCTCAGGTGCTGAAGGAGGTAGAATGGCTAGGGCTGCCACTACTCAACCAGGCTTAGAAGCTGGTGATGACAGTGGCAACATACATAAGACCCAACCCATGCCAACACCTAGTGAGCTTGCCTCATAGGGTGGACCCAAGCAACGGCTAAAAAGGGGGGTTGCTTCTGCTCAGGCTAGGCCTGGTAAAGCAACTCAATTGCCCCATGACCCACCTCTCTCAGCAGGTTACACAGCTGGAAGTGGTGAGGGCAGATTGACACTTCAGGAATTGACGGATTTGTACAGATCTTTATCTCAGAAGGTTAAACAGATGGAAAGTGATTTGGAGGAGACCAGGAAGAATGCCTCCAAAGTCCATACCAAAATGCTTCCCAAGATGAAAAAGTTGGAGCATCAAGTCAGGGTTCTTTCCCAGCCTTCTGTTCCACCTACTGCAGAGTCCACTCCCACTGCCACCACTGAATCAAAGAAAAGAAAGACCAAGTTTCTGGTGTCCAGTACTTCAGGTGAGGATTCTCCCAAACAGGGGAGGAATTCAGATGTTCAAGGAAGACATGAATTTGGTGACTGGCAAGAAGGAGGGGTACATGAAAGTCCTTTCTATCATGAAGAAGAGGAAGTTCAATTTCAAGTTGATACAGAGGCAAAGAAAGATGATGAAGAAGTACTTAGTACTCTTGCAAGCACTATCAGTACTATCCCAGTTAGTACTGTTAGTGTTGTAGTTAGTACTGTTAGTACTATGGTTAGTACTCCTAAGGCTCCAGTATCAGTATTAACTCCTCTTTTTCAGATAGCTGCAGAATTACAAGAAATAACCACTATTAAAGCAACAACCATCACTACCACACCACATGATGATACAGAGGGTAGTGATAATGAAGAAAAGGAGAAGCATGTTGTTTTGGGACTACAGAGTTTAAAGAAATCAGTTCCTATCTCACATGTCTATAAGAAACCACCTGTTCTATACTTGAGAAAGAAGCCAAAGTCAGCAACCAAGCCAAAAGAAAAAGGTGTTGTCATCAAAGAAGGAGCCATCTCAGAACCAACTAGTTTTGTTCCAACAATTGATGCTAAAGACAAAGGCAAGGGAATTCTGCAAGAGGAACCAAAGAAAAAAAATTG
This sequence comes from Chrysanthemum seticuspe, assembly GCA_019973895.1. Lineage (NCBI taxonomy): Eukaryota > Viridiplantae > Streptophyta > Magnoliopsida > Asterales > Asteraceae > Chrysanthemum > Chrysanthemum seticuspe. The sequence goes on along the minus strand of BPTQ01000008.1, from coordinate 284,294,406 downwards.
TCTAGAGCAGAGTTGGAAAGAATCAATGAAGATGCTGCAAAGGCACTTGCAGAACAGTGGGCTGAGGAAGATAAACAAGAAGCAGCTATAGCCAAGGAAAAATTGAAGGTTGCTAAGCTTGCAGAGGATTGGCAGACATGGGATGAAATGAGAGCAAAGATAGATGCTGCAAAAGAAGTACAACAGAAGTTGCAACAAGATTAAGGAACAAGTATTAATGAAGCAGCTTTGTTATTTAATGAAACACTTGCAAGGAGACAAAGCCAATTCAGACAGCAAAGGGAACTTGAAGAGCTGCACAGACCTCCTAACAAAAGTCAGCACAAGATGTATATTGTCAAGTACATTAAGCATCAGGGTGAAGATAGGAGGACATTAAAGCAGTTGAATCAGTTATCTTGGGAGATTCTTCAAAGAACTTTTGATAGAATCCAGAGAAGAATTATTGGGTTTACTCCTATGCAACCAGATGATACACTTGAAAGGTCACGGCATATAGGAAGCTAAAAAAGGCCAGCTGAAGAAGGTACTTCCTCAACTGCTACCAAAAGGCAGAAGTCCATAGATCAAGATGAAGGTGGATTGACTGAAGAAGAGCTCAACAGGATGATGTGGATTGAAGCCCCTAAAGATGCAATGTACTCAGAGCCCATCAACACTAGGTATCCAATCATCAATTAGGATATCTATACTGAGGAGGGTAAGAGGTATTGGAGGCTTTACAGGACTATAAGAAGCACAAGTGCATATATGTACTTGGTAGATCTGTTTGCAACAATTGACAGGGAAGATTTGCTCAAGCTTTGGGAGTTGGTCAAAAACTGGTTCAAGAACAAGGATCCTGACAATGACAAGGATGTGGAGCTGCTGTATGAACTTCAGAATATCTTTGAAACAGATGCAAATGGAGAACAATGGAGATTTCAGACTGGTGATGAAGAACTCAGTTGGACATTGGATTCTTGTGGTCTGCATCTTGTGACTACCTGCAATAGGACAGATATTTACATGCTTGCTGAGAGAGTGTATCCACTTGATCTTGGAACACTCTTACAGATGTTGGATGCAGGATTGAGAATAGGGAATGCAGTGGAAATGGCTAAGGAGTTGCTGCTAAAGATATTTGATCAAGCTGGAAGACCTAGCAAACAGCAGTGATGTTTGGAAGAATCCTCTTAGCATAAAGAAACTTGTGATTCAGAAACCCAATCACAAGTTTAGGGGAGGATTGTTGGGAAATTCATGATTACAGTTAGTACTCTTAGTCTATGAAGTTTGTACTGATAGTTATAATCCAAGAGTATTAACTAGTTAGTACTGATAGTGTTAGAGTTAGTACTGTTCTAAGTATAGTATGCCGTGTACGTTTTGTAATAGCATATCTTCTATCCTTATAGAAGATATGATACGTTTAATGCATAGTTATCTCTGTAAAGGACTCCTTGATGTATAAAAGGAGATCCTAGCTAGGTCAGAACACATCTCACATACACATTAGCATTTCCCTTAACCCTAGCCATTCTAAGTAAAGCTTCAAGGTGTAACCCTGATACTTTGAGAGTATCCGTATTATTGGTTAGTAATATTGAAGCATTGGTTGTTACATTATGTGTTCATTTATTTACTTTAATCTTCTAAGTACACTCAAGTAGATTTTGCATACTTGTGTGTATTCATACAAAGTTTCTCTTTGTTGTTTTGGAACTATCCAAGGAAACTACTCAATACAAGCTAAGTGTTCTAGATCCAAGGTTTAGGATTCCACAGACTCCTATGTCAGCTTTTTCTTTTAGCTTTCCAAGGTCATCACTATCATTATTTGGGTAGCAGAGAGCACCAAATACGTGAAAGTGTTTTAAGTTCGGCTTTCTTTTATGGACAAGCTCATATGGTGTTTTTTTGTGGTATTTATTGATCATAGAACGGTTTTGGGTGTAACATGCAGTCGAAACAGCTTCTGCCCATAAGTAATTCGGTAATTGAGTGTTAATCAGCATCGTTCTTGCAGCTTCCACTAATATCCTGTTGCGTCTTTCAACAACTCCATTCTGTTCTAGACTTCTTGCAATGGATGTTTGATGTTAAATTCCCACTTTCTCATAATAGGTACGAAGAGTCTGATTCATGAATTCAGTTCCTTTGTATGTTCTAACTTTTCTGACCGTGTTACAAAGCTGAACTTGAATTTTCGTGAGAAAGGTGATGATCATTGAAGGTGCTTGATCTTTACTTCTTAGAAAATAAAACCAAGTCCATCGGGAGTAGTCATCAACAATTAAAATAATGTAGCGTTTGTTGTTTATCGTCTGCACACGTATTGAGCCACACAAATCCATATGAAGAATGTGAAGTACATGGTCAGTATTGTGTTCTGCCTTTGGAGGGAAATGTGCACGAGTGCTTTTTCTTTGTTCACATGCTGAGCATAAGTGGTCTTTGGTATAACGCAATCTTGGAAGGCCTTAGACTAGCTTGTGTCGTGCAAGATCAGTCATGGTTTTGAAGTGCAAATTAGAAATTCGTTTGTGCCATAACCATGATTTTGTCAAAGTTACTTTAGAAAGTAGACAAATTGGAGAGGAAGAAATCATATTAGTCATTGATATTGTGTAAAGTCTTATGCCACGGGTGCCTGACATGAGATCATTTTCTTGTAGATCACGAATGAAACATGTTTTCTCCTTAAATGCTACTTCCAAATCCCCATCACAGAATTGGCCGACTGAGAAAAGGTTGTGACCAAGGCCTTCGACATAATACACATGACTAATTTCGATGTTACCATTAATGTAATCTCCATAGCCCATGATAGCAGCGAAGTGATCATTCCCGAATCTGACAGTGCCAATGAACTTTGAAACAAAGTTTGCTAACAATGAGATTTCCTATCATATGTCGGGTGCAGCCGCTATCAACAATCCACAGGACGATTTGAACCACCTGCATTACACACAGATGACGAAGGTGGAATAGTGGTAGAGGTGGAATTCGAAGAGTTAGTGGGTTCCGATACAGTTGTAGTACACATATTAATAGATTTGGGTAGCCACTTAAAACTAGGTGTCTGTTGTAACTATCTCTGCCAAGTCCAACTAGTTCGTGCTTTTGTCTTAGTGAATTCGCTAAGTGAAGATATCTTCCTAGGATTTGGTGTCGCAGCTATGGATTCATCTATGATATTCTTAGAAACTACAGATGGCGCTTTGCTAAGTACATACTTAGAAGCTATAATGGGCCTAGAGTTGTTACCATTTGTATGTTTCAAAGTACGAGATAAAATAGATTTGCAACACAATTATCATGATTACAAGAGAGCATACTGTTACGACAAAACACACAAGAAGCTTCAACATTAACATTCAAAGTATTCAAGGTTTTGTTGTTCATTACATTGCCTTTACTATTGCATTTAACTAACGAAATATCTAAAGCAGATGCAACATGAGTTTTATTCGAAGTCCTAACATGATCTTCTACTTCTAGGGCTTTTAGTTTTCCGCTTCTACGTTGTAAATTCCTATTCTTCTGTTGATTGCTCTTAGGCTGTGATTTGATAACGCTAGGAGTGGAGGCAACTATTCCTGCAGAAGTGGAAGGAGGCATATTAGTATCTTGAGATTTTTCTATAGTGTTCTTCCTAGTATCAACTTTAAACATTTTAGATGCTATCACATTTGTGTTACTAAATTTTCCTTTTTCGAGTTTATCCAGTTTCTCTTTTAATTCTATGATGATGTGATTCTGGTCTTGAATTGTTGAGTTTAGGTTACCATTTTCATTCATCATATCACGGGTGTAAGCAAGATGCTCATCGAGTTGTTTTGAATCTAAATTACGTGTCTTTTTGAGAAAATAGAAAATAGTTTTGTATTTCTCTTTCACTTGTTCAATTTCTTGTTCATATTTGAAATTTTGACACTTTAAAGACGCATTTTCATCATCCAGTCATTCAAGTTTTGGTTTCAGCCGACTGGTTGACTTTGTTGTGTAAAGCTAACTCAAAATCAAGACTCTGAGTTTGACACCAATGAAGGCGTCGTTTGAGTTCAGAAAGTTCTTTTGACAGTTTGCATTGAGCATCATCATTTTGAATCAATATTCTCTCATTTTCAGCTTTTAAAATCTCAATCTGTTGTTTTAGATTATTATTTTCCTTGCTTGATGTTTGAGTATTCTTGGGTGGTTCATCAACAATTATATTCTCACAGGAAGAATCAGCTGTGTATAATAGCACAACAGATGTAATATCATAACAGAGAACATCTTCCAAGAGTCGATTGACATGGTTTTTGAGAATTTTATTTTTCTGTTTTGTGTTAGAAATCGATGTTTCAGTTGCATTGAAAGTGTTTATCATTGATTTTACTTCAGAAATTTCCATTCCCAATGTGTTGCACAAAGACGCATATGTTGAACATGAGGTAAAAATTGTGTTGAAAATTTTGTCTCTGTTCTTTTGCGTAAGCAGATTGAAAAGTGAAAGCTTTTATCTCAGAATTACGTTCAATTGCTTGTTCCAAAAGTTGAATGTCTTCCAAAAATGTATCAAAATATCTAAGTACAAGACAACGTTTTGGTAATGGTCGAATTTCACCAGAAAATGGTAAAAGGGCCATTTATTGTGCAACTGGTTTAACGGGACCAACATCAGAAGAAGATTCATGAAATTGTGTGATAAACCAAGGTGTTTCTGTTTTCTCCTGCTGAGAAACAAAAGAGTCCATTATATGAGGCAAATTTGAATAACTAAGAGTATCTAATGTACTTGTATGTAACCCAATAGGCTCACATAAACTTAGCCGTATAAATATGTAATGTGCCTTGAGCATATTCTAATAGTTCCCACTTGCGTATATCACACTTACCTTGAATCTATACAAGCAAAGGTTAGCATCTGGAAATACGCCAATGCCCCTAAAACATGAGAGGTTTAGTTTCTTTAAACCTTTAAGGATAATGGTTTATAATCATTTTTTCCTTTTGTTTCAGATTCTTGATTAAATATAAGACATAGATAAAAGCATTCTTATTTATTTAACAAATTTGTTTCTTGACTTTTAATATTGAACTAGATTACCAAATTAATTCAAGATTCATCTTAATTACATTTGGGCACGGCCGTGCATACATCTGTTCAAAACGTCATGGGCCTTAGAAGTATCTAACTCCATGATTCTTAGAGGAACAAATCCTATTCGACTAGACGTGTTTCACATTATTCCTAATGATGATCTTTATAGCAACCTTATTCAGGACAACGTTTGATCATATTAAAGAATAATGTTCCATACACACATAACCTGCGAGTGTCTCAAGTTTAAGAAGCCAAGTGATTAAACCGGTTACAAGTTTCACCTAATGCAACAATCCATGAAGTGAAATATTGTGGGTTGGGTCAATCCAATATTATCTCCATAAATCCATGTGAATCTAATTAGCCTAATTGCTAAATATTCATTCATGAATATAATCAACACTCTCACATTTAAAACATTTCCTTCAAGTAGACGACAAGTTTTAAATTTGAATGAAGGCATTCTTCCCTCACATGCATTTGCAACAAATTCTTACTATGACAAGTAATCCCCATAGACACGACCATTCTTGCCTTAATTCACTATTATTCCCATAACATTAACCGGCAATGAATAATTAGAATAATTCATTAATCTTGGATTTTAAACATGCAAATACATAAAACAATCAATATAAAAGAAATATGATTGCAACATTAATTACATCAATTTCAATAAATATTATTAATGTTTACATATATTTATTCAAATACTAAATAAAATATCAATTAACAATTAGCCGGTCAAAATTAGGGGTGAAAACGAGCCGAGCCGAGCCCGAGCCTGCCAGGGCTCGAGCTCGGCTCGTTTATATACAAAAAGCTCGAGCTCATTTCGAGCCTCACCTTTTGAGCTCGAGCTCGGCTCGTGAAATTTTTCACAAGCTCGAGCTCGGCTCGTTAACACAAAGCTCGGCTCGTTAACATAAGGCTCGAGCTCGTTAACACGTTTATACGTACAGAACATATATATACGTATATATTTCTAGGGCTCGTTTAGGCTCGCGAGCCTAAACGAGCTTTTTGTGTATAGCTCGAACTCGAGCTCGATTATTAAATGAGCCCAAACTTAGGCTCGAGCTCGGGCTCGAGCTCGTTTAGGCTCGGCTCATTCGAGCTTTTTACCGATCCGATCCTGAGCTTTTCACGAGCAACTCGGCTCATTTCCACCCCTAGTCAAAATCCTATCTCCTTAAGTATTGCAATCATACTTAGGAGCTTTAGTGCTCAATGAAGTAGAGACTCTTTTATGACACCTAAAAAAAGTATTTCCTAGCTTTGTGAATTGACAAATTATTCGTTAATAACATTGGTATTGCAATGGATGATCAAATAAAAAGTGGTTAAAAAGTCACCACATATTGATATATCTCTATTTGTTTGTTTGGGCGGAGTATTGATGAACATTTGAATTTTGATGAATATCTTGTAATGATGAACATTTTTTACTGATAACAATTTTGTATTGATGAACATTATGACAGTATATTGAGGAACATTTTGTATTAATGAACACGTGTTGATGAATATAAAAAAAATGATGAACATTATATATTAATAAACATAACACATATTTTAGTATTGCATAGACATCAAAACTTTTTTTTTTTTTTTTTGAATATTTTTTAAACTAAAATTATCGTAAAAATTTGGCTAAGTTGTAAAAGATGAGAAGAAAAAATAAAATAAATTGGCGATGTGAATAAAAATGGATAAAAAAAGACACGTGTTTTGCTAGTACAGATTTTTAAACTTTTAAAAAAATAATTTTTTTCTCGCACTTCCTACACAATCATGACTCTCGTATTGTATAGGGAGGTGATTTGCACACTTTTCTTTTTTATTTGCACACTCACAATACAAGTAATCAAATATCAATATGGTATAACTATTTGATGCGATAATTGAAATATCATAATAAAAAATAAAAATGTACAAATCAATTCCCTATTACATCTCTTATCATATTTCAACACAATCATGACTTTGGTATTGCATATCTCTAATCATATTAAACATCTTGATATAGACACCGCGTGTAAGTGTAATGTTATATGTCATTTTCGTATAATTTAGCACATTTTATAAGTTTCATATATCTGAAATTTGGATGACCTTCCACCTATCGCTCTAACTAGTTACTTAAGGATCATGTCTAACTCGTACTAACAACTCATCCATCGTGTTGGGTGAATTTAACGTTCAAATTAAATATCATGCGTTCATATATCTCTTATATAAGAGCGCTCGGAACCATGACGCAAAATCGGCGTTATGGTCTACATGGCATGCGTTATCCATCCGAGGTCTTCGGCGTTGGTATGGCTTTGCGAAACACGTTGGTTTACCAACGTGCATTGCGACTAACGTTTTTTTTTTTTTTTTTTTTTTTTTTTAGGCATGTAACGGTTAGTTTTTCAAATTCAAAATATTTTCAAAACACCCTCTTTGAGGTTAACGGTAAGTTTGTTTCTTTTTCTTTTTTCTTTTTTTTTCAAATTAAATTTTAAATCCTCTATAAATACAACACCCATTTACTCAGTATTTTCACACTTAACTCACACACTAATTATAAACCTCACACATTATGGCTTGTCGTATCTCCCATTCCGTTGAAAAAATGTGAGCTTATATTAAAAAAACAATATGATCAAGACGATGCGGCTGGACAAAAGGCTATTGTCGACGTTATCAAGCTGTTTGAGCTCGAAAAGGAAAAGAAGCAACGTTTGCGACAACGCTACGCGAATTGCAAAGACATTTCGCCGGAAAGACAAGCTTTGATAGACAAATTTTTTAGCGATGAAGCCGAGAAAGATGATGCCATTAGTGAAACGTTGTGGTCGTGTGTTTCACAGATACATGCCAACATCAGCAACAAAATCCGTTGGAGTTATCAAGAAAACAAATTGTTGGTTCAGTATCACAACAACTGAATCAATTTGGGCGAGGTGCATCAACTTCAACTGATGCACCTAGATTTGTTGAGCAACAACATTATCGGTTTACGGGTTATGCAGACGAGGAAGTTGATGAGCATGGCTTAACTGCAAGACATCGTTATGATATGATGTGTGACGAAGAGGTTTTACGAGAAGTTGAAGCAGAACAAGCAAGGAAGCAACAAGAGGAGGATGAGAGAATTCGAAAAGCAGAAGCAGAAAGGGCGGCATTCATTGAAGAATTTTCTGGGTATAGGTCTCCTTCGTATATTCTGAATGCTAGGAATACTCGAATTAAGATAGGGTTATGTATTTGGTTTCGTATCGTATCGTATCGTATAGTATCGTATTTCGTATTATATTTTATGTAATGTTTAGTTAATGTTTATGTTTATGTTTATGAATGAAATATTAGTGAAGGGTTTATTTATTGATTGAAATATTAGTTAACGGGTTAATTTGTAAATTGTATTTTTGTTTTCCTTAAAAAGAGCGGGTCTCAAAAGGTGGTGTTATTTGGTGTTATGATAAAGAGTGATTTTTGGGTGTTATGTTATTTGGTATTAAATGATGTGGCACTGACGTGACGGAGATTTTGGTGTTATTTGGTGTTATGGCTCCTAGCCCTCTAAGAGAAGATATGAAATGAATAATCAAATCTTTGAAGAGTATTCGGTTAAATTAATGAGAGAGCTCGATTTTGCTACGTAGAGTAAATTAAGCATTATTATTGGCAAATTAAAATTTAAAATTGGAAAAGTTGGTCCAACTTTGATAAATTTACTAGAAAAAATTTGCTAAAAAAGAAACTTATAAAAATTTAGGTGTCAAATTTGTGAAAATAAAAGCTAAAAAAATAGGCAATGAATAAAATTTTATTTGTTAAATTTTAAATAAATTATATAAAGTTACGTTAACTTATCAGTTTTCATGTTTTTAATAACTTTATAAATTTAACAAATACCTACTAGACTTTATGCCCCTTAGGTTATATATATATATATATATATATATATATATATATATATATATATATATATATATATATACTAGTTTTCGAAGCCCGCCCAATGGGCGGGCATTACTTATAATTATTTGTTTGTTGTTTTTTGTTAACTGAAATACATTTTTTAGAATTCTCAAAATATTGTAAGACAATTGTTTCTTTGGTTTTTAGTTGTTGGTTTTTTTTTTTAGGTTAAGAATTATAAATAATTGTATGGTTTGCGTGAATGGTTAATAACACAACATATATAATTTTTACAACATTATGATATTTATATAATTCGATTGATAAATCTTTCAAAACAACTCAATTGGAGATCGTTTTCTATTATTATAACTGTTGTGCCATGAAGTAACACCCAATTTGTATTCCGCTGCGTATCACGAAATAGGGGTGTTAGAGTATATCTAACACTGGGCAATAGGGCGGGCATGACTTGTGAATATTCTTTGAATGTATTAGTTTTTAAAAACCACCTCAATCGCTTTTCCAAAATATTTGATTGATAATCATTCATTATTGCATCTTCGGTAGTATCTAAGACGGGTCAAATGGGTACATTAGTTTGTTTTTTATCAACTAATGTTATGCAAGATAATGAGCTTATATTATGATGAACATAATGTTACTTATCATTATGTTCATCATTGTCATAAGTAGTATCAAGGTCGAAAATAAGGTTCTTAAGATATCTCTCTGACCCGTTTTTAATCGAAATTTGCAACTACTGATTCAGCACCTAAGTTCTAAGAGTTACATATGTACACACATGACAGTATGACACATTTATCTATACCGCAGCAAATAAGGTAAATGAATCCCACCAACTAATTCAGCACCTAAGTCCTAAGAATTATGTGAATAAATCATATGGTGAGTGATGACATTATGGCACTACTTCAAACTAACAAATAAAATGTTTGTGCAAGTTTTTCATAAGCAAGCCATTAACACACAATATGCTAGTTCATCAACCAGACTACTTGCATATCCAACTTTATAACCATTAAGGTTTCTCCAACCAAGAGAAGCCACTGCTAATTGATAAATATGTTGTACAAAGGTAATCGTTGGTGGAATAAATAAGAGGGTCCATCATACAGAATATAGGGGGACGCTTGAGACTAAAAAACAAAAATCAGACTAAAAATAAGTTGTTGCATATTAGATACACTTGAGTAGTTCATATTCATTCCGTGACCACTTGAAGTCCACATCTCATTCATTTTTTAATTTATGAGAAAGCTTTTAAGTATATTAATGTTGACTAAAAATTAACATTACAAACTACAATTAATACTTTTAACTACTATATACTATTGATTACCTATATGAATTGATTGGATTAAAAAAGGATGAAGGTCCATACTATAAACGCAGTTAACAAAAATATTTAAGGTCAAAGTTGAAAAAGAAATACCAGAAAAGTCAAAAGGGGACTATAATTTTGGGACGGAATCATAAAAAAATGAAGCAGCCACACACTTCTAAAACAACCACATCAATTAGTTTGTCATATTTATAAAAACCAATTCATACAAATAAACTACCAACTATATCAAATTCTATTGTAAAAATCGAGTTAAGGATAGTTTTGTTTTTCATTTGAGCTTGTTAAGGTTACCAGACCAACTCACTGTTATAAACCGTGAATCAAACTTGTTTTGACCCATTACCTAATAGGTTGACCTCTTCATCTATCAGCTTCCAATGTGCATGTCCATTACTAATTTGGTACATATCAAATAGCATAATTTGTTTAAAATGAAAGTATTAACTTCAACAGGATATGACAAAAATGATACTACTATAACAATCTAAACCTTTAAGATCCATTATATACCTTTGTGCAAAAAGATATAAATAAACCATTTCGAAGCCAAGAAAGTTCTGTCAAAATGATTAGGAGTTTGTTTTACATGAGGTTCAAGCCTTGTTTCTCGACTCAGGCTTAGGCATCAGTTTTACATGAGGTTCATGTCTTGTTACTCCCCCTGGTTCCTTGCATTGTCATTCACTTCTTCTGGAAATTATACATTTTAACAACATAAGATGACAAGTTAGTTACATTGTTTTAAACAACTATTGAAGAAGATGGGTTTTGAAAAGTTGATATGTTATCAAACTTATACTTTTTGTATGCTTCAACTTTTTGTTTTACATAAGAATACTGGTCTTTTGATGTTGAGAGGAGACAAAAACATAGTGCTTCAGTTTGTTCAAGTTGGCGAGAGTAGCTTCCTTCCATCTCTGACATCTGTCACTTAGGTAAAGCTACCAGTAATGATCTGATATTCGTTCTCTTTGTAAAGAAGGATACAACTTTCTCATTTTCTTGGCGAGCCAATATCCAGAATCTCCCCAAAACAGCCACTGATCAGTACCTTCAGTTCAGGCACTACTTCCTCAATCCAAGCCCTATTATCGTGTGTGCTTTTCATCATTTACTTATCAGCCCTCATATGTAGTTCTGTCAAAAGATGCTCAAGGGTTGTTTTCACATTTTCATGTGTAGCTCTTTTTGTATTTCATCAGCCAACAAATCCTTCTTTTGGAACATCGTTGACCATTTTGACCATTCTTCATAGCTTCCACTGAAGGCACGTTCACGCCTATTTTGCAAACACAAGCTCACACAGTTAGCAATGATACTGGGAAATGAGAAGTAATTTAGAGCAAGGTTACACTGATTTTCAAATATTCAATAAAGTCGGGGTTACTTTTTTTTGATAATTGGTTGAAGTGAAATTACAGAATGTGGCTTTTACCTGTGATTACTAAGGAGTTTTGCTGTTCGTGTGGGTTAGGATTTCAAGGCTCTTGACCAACTCATCCCAGATAGCGCTTTCGTCCCCGATAGGAGTGAAGAACGTGAATTGTGCAGTTTCAAAGTTGTCCGTTATGAAGGCCTTAAAGTTGTATCTGTATTCGTTGATTATATACATTAGACTGTATGCACAAAAAAAGGCAAAAGATGATGTCGTGGGCAATGACCTGTATGTGTGGTTTGTTTGGGCTCCTTGTTCTGTACACTCTTAAATTCCTGTGCATACAACATAATTAATTAATTATGGGCATTCATTATATGTAAAAAAAATGGAGGATAAAAGTGTTAGCCCAGCCCGCACTTAAAAGGCGACATGTCTCAAGTCTCAACCCAACCCATTTTTGTCAAACTAAAAACCATACCTCGTTTTCTCTCAAGCTCTTGATCAAGCTCCTCCTTCCATTTTCTCTGTACTTCGGAGAAATCCATGCTACAAAAAGCATATCTAGCTTAAGCACCACGTAACCTTACATATAAATAAGCTGAAAACATCACAAGCCATTTACTAACCCAGGACTGCTTGCTTCTTGTTGAGATTCAGCCCCGCTCATATCATTAAACTATAGTGATGAAAGGTCCATATGACTGTGCATGTTTTCTTCACCGCTAACATTTGATGTTCGCCTACTTCCACTCCCAGGGCTTCCATTACTTACAGCATCAGGTGCTTTAAAGGGAGTACCAAGAGGGAATCGATTAGGTGACTTGCTTTTTGGTGGCAGTTTCAAGTAATTAGGACTACTTCCGTTGGATGGGATGTCAACATTGTCCATTGAGCAGGATGGAACTACACGGTTGTAAAACTCTTCATATAAAGGTGTTTGAAGTCTTTTCAATTCTAATGCCTGAAGTGATAAAAGAAGAACCATGTAAATAACATTGAAACCTCAAATCAGAAGCCAATTCCATACTACATCCGAAAATATAGTTATGACATATGAGAAAGTACAGTGAAAAATAGTACCTTATCATCCAGAAAAGCTCTTATTTTAGATTCAGTTAGCTCATCATCGTCCTCAGAGAGAGACGGAACAAACTGCAAGATATTCTGATTGATTGTCCAAACTTGACGGCTTCGTCTTGTATTTGTGTAGCAAGTTCCCTAGTGGGAGCTAAAACGACAACAATGGGTCCATTTTGAGGATTATTGCGAACACGTTTGAGCAGCATGAAAGCAGGAATCAGATATCCTAATGTTTTACCAGACCCCGTTTATTTAAAACTAATTAAACCATAATTTATAAATAATACAACTGTTAAATGTATATGTTAAGAATCTACAAATTAAAAAAATAAAATGTGCAAATTATTTTCTTTATTTAATGGTCTACAAAGATGTTTGTGCTTTTGTCTTTTATGAAACATACAACTCATTTACTTATTAAAAAGAGAAATGATACATGGATCTAAACTTAGACCTAAAACCTAGTGTTAGCATCCTAATGGCTGCAGACAAAAATCCACTTATTTTACAACCCATTAAGATAATGCCAAATAATTTTGAGTGTAAGTTTAAGCCTACGTATCATTTCTCTTTCAAAAAAGGTCGATTGCACAAACAATATTCATATCTCGATGTTCACACATCCCTTTCAAACTTTGATAATAACGCACACTAATATTTTCTTAAGAACAATGTGGAAGCATAATTATACAAAAAGTGCCTCAAATACTCTTTGCTCCCCAAAAGGAAAACAGGAGCTATAAGATTAAATAGCAATGTACTTTAACAAAGGGCATATGTATAGTTTATAAAATATACATATATAGACGTAGATAACGTTCTATACTTCTATTGTCGTATTCTTTTAAAACTACATCATAAAACCTTTTTTGGAAAGAGCATAGTACATGATGATCACGTAAGTCTATAAAAACCAGACAATTCGCACATAACGGCGACCATGTATAGTAACGTTAGTTTATTTGTATGTATATTTATTTTAATTTTATTTATATATAGGTGTAAGTGAAAATGTAGAAAATTTGTGGATTAAATTGCAATTCAGTATTTAAATATTTAATAAATCTTATTGACTATTTTAAATAAAAGTATTTTAGTAAAAAAAAAACATTATTCATTGTGTACCTTTTTAAGTTTTTAAATAAGTCTAAAGTTTGATCATTTTCTCTTTATATATAACTAGACGATTACTTGCGCATAGTGGCAACAATATATAATAACGTTAAATTTTATTTTTTATTATTTATATACGAGTGTGAAGTAATTAAGAGCGACAAAAATTAGTGATTTAAATCATAATTAAATATTTAATATATTAAATTTTTTTTATAAGTGAAGATATTTAAGTTTAACAACATTATTTATTTTATAAGTTTTAAGCGATATGTAGTATATATAAAGATTAGTTATCAAATATTCATCAAAATAATGTTAATAATAACAAATGGTCAAGAAGTAGAAGCACATAAAGAAGTAGCACCTTTATAAAGGCCAAAAGGTCATGATAGCACCCATAATATATGGATCAGATAGAGGCCGGACCACATTGTTCAATACTGTACAATGTATTACCAAGTAGAATTTCCAGACATTGAGATGCAAATACCTTTTTATGGGTCAACACTATTGTAACAACTCATCCCATATTAACCACAGTTTTTCATTAAAACTCAAATGTATTAATCAGTTTATTGCTTTGAGCTTTGGTGTGTATTACAAATAGTTTAAGAGTCTCCCGGGATTTTATTAATGTTAGACTCAGGCAACTCTAATGCTTTGGGCTTTGGTGTGTATTATAAGTTCAAATGATGAGCTAGTAATATTTTTTACTATTGTTTTTAGTTGAAATCTGAAAGTCAGCCTGTTGATTTTTGATGAATATGTTTGCATACTAATAGCATGATGAAACAGGAGAGAGGTGAACACTTAAACTGGAGTGAAACTCGCTGAAAAGAGACGGGAGAAGACTTTTGATGAATATGTTCGCATACTAATAGCATGATGAAACATGCAAGACTCGAACATGTCTAGTAACGACCTTGTTCCGGACAAAATGAATGTCAATGGGACGTTAGAAGCCCATTTGTGTAATGCTAGTCTTAGGGTTCATATGCTATTCATGCATTGTAAATGTGCACTAAAACTCAATGTAAATCTCATGAGAAACACCTTCAATCATAACTAAAATCGTCATAAAGTTATCAATAGCATACAACTTATTGTTTGTAAATCGTTCAAACCATTTACTCTCTATAGAAGTAGGACTTACAGACTATCCTATCTAACTTTCCATTCTCTTATTTAACACAAATAAGGTCCGGAAGCTCTTCTACTTAACCTCTTTTTGGAATGTGTTATTTCAAAATCTATCCAAATCACATGTACTTCTCTTTGTCATTTCAAATTAAATTGCAATCTATACTTAAAAGGTTCTTCTAAATAATAATAAGTTATTGGTCAAGTTACCATGGCAGATACTCTTAGCAATTGTTCTTTCGACCTAGGCTTCATGTATAGTTTTGCTGTTATTCTTCAATATTTTATGTTTTGCTAGCATAATTGATTTTGGAATATGCCTTTTAAATCTCCTGCGTATCTTTTCTAATCTAAATTTAAAATTCCCAAAAAGAAAATATTCTTAAAAAAGGTTATCAAGTACAACTTCAACTCTATTAATCTATTATGTCAACGTCTTCAAAGATTAAAAAATGACTAAAATACACCGTTGGTTCATAAACTTGTTGTTGCGCATCGTGATGTGACAAAAGTGAGGATTTTCATCGTCCGGAGTCCCTTTTCCAAGTTTCATACTCTTAACTGGTCCTTTGACCATATTTCCGTTAGTCAACGACGTTAGTTGCCGTTTGCTTTGTCTTTAGTCCAAGGGCATAATTGTCATTTCCTTATTTCAATTAAAAATTTCTGTATTATTGCCACATGTAATGTAACCCTCTTCCCGCCCCATAAACACATAGTCTGTATTATTTTTCGTCCCAAAACTTTCGTTACAAGAATTATCAGAATTCACAAACCCTAATTGCATGTCACAAAACCCCTGTTTTTTATCAATCATAAAACCGAAACATGGACTTTACTCTATGGAAAGTAAGAAGACATCCAAGTTATCCAGTTGATGATACCGTCCTGTACGACTCTGCTAAGAATAAATACGGTACTGTATATTTTTTGATTATAGTCATTGAAATTTCTAATTGGGGTATTTATTGTTTGCCAATTAAGTTTTTAGAATGCCCTAAACATATATTGACATGTTTTCAGGTGGTAGATATAATATGTTTAGCATGAGGGTTCATCACAACGGTTTCTTTAAATACTGGCCTGGTAGAATATACGTTAGAGGTATGGAAAATTTAGTTGATTTGGTTGATGTTGATAGTGTGTCAGTCGAAGAGTTGGATGTTCTTATGTATGAATTGGTTTATGAGCTTTGTTCAAAAAATTACAATTACTTTGTTAAGCCTGGTAGTAATTTAGATGATGGTTTGTATAGCTTAAGTGAGAGTGCTAATTTAGAAATATTGAAAGATCTTGTTGATGACCATAAGATGATAGAGGTTTATGTTGAAAATGGTAAGACAACATTGGATGTTGATGAAATGTCACCAAAGTCAATTAGGACAGTTATTGCTGATGTGGATGCAACAAAGAAAAAGGCAGCTCTTGCTATTGTTCCATATTGCTCAAACAAATTGTTCTTAGAAAACATTGTAAATAAATCTGTGGTAGAGGATATATGTCAGGTTACACATCAACCTTTGGAAGTCAATACTTTGGTACAATCAAGTCAGATGCCAGAAACAGAAACCTTGTTTTCATCTGTAGAGGTTTGTCAAACTGAAGATGTTGTAGGTGATGTCAACCAGCATATAGATAAACATGTTGAGCATATCCAAATAGATAGTCCTGAAGAGATATGTCAAAATGATCAAGAGTTAGGTCATCAAGAGGAGGAAATATGTAATCCTGTTGAGTATATCCAAAAAGGTAAATATGTACAGGTATGTGAAATTGATGAAGCTTTAAGTGATGACAATGTGAGTGAAACAGATAGTTATGCGAGTGATGATGATGATATTGAGAACAATCGAGATGGAAACACAGTTGTTGATGAGGCTAATACTTTTGAGGATCCTGATGTTGATGTTAATCTGTTCAAAGTGACTGAGACTACAGAGTTACCATATATAGGTAGCTCCAGCCAGACTACAGAGAATGAGGATGAGCCTGTTATTAGGAAGAAAAAATTGAGGGCATACAAGAAACAAAAGTTAAGTGAGGCAGCACAAATAGAGGACGAAATATATTTTTTCTGTGGTCAATATTTTGTAACTGCAAAAGAAGTGAAAGATAGGATCTACCTGCTTTCAATAAAGACTAGGAAGAAATTGCAACTCATTAAGAATGACAAACAGAGAATTAGGGTTAGGTGTCTTGGAAAAATACATGTTTGTGGAATAACCGAAGGTGTTGGGCTGGGAACAGCCCCAAAGAGGAAAAATGGTCCGATAACTAGAGGCCTTGGAAGGGATGTATATTTGCGATCACTCAACGAGCAAGCAACATATTGCCCATGGTTGTTGTATGTAGCCAAAAATACAGCTAAAGATGTATGGATTGTTCGAACTTTCAGGCATGAACACAAATGTTTGCAATCAAGAGAGATTAAAGCTTGTGACTACAAGTTTCTTTCGAAGCAAATAGTTGACCAAGTTCAAGTCAATCCAGAAATTCCAATCAAGGTTGTTCAAGATCATCTCAGTAAACAGTTTAAAGTTCAGGTGTCTATGCAAAAGGCATTAAGGGCAAAAAAAACAAGGCAGAAAATGAGATTTTGGGTGATCATAAGCAGCAATACACCCTTTTAAGAGACTATGTTGAAGAGTTGCAGAAAACAAACTCAGATACAACAGTTAGGATAAGTGTACAAACGGTAACAGATGCAACAAGTCCAACCAGAGTTTTCAAGAGAATGTATGTATGCTTAGGTGCTTTGAAGGTGAAGGATCTTGGTTTAACACAAACAAGGTAGGCGGCGTTAGGTTAAGAGTTTAGAGAGAGAAAGTGGGAGATAAAGGGAACCCTAGAGAGACAAAGAAAAATGTATTATGAAGCTCCAACCCTTTGCCTTGGAGGGCAAAGGGTATTTATAGGGTACAAGCATAGACGCCTCTATTATGCTGTGGATCAGGCATACAGTGGGTAAAGACCCGTCCGTCCTCCACGGTGTTACAAAGTATTCTAAATACTAACACTGAATTACTACGACTACGAGCTTTCTAACGAGTATACATACTTGAGGTGACCGACACTTTAAGTACTGGATTTACTAAATCCTAACAATCTCCCCCTAAGGGAGGTCACCTCAACTTACAATGATTACAAACTGATATGACATTTCGTTGTTCTTGGTTTCTTTGATTAAGCACTTTTGTTCTTTAGCTCGTAGTCTTTGATTCATCATGTTCTGCATGTTTTGTTAATTCAAGAGGAGGTCTTTAACTGATCCACGTGATGTTTGAGTTTTGAACCAGCTTTGAGATTATCAGCAACCATAAATCTCTGACTCTTCCATTGTGGTGTTGATAGTATGTGATGTTGTGACATTTGGACCGACATGCTCACATTCTGGATCATGATATCATCTTATCAGAGTAGCGGAAGCTTTAGTTTATTCATGATATTTTCAGCAGCGTAGCAGAAGCATGGAGTGAAAACATCAGAGTCATTGATGCACTTATCATGATTTCTTTAGAGATGAATGTAATGTGTGAGCACGAGGCTATGGATTGACCGCTTCATTCTGATCAGCTGCAAACGTCGGGTGTTCCTGCATAAAACAGTTAGCAATAAAGTACACAAAAGTGTCTTTGATCACTTTTGTTGAATTGAGGTACACGGCCCACGGTTCCTCGTTGATCAGTACAAGTACTGCCTGTGATCAGGTATAACTCCAAAGAATTTCCTTGACATGGTTTCGCAGCTGCTCTAGCTGTTCTCAAACCGGAACGTCTCAAAGAAGACAACACGGAGTGAGTGAACCAGCGAATAGAGATTCACTGATTGATGAAAAGTGATTTGAGAACAATCGTGTATTGCTTTATAGAAAGTGTTTTGCAATACCACAAAGGTTTTATGGAAAATCCATTATCAATCATAAATACCCTTTAATTTTGAAACATTAATACACAGTCGATGTGCTATGGAAAAGAACTTTTAAGCCCAACGACTGGTTTTTCAACGGTATCCGTCAATCCATAACCTGAACCAGGATTGATTCAAAAGATTGAATCGCCCCATTGTTTCTGTTCAGTTGTCACATGGTTGATCTATAGAATAGATCTCACATGCCACCTACCAGGAGCTTGTTTGATGTTGGCTCCAGAAGGCTTTCCATCTTCATTGTGAATATGTATGCATATCACTCAGATGTTCTGGCAATACCACAAGGATAATGCGTAGGACTCAAGATATAATCTCTCTTTCCACATTGTGTGAAACAGAGAGTCTTCATTGAAAGTGTCCTAAGGAGATTAATTGATGATCTCGTGGCTCTAGACTCAATTTGTGCATATTTGGATCCTGTATCGGAGACTAGGGAGAGGGTCTCCTTCTTCAATATCAACAATCTCTAAGAGAAAGTCGATAGATAATGTCGGTTCCCTGTGAGAATGAAACAAGTCCTTTTAAGAGGAACTTGAGTGGTTTGGGAAGTTGAAGTGCAGTGCGTCACTGGGTCCATGACGCCTTGTCTTCAATACCGATGTTACCTTGGTAACCACCAGTAGCAAATGAATTAAACCCGGTTTCTGCCCTAAGGTTGAATAATTGGAGGGCTATTTGTTTTCACCCTTTTCCCATTCAATTCTTTTCCATTCTTCAACCCCTTCAGTGCTTACCGAGACATCATAGCTAGAACCTTGCTGGGTTTATTCCAGTACTAGCTCTGACTCAGTCCGCACTCTTCCCATATCTCATTTTTCTCCTTTTATCATCATACCTAAGGACTTCTACACTAACTAGTGGATTGTCCCTGGGTAGATCCCTCCGGCTCTGGCGGGATCGTGGGAACGAATACCTAACCTAACAATCCTTATAACACCATGCATAAAATAAATTGGTCGGTCTTTTGGTATTGTTCTATATTTCTTGAAACCAATTGAAAAATCATTTGGAAAAACAATCAAGGTACTTGTGATACGAGATCAAAGCATTTTGTACCTTAATAGTTTTGATCATTTAGAAAACCTCCCCCTCAACATGTGCATATGATTTAGAAATTGTTTAGCACATGGAGGCAAGAGGACTTTGAAATATTTTCTTTGATCACAATTTTCATAGAAAAAGTCATTTGATTTTCTTGGTAAATTCTCCCCCTCAATATGTGCATAGGATAAGAGAAATCATTTTAACACATAGAGGCAAGAGTTCTTTTGAAGCACATCCACGAACACAAAAGCCATTTAAGAAACCATTCGCTCCCCCTCAATATGTGCTTCGAGATTCGAAAGCGTTTAGCACATATGAGAGAGCAGCCTGCACTTTGGATCAAATCGATCATCATTTATCAAATTTCATTATTAAATCACAAATTCTCCCCCGATAAAAAATATCAAACCCTTTGAGATTTTGGATCCCAAGTGATTTAATAAGGTTTATAAACATGGGAGAACTTGTGGCTTGGTTTAGTTTTGAAAAATGACAGATAGGGAACAAATTTAGACATTAAAGATTGTTAGTGTCAGGTATGATTATTTTAAGAGATCTTAAGGTAAAGTAAAACAATTTCACAATCAAACAAGAACAGAAAAAATTTCATTTTGAAAGATCTTTGGGTTTTAAAGAAAATCATACCATGACATAACATTAAATCTTTAGATCACCACTTATTTTGCACAAACGGACTTGATTGATGAAATATTGTTTGAAAATATTTTTATTTAAAATCACTCTCCCCCTCAATCGATGACCGTAGTCGATGATTGAGTGACTTAAGTTTTGATAAAATGAAGTCCGGTGATTTTCAAAATTAAGTCCAATTAATTTTCAAAACAATATTTTCCATTTTTAAAACAATATTTTTCAAAGTTTTTGAAAAATGGTATCATCACTATTAAACCTGCACAAAGATTACGTTAGGTGGTTGAACTGCTTTTGTTGTTGTTGCTGAGGGTTTGGAAGAAAAAACCGTCTGGTGATGCAGTGAGTCTTCTTACGTTGCATTTTAATGCCAACTGAGTTCAAATTAAGCTCCGTTTCTTCAATCACTTAGAAGAGAACCATCTGCTGATGCAGTGAGACCTCTTACGTTGCATTTATGCCAACTCTCCATTGAAGTCAGATTAAGCTCCGTTTCTTCATTTGTCGACCCAAGATATAGTTACCCTTTCCTTTCGGCATCCAATCATCATATTATGTGGGATCCGGATCGGGAACATTCTTATACCAAAATACCTGCATACGTTAGTGAACACACATACAGATATATGGTGGTCGACATCACCCAAACAGCAATCGACTAATTAAAGTCAATCCAACATATCAATCAGATCATGTAAAGCATGGGAATATGTGTTCATCAAACTCTAATCATCTAATCCTAACAATCACATCCTAAAAACCTAGTCCTTCAACATAGGCAATTATATATTTTTAATTAAGCACGTAGGATAATTAAGAAAGTCCGTTAGATGATGTAAATTTGAAAACATTCTCCCCCTCAATCAATGACTTATTTTTCTGAAAAGTTTAAAAGCGTTGAAGTCATTGATTGAGTTTTCAATTTTATAAACATTCTGAAACTGATTGTTTTATCAAGCAACTCATTTACCACAATTTTGACAAACAACAAATATTTTTCTGAAGAATTTTTAGAAAGAAAAACATTTGTGTAGGAACAGCAGTCCTTCGACATACTTTCCTCATTTTGATTTTAGGATAAGTGCACGAAATATTTGAAAATTGGTTTAGCGCAGCACTTTCCTTTTTTGAAAAACGGGTTGCTATCTGAAATAATAGCAAACCATAGTTTTAGTGCGGGTTACAGTCTGAAATAACTGCAAGCCATTTTTGAAGCGCGGGTTACAGTCTGAAATAACTGTAAGCCATAGTTTGAGACATGTATTGGAAAAGAATATTTACACCTCCTGCTCGAACTTCATCTATGGTCCCGTGCCATTATTGAATGACATTTCTAAGACCGCAGATGTTATCGATACCAGAAGACATGTCTTGAATAAAACATATTTTTTGTATTTTTCAAATTTTTTTGATTTTTATGGGATTTTGTTGGTTTTATAATTTTCTATTTTCTTTTTGCTGGTTTTATATTTTTGTATTTTCTTTTTGTTGGTTTTATATTTTTGTATTTGGTTTTTGATAACTATATACAAATAGAGAGTAGATGATATAATTTAAGAAGAAAGATGATACGAGTACCGAGATAAGGATATCGAGCAGCCCTGTTGTAGAAGATAGAAGTCATCATCTCTTAAACATTCACCACCAAAGCTTCCGAGGCTCCAGAATAGAAGATAGAGCATGAGCCTTTGAGAAAGAGAGACTTTGGCAGCTTCCCCCAAACCGAAAATCCATAAGATGAGCAGATTCAAAGCTCTATTTCAAGCTTGCCTTAGCTAGGTGCACAGAGAAGCACACCATTATCATAAATCCCGCTGCTCCATTTAAGAACGATAATCGAGATTCTTCGTTTGGGGTTATATCATCAACTAGAACAGCAACGTATCATCCCACATTTGAATACCTCTTCTCAAATTTCATAACCACTGAAGTCTGACGCAATCCATTCCAACAGGTGTCAAGAGACCACTTCCCCCGTGTAGTTGAAATGATGCAGTCCGTCTCTTAGTATAATGCTCAAGAACTCTCCCGAATACACTTCATGAGGGGAATGAAGAACACCTTCCCATGTTCACATTTTTCTTCCCTGATGAAAGTGTATGAAGCTCAAGAATCCGAAGTACACCAATATCCAAGAACTCTCCCGAATACACATCATGAGGGTAATGAAGAACACCTCCCCTATGTTCACATCTTTCGTCCCTGATGAATGTGTATGAAGCTCAAGAATCCGAAGTACACACATTCCCAACGAGAGAATAACTGATAACACCTCCCTCATGTTACACATTTATCTCCCCTGAATATATCGTACTTGTGTACCTCTTTTTATCTTCAGAAACTTTCTCTTACATCACTTCCCCTACGTCGTTGGAATAATAACACTAAACGCCTTGATGAGTAAAACCTTGAGTTTCTCTGCGGTCATGACATTTGTTTTCCCGGGATATCTTCAATCACTTAGAAGAGTTGAGTTCATCAAGTTTACTCGCCATGAGTCAAACCTTGAGTTTCTCTGCGGTAATAACATTTTTCTTCCCGGGACATCTTCAATTACTTAGAAGTATTAAGCTCATCAAGTTTACTCGCGTTTAGATGCTTGTCTCCTTCCCCCTTGCTGGTTTTGACACTTCAGAATCAGCAACATATTATCAGTCCAAATACTTGAAATTTATTGAGAAGAACATCATTAGCTCAGATAAATCTTGTGAGAATCAACTTGCTGAAGCAGAATGAGCAAGTCTAATTGGGGATTAAATCAAACATTTCACCCTCCCCCAATTAGTGCTCTCCCCTGAACCGACAATCTTTATGATGAATGCATGAATTAAGAAGAAGTCTTTGGATAATCAAATGCAACTCATCTTTAGTCTTCTAACATGCAGCAAAAAATGTAGAACAGGCTGTAGACTCGACCTTCTTCAAGATTGTGCAGTTGAGGAATAGATAGTTAACATCTTCAACTCACCAAAAAATAAGAACATCATCAAAAAGCATCCCAATTAACTTACATCTTGCAAGTCCCCTTAACTAAAATCTCTCCCAATCAAACAAGAACAGAAAGATGTTCATCAAGGAAATCAGCAATCAGGCCGCAACGAACACACAAGATGGTAACACCAAACTACCAATCACATCAAACAAGAACAGAGAGATTGTTCAGAATCATCATGTTGATGTATATGTGAAGCATTAACCGGAAGCACTTTGTCGATAAACTCATCAATCCGAGTGAAGATGTCAACCAACGGCTCTTAGAAGAAACTCCATGTAAAGATGATCCGATAAGAAGAAGCTCGGTTCTTACATGAGTTAGGAGCCGTATGACCATATATTCTCATAAGTCAATCAACCATGCAGTAATTTCACACTTCTTCTCCCCCTCAAGAATTGCATACAGAGTTGCCATTCTTGATTAAATAAGTGAAAATCATCCGAATGTTCTATTCCCACTTCTCTCCCGCAAAATAAGCACACGATGTCGCCATCTTCATTATAATCGAGCAAGTGGAATGAGAAAACAATCAATGGTAGCCCGGTTCACTTGATGACTGAAGCGCATGGAAAAAGTATGAAGCATGTGGATGAGAATGGTCATAATAAGAAGATTTCTCTTCTTCAGAAGATAAAGCGCACTGAAGCGTACACCTTTCTTTTCTTTTAGTACGAGGCTTGAACTGTTGTGTTCAAACGTCATAATCTCTCTCTTTTCAACTCTCTTTGGCAAAACTTGTAATCAACCCCATTATCATTCAGTAGGCTCTTTGTCGTGACAGCTGATGGAGAGAATCCAATATGATGAATTTGACCCTGAAGTAAACTACCCCGAACTTGTGACTTAAACTTGCACATATGTAACAAAGAGCGGTGCCGATTTCCATTAGCATCTCTAAGTACTCTCTATGTACTCTATACTCTTCAACCAACCAACCATCAAGTATAAGACGTACATTACCTCTTGAAAATCCACAATTGAATGTGACACTGAGCACTACAACGTAACTCCTTAAAGTGATAGTTATTTTGTGGTGGTATGAGCCCAATTCCCCCAAGTGGTAAAAGAAAAGGTAAAAGACACCCAACAATAACTAGATTTCCAAGTCTTCATTTTTGATAATAAGCTCGAACAAGGATCTTGAAGAATCTTCATCCAACTATCCCCGATACCTTCAGATACTAAGTACACTTGCCCGTGATATTTCACTTCAACCTCAAATAAATAATACTAAATTAACGTCGTTGTCATATCTTCTGGTTAAAAGTTCAAATCTAGCCTCCTTTGACGATTTAAGTGAACTATGATAATGGTTTCCATCCCGACCATGGTTAAAAGCATATAACCCCGTAAAACCTTGTAATAGCCAAACTGTCATGAGGACAATCCAAACAAACACCCAATTTATGAAGTACACCCTTTTATCCTTTCCTCGAAGAAGAAACCGTAGTACCAGCATCAGATAAGATCCAGAAATACACCTTCCTTTCTCCAGGATGGTCCATCAATACGGGATTTTACAGTTCTATGGTTTAAACCGAGAAATAGTTTCTTTCGCGGGATTTTACAAAACCAAGAATAAACCGCAAGATAGATCCAGAAATGCTCATTACTTTTACCAGGATGTTTCCATTGTTACGGGATTTTACAAGTCTATGATTTAAACCGAGAAATAATTTTTTTTTCGCGGGATTTTACAAAATCAAGACAAAACCGTAAACAATGTCAGCTTGAATGTGTTAAGACAACTTTGGTTTTGGTGAATATCTGTTTTAGGGGAACATGCATTGGTTCTTCAACGATTCATCTCCACCATGAACAATTCTATACCAAAATGTAGACAGCTTCACAAACCATACTAAGTCAAGTAGTATATACTACTTCCCCCTGGAGGTTGACCGTAACACATCAAGGTACACGTTTCTCCCCCATGATGGTTTCGAACTTTCGGAAGCATCATAACGTGTACGACTATTTGCACGACAAGTTCTTGTCATAAGCAAACATCTTGAAAAAAAAATCATGACAGACGCTGACGATTCTTAGAAAGATTTTGCTTAGACTGTGAAGTATCATTGACATTTTGTGGCGTCGAATATCTCATGGGAATTGCAGAAATTGAACCTCCATTGATTCATCGGCTAATAGTAATGACCACATATGAAGATAACATCACTTCAATAAAGCCGTACACAAACCCCGTAGTCAATTTTCACTTTTTCGCTCAAGCCGTGAATTTTGTATCCTCCTTGAAATTTTACCATACCAAAAATACCATTTAGGATTTCCAATAATAAAAAATTGTAACCAATAATTTGTAACACAAAAAATTGGATAACAAGATTTTTATGTTCATATTTCTCAAATGAAATATCAAACGTATATTGCAAATCAACTTTGGATAAACACTCAGTCCACCTCAGCCCAAACACAACGAAAGCCTAAATCTGATGAGTGACGCCCACGTCCAAATCCAAAAGCCCTACACTCATATTTGATGTCCGGGTATAAAAGAGAAGGATTAACCTATTCTTATTCTAACCCTAAAACACATTCTGATAAAATTACGCCTCCAAAACATGACGCTCCTCACCAAACTTTTCTCACCCATCCACTTCCTGGATCTCATCTCATCATCAAGATAAATGAGCAGTCATAACAAACGACTCACAATAATAATCAATCACAATACACGAACACCACTAGGATGTCTTCAAGATCCGTTGGGTCTCGGGTAAGGTCGTATATTGAGTTTTTCATTTTGTTTAGTGCTCCATTCAATGAAACAAAGAAAGATAATAACATAATTGTTATTAAACTTTCTTTAAATTCGGATAGTATCAAAGATCTATGATGATAACCTATTCGAGTAAATGATCTTTTAAAGGTTTTGAGACCACGAATAGGATAACTGAGATCTTGCAAACATTTAATTTTTTTTAATTGAAACAGATCTGTGATGTGAGAGTTTGTTTTCAATCGTTGTACTCTCATGAGAGATGCAATAGAAAACACAACTGAGATCTTCCTTTTACTTGCTTTTAAATATGTTTTGAGTTCACTTGAGATGGGGTTGTGTAATAGTTTAATATGGATATGGTTCGAATGGCTTTCATGATCAGTGATGATGAATCGGATCTGAGGTAAATGAGTCCTGGTATATTTGTTTTGGTATTGTGGTCAATGGTCTGTTTACGCGTAACAGTTAGGTACAAGTCTACGCATAACTTTTTCATTTCAGTTTTACGCATATCATTTCATCCTTAAGCGTAACTTTAAGTATTACCTTATGCGTAAGCATAAATTGCTTATGCGTAAACCTACGCGTAACACTCATTACTTATGCGTAACCCAGTCTTACGCGTAAGCCTAGGCTTATGCGTAAAACATACGCGTAACAAATCCTTACGCATAACTTCACAGTTATGCGTAAATAACTCTGTAGATGCTCCTTATGTGTAAGAATAGGGTTTTGACCCTTTGACTTTTACGCGTAACCATTCTTTACGCATAACTTCGCAGTTATGCGTAAATATCACTGAAGATGCTCCTTATGCGTAGAAAACTAGGGTTTTGACCCTCGTTGACTTTTTCCGATGAGTTTTCCGACAATTTTTTCCGACCATCTTCATAGCAAACCCAGAAAAACTGCATAAAAATGCATCTTTTTACCCATTATTACCCATTTTGACCATAAAACAATGACCAGATTCATCTGTACCCAGAAACAACATATAAAACTGCTTCTATTTGACATGTTTAACCATACGAATCTGACTGTTGACCACATGACTTTCACGGATTTGGTACAAAAGATGTCTTAAAAAGATATTAAATCTTGTTTGGACCCAAACGAGACACAAGGAAGATATACATGAATGACCAGGACATTTTTGCGACCAAAAAATACATAAAACTTGATGTTAAAACTGTTTTCCCAAATACCCGGAAAAATATTTTCCGACCCACAAAAATAGTACAAAAACAGTTAAAAACAAGTATCAAAACCACAATAAATCATCAAAACACAAAACCTTGGCTCTGATACCAATTGAAGGATCTTGGTTTAACACAAACAAGGTAGGCGGCGTTAGGTTAAGAGTTTAGAGAGAGAAAGTGGGAGATAAAGGGAACCCTAGAGAGACAAAGAAAAATGTATTATGAAGCTCCAACCCTTTGCCTTGGAGGGCAAAGGGTATTTATAGGGTACAAGCATAGACGTCTCTATTAGGCTGTGGATCAGGCATACAGTGGGTAAAGACCCGTCCGTCCTCCACGGTGTTACAAAGTATTCTAAATACTAACACTGAATTACTACGACTACGAGCTTTCTAACGAGTATACATACTTGAGGTGACCGACACTTTAAGTACTGGATTTACTAAATCCCAACAGAAGGAAGGATATAAAGCTTGTCAAAGAGAGTTGTTGGGGTTAGATGGTGCTTTTAAGAGGGGTCCTTTTCCTGGCCAATTTCTTACAACATTCGGTATAGACAGCAACAATGGAATATACCCTTTAGCCTACGCGATTGCAGAAGCTGAAAGCAAAGACTCATGGATTTGGTTTCTTGAATGTCTAAGAGATGATCTTGACTTGCAACCTGTTAAGATCGTTTATAAGCTCATCTAGGGATCAATAACAAAGACTAATAACATGTACAGCGGAATAAACTAATCAATTCTTTGTTATTGAACAAGGTTTTCATCATCATCTAACTAACACTAACTAATAATCTGCTAATCGACTAACTAACTATCGACTAAACTCTAACCTAGGCGTTTACATTAGAGAACTTACGCCTAGGAGATACACACACACACCTTTGGTGTTCACATCTTGACACACACTAAAACCTAATTCCCTGCCTCTCTTTATATACTAGAGAGTCCAGGGTTACAAAATACTACGAGGGACTAAATAATAAAGTCTTCTTAAACAAGTAAGTCCCTTGTCTTTCTTTGTCTTCATAAGTTCTTCATCTTTCATATTTTGTCATAATCAACTCAAATATAATTCCTAACAATCTTCCCAGCAACCTTAGCCTGAATGTAGGATTCAGCATCTTCCATATGAGATCTAGCAGTTTCCCAAAATTGTTGAATCCAGGGTTCAATGATATCAGGTTCGACTAAAAGAGCATAATTGATTGATGATCCAGTGAGAAAGTCAATTATGTCATGAAACGGAACATTGGCCGGTGTTTTATCTAAGTTGGCTACCATGTTATGCTTACTAACTATGTTATGATTCGCCATTTAATGTTGTTATAAGAGAAAATGGTGTGATGAATAGTGAATGTAAATAAGAGAAGAATAAGGAAAAGATTGATAAGTATAAAGATGAGAGGGAAAATCGGAGGGTAGTTATTTATAGGTAAGATTTAAAAAATCACAGCCCAATTAATACAGTTACCGTTGTTTGAATTTTACCCCATCTTTTGACCGTTGGAACAATACGTTGACAAGACTAGCAGTGCTTTCCACGTAAGCAGTACTTTCCAAAGCAGTACTTTCAGAGCAGTACTTTCAGATAAACAATAAGCAGTACTTTTCCATCTTCTTCTTCACAATTGCAAAAACACCAAAAAGCATTGTATTGCCTCCCCTCAAACAATGCATAGGACTATCTAACTAACTAATAAGTCCTCCCCTTAATTGTAGCTTAATAGTTAATCATACCAATACTCACCACTAAATGGTTGAATCTTGAAACATCAAATCCCTTTGTGAGTAGATCAGCTACATTGTCATCTGTGTGGACCTTGACAACATTAATGAGCCTATGCTCATAACAATCTCGAATAAAGTGATGCCTAATCTGAATGTGCTTGGTCTTGGAATGGTAAACAGGATTCTTCACAATGCAGATTGTACTCTCATTATCAATGTTGATAGGAGTATTCTTAAATTTGAATCCATAATCCAAAAGTTGATTTTGCATCCACAATACTTGTCCACAACAGCTTGCAGCAGCAACATATTATGCTTCAGTGGAATGGTTTGTTTCTTACATTGCCATGAAACTAATCTTCTTCCAAGATATTGGCATCCTCCAGTGGTTGATCTTCTATCATAATTATCACATGCATAATCACTGTCTGAAAAAGCTTCCAAGTGAAAAGGTGAATCCTTTGGATACCACAACCCTAACTTAGGTTGTTGCTTCAAATAACTAAAAATCCTCTTGACTGCATTCATATGAGAGACCTAAGGTGAGACTTGATATCTTGCACATAAACAGACAACAAACATGATATCAGGTGTTGATGCAGTTAAGTACATAAGACAACCAATCATTGATCTGTAAAGCTTGACTTCTACAGCTTGTCCATCTTCATCCTTTCCCAATGATTTGATAGCTTTAATGGGTGTGGTGACAGGCTTCATAGCATCGAAGTTAAAATTCTTAAGAATGTCATTGACATACTTGTCTTGACTAATGAAGATTCCAGCCTTTAATTGTTTAGCTTGAAGCCCTAAAAAGAAAGTTAATTCACCCATGGAACTCATTTGAAATTCTTGTTGCATGAGCTTCTCTAATTATTTCACCATAGATTGTTTTGTAGCTCCAAAAATAATATCATCCACATAGACTTGAACAAGCATGATATCCTTCTTGTCTCTCTTGATAAACAAAGTCTTATCAATTGCTCCTCTCCTGTAACCATGTTGCAATAAGAAAGTGGAGAGTCTTTCATACCAAGCTCTAGGTGCTTGATGAAGGCCATACAAAGCCTTAACAACTTTGTAGACTTTGTTTGGATGTGCAGGATCCTCAAAACCAGGAGGTTGTTTGACATAGACCTCCTCTGTAATCTTGCGATAAAGAAAGACACTCTTGACATCCATATGATAAACAGGAAAGCCCATATATGATGCAAAACCAAGGAATATTCTAATGGCTTCAATCCTTGCTACATGAGTAAACACTTCATCATAGTCCACTCCTTCTTCTTGTCTATATCCTTGTGCAACTAATCTTGCTTTGTTCTTGATGACATTCCCTCTTTCATCTCTCTTAACTCTGAAAACCCATCTTGTACCAATGACTTTCTTTCCATCTGGTAGATCACATAGTACCCAAACTTCTTGAAGTTTGAATTGAAGAAGTTCTTCTTGCATGGCTTCAACCCAACTCTCTTTAGTTAATGCGTGAGCTATATTCTTGGGTTCTTCTTGAGAGATAAAATAAGTGAATAGACACGTTTTTTGATCCTTATGATTCATCCTGTTTTGTTTATACACAAAGCTAAGTAAAGCATTATGTGGTTTAGAGAAACCTTTAGCCTTGGTTCTTGTGAGCACTCCAGAAGTAGAAGGTCCAATGATTTGACCAGCAGGATGATCTTTATGAACTCTTAATGTAGGAGTCTGTGGAACTTCAAGATCATCATCCAAATTTGTGAAATCAGCTCCTTCATTGGAATTTGAGAAAATTCCTTCATCATCTAATTCATCATCAGTGTCTTCTAACCCAGGCATGTTAGGATCATACAAATCACCAGAAGTACTGTCAATTGGTGCAGCAGTACTTTGACCCAAAGTACTGTGAGGGAAATCTGTAGACTTACCCTTTTTCTTTGTTTCTTCAGTTTACCTTTTCCTTTATCCTTTGGATCTAAAGCAGGTTGAGAAGCTTGAGGTTGTTCTTCAACTCCAGGGATACTAACACCTCTTGGTCTTGACAAGTTTTGCAATATCTGAGCAACAGTTTCATCATCACTAGCAGTGTGAACTACTTTGGGTGTATCTGCTTCCTCTTCTTGTAAGACTGTTGAAGGACCAGCTTCATCTTCAAAATTTAGGATCCTTGGTGTAATGAGCTCTTGTCTAAAAGTTCCTTGAAGAGCAGCACCTTGATCACCAGCTCCTTGATTATCAGTACTTTGAGAACATAAGTAGTACTTTGAGAACATAAGCAGTACTTTGCATAAACCCTAACTCATGCAGCCTGGGAACGAATTTCCAGTAGCATACATTCTCCTTTGTCTTCATGTTTCAATCAGTACAAGGCCAAACGAGAAGCTAGACTTCATAAAGTATTAAATCAACAATAACAGTAGTAACTGTTAACACAAACTGTACCAACTTCCATGACTGCTTCACCAGCTGCTTGATCTCTAGAGCTTACCACCAGGAAGACTACAAATCATTGAAGTAACCTCAGTCCTAACACGACTTCTTCACCAGTAGCCATATCATAAATTAAGTTTTAAACAAAAATTAGCACACCAGTTTGTACTTCCAATACTCTCGTTCACATTACCAATACTACTGATGCCTAACTTTAGTAGCCATACCCCAATATCAATAACCTTACTAGCCATACTCGACATCAACAGATCAAATCAGCAGTATAAACGTACAGCCCATATATGTACGACCAGAATGAAAACCCAAATAAACAAAAATTGTAATATCAAGACAGTTAGGGTTCTGAAGCAGTTACAATTACCAGATCATACTAACATCCAAGCTTCAGTCTGGTACTTTTAATGAAAGTGTGATTGCTGGTCTTGGTCGATCTTCTTCCTGTTCCTCTTAATTTAAAAATCAAAACCCTAAGAATAAATCCTTTAAAAACTCTAAATATACTATGTTTATGTCTGTTTATTGTTATTCACCCTAAGAATAAATCCACTTCTAAACATACTTGTCTTAGTGAAGCTCAACAATAAATATACTCTGTTTAGAAAAATGGATCTTCTCGAATACTCTGTTAATGACAAGTGGTATCAGAGCTTGTGTGGAAACTCTGATTAAGAAGAAACCTTTAAAATCGATTTAACAACAAACCCTAAAGATGTCGACTGAAGCTGCACCACCCCCATCCATCACCTCACTCAGAATTCCTATCATCAAGAAGGGAGAATATGATCTCTGGAGCATGAAGATGAGGCAGTACATTGCTATTACAGACCATGCACTGTGGAATGTAATTGGCAATGGTAATGAAGTTATTGAAGACCCTGTAGAAGTTCCTGGACAACCTAAACCACCTAAGCCTATCTTGCCAGCAGCTACAGTAAGAAATCAAGAAAAGGCTCTCAACATACTGTTGTCTGCTATTCCTGATGGTCACCTACTCAAGTTCCA
Organism: Chrysanthemum seticuspe; assembly: GCA_019973895.1. Lineage (NCBI taxonomy): Eukaryota > Viridiplantae > Streptophyta > Magnoliopsida > Asterales > Asteraceae > Chrysanthemum > Chrysanthemum seticuspe. Next base: position 284,261,622 of record BPTQ01000008.1, on the reverse strand, counting down.
TGATGCTAAGGATGCAAAACAACTATGGGTTGCTCTCAAGACAAGATTTGGAGGTAATGATGCTTCCAAGAAGATGCATAGAAATCTGTTGAAGCAACAGTTTGAAACATTCACTGTTGGTGAAAGAGAAGGTCTTGATGCTGCCTATGACAGATTCCAAAATCTCCTTAGTATGCTAGAGTTATACAAAGCAGAAGTATCTGTTGAAGATGCAAACCCTGAAGTTCTTAAGAAGTTTGCCATCCGTATGGCATGTGATTGCTACTATGATCAGAAGACAACCTGGTTTGGACACTATGGACTTTGATGATCTTTACAACCACTTAAAGGTGTATGAGCATGAGATGATTGGCCAAACAAGTTCAAAATCTCACAGTATTGCTTTTGTGTCTTCTGAAAATAGAAGCAGTACTTCCACTAAAAGTACTGCTTATCCTGCTCAAAGTACTGTTGGTGATAAACAGCATATTTACACAACCATGACTACCCCCACCTCATCACCAACAAACACCATCCATTCTGAAGAAATGTATGCTCATTCTTCGCTCAGCAAGCCACTTTACCTGTTACTTATGAAGAAGATTTGTCACAAATTGAAGAAGATGCTCTTGAAGAAATTGATATAAGGTGGCAAGTTGCTATGATCACTGCTAGGATCAAGAAGTTCATGAAGAAAACAGGAAGAGGCATTGACTTCAAACCCAAACAGGGTATAACGTTTGACAAGTCCAAGATTGAATGCTTTAATTGTCAAAGAACTGGACACTTTGCAAGAGAATGCAACTTTGCTAAATATCAGGCAAACAGAATGATTGAGAAACCCAAGCTTGAACTAAAGGAAATTCCTATTACTGTAACAAAAGCGTTAGTTGCTCAAGAAAATCTATCAGAGGTTAACTGGAGTGCTGAATTTGATGATGAACCAGTCACCTACTCAATGGTCGCAGTGGAAGAGTTTGATTGGAGCACAGCTTTTGATGAGGAACCAGGATTTGCTGCTTTGGGATCAAGATATGGTCTTGGAAGCTTTGATTGGTGCATGTTTTAGAGTTAGAAGATGGGACCATGATTCACATGCTAGCAGAAAGAAGATATCCACTTACAACAGATCTTATGAGAAGAATGCTAGATCATGGTATGGAAGTTGAAGAGGAGAATGAAACAGCTCTTATGGTCATCGAATTATTTATCAAATGGACAACTATGGCTGATGACGATGCATAAATACTGGTATGATTCATAATTGTATAAATTTTTAAAAAAAATCAGTACTTTATTCAAAGTACTGCTGAACAAACAGTACTTTATACAAAGTACTGCTTGCAGCACAAAACCAGTAAAAGACTTTTTAATAGAAAATAAGCAAACTTTTGTTAAGTGCAAAATATTTTGAAACAAAAGTTAACAGCAACAAATGGTTTTTGAGATGGTTACAACAAAAGGTTATCAGTTCACCATGTCTAACAAAAGGACTGGCTAATCCATGAGCAAACGGCTCTGGTAAAGATATCTCAAATCCGTTGATGGTTGACAACTTGCCAATAAGTTGTATGGTAATCAACTCACCATATTTGCAATAGTGAAGAGTTGGCTAGCCCACAAGAAAAATGGCTTGTGGTAAAGGCTGTGGAAAAACCGTTTATATGGTAATTAGTTCACCATGGTTGCAAGAACTAACTAGTCCAAAAGGGTACGGCTTTTGGTAAAGACTTAACAAATCCGTTGATAGCTGATGATTTGCTAAAAATCATATGGTTATCAATGTACCATGGTTTTACACACCTAAACATTGGCTACTCCAGAGTTAATGGCTTTGGTAAAGAGACATCAAAATCCATTAAATTTTCAATGATTCACCTCTCACAGGAGTTTACACACCTGGAAGTGATGAGAATAGACTGAAACTTTATGATCTGATGTACAATTTGCCATATGTTGCTGAGTAGCTGAAAAGATGAAGATTGCTGATAAATTGCTGAAAAGGATTACTTATAAAGACTACTTTGATGATGATAATACAAGCACAGAGAGTACAAGACAAATCTGAAGATAAAGACACAATCTTTCCTTGAAAACAAAGATGTTAAAGATACAGATACAAAGGAACTTGAAATCAAGCAAGTAGAATTCAAGTTAGGGGAGGATTGTTGGGATATAAAAGACAAAGTACTGAAGAAAGTCAAAGTGCTGAAGAAAGTCAAAGTACTGCTTAATGAAATTCAAAGTACTGCAAAGCTAAAGAACTGCTATATCGTTTATGGAAAGCTTTGTATTCTAGAATATTCTTTGTTTAGTTTAGTATTACTTGTCGTACAAGGATTGTAATTGTAAACCGACTAGGGTATTCCTTATGCCTATAAAAGGATCCCTAGATTGGCATTAGATATATGACTTTTAGAGATACGAATACATACGCAATATTAGAGAATATTAGAGTTTATCAAGTTCGATATTAGAGTTATTAGGGTTATTAGTGAATCTGTGTATCAAGCAGGTCCAAAGTATTAATAAAATCGTTGAAGTTAAAGTTATTCTTCTTAGCTTTATTGAAGTAGTTTCCGCATACTTAATAGAGTAAATTCAGTGTTTCATTGTTAGTAACTTAGGATTTATCCGAGGTTGCTAAGCCCTTACAAGCTACATAGTTAGTTTGGTCAGAGTATATCGATCCAACAAGTGATTGTTAAGATCGTTTATGAGCTCTAGGGGATCAATAACAAAGACTAATAACATGCACAACGGAATAAACTAATCAATTCTTTGTTATTGAACAAGGTTTTCATCATCATCTAACTAACACTAACTAATAATCTGCTAATCGACTAACTAACTATCGACTAAACTCTAACCTAGGCGTTTACATTAGAGAACTTACGCCTAGGAGATACACACACACACCTTTGGTGTTCACATCTTGACACACACTAAAACCTAATTCCCTGCCTCTCTTTATATACTAGAGAGTCTAGGGTTACAAAATACTACTAGGGACTAAATAATAAAGTATTCTTAAACAAGTAAGTCCCTTGTCTTTCTTTGTCTTCATAAGTCCTTCATCTTTCATATTTTGTCATAATCAACTCAAATATAATTCCTAACAATCTTCCCCTAGTTGATAATGACAAAACCAAATAAGCACGAACTTCCCCTGAAGTTAAGATGTCATGAAAGATAAGCGAACTTCCCCTTAAACATGCAATATCACCAAGGATCTTCAAGTTGCAAATCTTCTATGTAATGCCTTCTTCCCCTTTTTGTCATAATCCACTAGGAGACGCTAAGTAGAAGCAACTTTGATTCCAACCACCACGAACCAATATCATACGACTAATCCATCCTTCTAATGCCTCAAGATACCCGCCATGAAGATCACCAAAAAGCTTGCTAAAAATGAAATTAAGGCAAAAGAAATCTGAACCAAGAGTATAAATACCAACAAGTAGTAGTAAAAATCTTCCCCTCGAATGATGCATGTAAATAACCATAAGAACTTGTCGAATAACTAACCACCATGATCACAAATACGTTGTAGTTCCAGCCATGAAGAACATAGTACGTCTCAAAATACTAATAAAGATGACTATAATCGCATTTGAAACAAAGTAGTAGTAACATGAAGAATAGTTCAAAGGTTTGCCAATTTTTCCAATCATCGTCAAAGTCTAAATAAGTATAACAATATCTGAGATCTTGAACTTTGAAATCAACCAAACTTTCGTGTATGTATAACAACCAAATCCGAGAACTAAATCAATCTCGTGTGTGTGTAATCAAAATAAACTCCATACCAAGCTGAGAATCAAATCCATGTATGATTTCTCCTCAATTCCAAAACAAGCCTATTAGCAACACTTTTTCTGTCACTAAACTGTCTCGCTAATCTGTCACTATGTTGCATTCTCCTTCTTCCCAAATCTGTTAGTGACGCTTTTTATGTGACTAAACTGTTGCAAATCTGTTGCAAATTTGATACCTCCTTCCTTCCATGGCCTTTTGTGACACAATTACTGTCGATGATCTGTTGCTAAACTATCTGAATATTGAAGCAGTACTAAGTAACCAAGTAGCAGTACTTTCATCCAAGCAGTACTTTCATCCAAGCAGTACTTTCTTCCAATGCAATATAAAGAGTGAACGAGCAACACTAATTGAGTAACTTGGAGCAATACTAATAAGTAACACAAACGAATACATACTCCTTCGCAAAGTAGAGTTATAACCTTAATGAGCAGCTTAAAAACAAGAGTAACAGTAACTTATAGGAACAGTAGTAATACATGGAGACATTAGTAATCTTTGAGTACTCGAACAACATTCACAACCTTGCATACTACTAACCAATCACAACTTATACTCTCTCGTAATAACTCCAATACAAACCCTACGCAAGAATAATATTATACCATGAAGAGTCAAAAGTATCATGCCATCGTCCACTAATTAAGTATAAGACTTATCAGCACATGGATTTCTTCCAATCAAAAATCATTCATCAATAATGGTAGTGACCCTTTTTGATGTAGCACGATCAACATATGAATGCATGAATTCAAATCAGCAACTTTCCAACGAATGCATGAAACACCCAAAACAAATACTATGTGACAAGATTATAAAAAACGTGAAGCCAATAATTGTCACATTAAATAAATGAATCACCGACCCATGTAAACCAAATAATCAGATCAGTTTGCGTGGAAATATTATTTTGGCATTTTGCCAAAGAGTGTTTCGTTTTAGGGTTACCAATAGATCATCATGTGAATATTATAACATAGTTATAATAAAGAATACCTTGATAATGATCATTAATAGCAGCAAGTAGACACTATAAACCCTAAAAATTCCAAAAATTCGACTTTGAAAAACTCCCTCATCAGCAGACTTTGACAATTAATATCTTTTGATTGAGAGCTCAGATCGACGATCCCTCTAGTGGAAAGTTAGATGGCTATATAGAGAACATCAACCTAAAATTTCGTCACGATCCAACAGTTAACGAAAAAGTTATGCCCTCTTGAAAACAGTGCTGCAGAAGTATATACGAAAAATTTCAGACTCGAAATTTTTTAATCTTTCGCCATTCTTCGACCAATAAAACCTTGTAGATCCCTATATCAAGAGCTCCCCGCTCTGATACCAATTGTTAAGATCGTTTATGAGCTCTAGGGGATCAATAACAAAGACTAATAACATGCACAACGGAATAAACTAATCAATTCTTTGTTATTGAACAAGGTTTTCATCATCATCTAACTAACACTAACTAATAATCTGCTAATCGACTAACTAACTATCGACTAAACTCTAACCTAGGCGTTTACATTAGAGAACTTACGCTTAGGAGATACACACACACACCTTTTGGTGTTCACATCTTGACACACACTAAAACCTAATTCTCTGCCTCTCTTTATATACTAGAGAGTCTAGGGTTACAAAATACTACTAGGGACTAAATAATAAAGTCTTCTTAAACAAGTAAGTCCCTTGTCTTTCTTTGTCTTCATAAGTCCTTCATCTTTCATATTTTGTCCAAATCAACTCAAATATAATTCCTAACAAGGGATACTAACACCTCTTGGTCTTGACAAGTTTTGCAATATCTGAGCAACAGTCTCATCATCACTAGCAGTGTGAACTACTTTGGGTGTATCAGCTTCCTCTTCTTGTAAGACTGTTGAAGGACCAGCTTCTTCTTCAAAATTTAGGGTCCTTGGTGTAACTAGCTCTTGTCTATATGTTCCTTGAAGAGCAGCACCTTGATCATCAGTACCTTGATCTCCAGTACTTTGTACACCAGTACTTTGAGGCTCAGTAGGCTTAGTACTTTGAAGTTCAGTACCTTGAGGCTCAGTTTGCTCAATTTTCTCAGCTTCTTTATCAACAGTGTCAGATTCTTCATAGGTTTGAGCATCTGGTTCTTTATAATGTTCAGCATCTTCATTAGGTTGAGCATCTTCATTCAAATTCTCTTGCTCCAATATCCTCCCCAATTTGAATGAAGACTGCTTGTGAACCTTCTTACCCTTTGAAGTCTTATTAAATTTCTTTCCTTTCTTCTTCTGTGACTTCACCCACAACCTGTAATGTTGAACTAAAGGCCAGACAAAGTTCTTCAATCTTCTAAATTTGTTGTTCAATTTCACCAGTTGTGCAGCTTGAGCTTCATAATATTTCTTTAACCTCAATAGCTCCCTTGTCAAAGCATAGTTATCCAGAACTTGACCCTCAGAAGCCATATCTCCCTCATCTCCTCTAGATGTTTGAGACCCATCTGTGGAAGTATAATCATTGGGAGATGATGGTGGGTTTACCTCTGGTTCTGAATCAACATGAGCAATATCTTGTGGAGATGCAGTACCTTGTGGTGAAGCAGTACATTGAGAAGCAGTACCTTCCCTAGAAACAGAAGGCTCATTTTTTTCACCTGAGGCAGCTTCATCTCTAACAGCTTGTACAACTTCCATCATGTGAGTAGTCAAGGGTGTATCCCTCCCAGAGAATTTGTCACTCTTCCTAGCCATGAAAGTGAACACCTTTGGTGGTTGCACAACAACAGGTAACAAGCTTGAAGGTTTAGGGACATCCTTACGCTGTTTGTTCAAGAAGACTTGAACAAATCTTGGGTACATTAGGAATGGTGAACCATTGGAGATGTGAGATAGCATACCATCCAGAATTAATCTTGAAAAGTTAAAGAGGCGATTGGTAGCTAATCCCACTAAAGCAGATGCTATATTTGAACCAAATTGTTCCCATGAAGTACTCTTGGAACTTATGCAATGAAGTAATACATGAACAAGATACTTCCAGTGTGGACTAAACAAGGGTTTCCTAAAAGTTGTTTCAGTTAGAGACCCTTCATACCCAATATCCCTTAGTGTATCCCAAAGAAGTTGTTTGTCAAAACGAATAGCCCCTTCTGCATCATTAAACAATAAATCTTCTCGAATAGAAGCTTCACTAATTCTAACAATCTTCCCAGCAACCTTAGCCTGAATGTAGGATTCAGCATCTTCCATATGAGATCTAGCAGTTTCCCAAAATTGTTGAATCTATGGTTCAATGATATCAGGTTTGACTAAAAGAGCATAATTGATTGATGATCCAGTGAGGAAATCAATTATGTCATGAAACGGAACATTGGCCGGTGTTTTATCTAAGTTGGCTACCATGTTATGCTTACTAACTATGTTACGATTCGCCATTGAATGTTGTTATAAGAGAAAATGGTGCGATGAATAGTGAATGTGAATAAGAGAAGAATAAGGAAAAGATTGATAAGTATAAAGATGAGAGGGAAAATCGGAGGGTAGTTATTTATAGGTAAGATTTAAAAAATCACGGCCCAATTAATACAGTTACCGTTGTTTGAATTTTACCCCATCTTTTGACCGTTGGAATAGTACGTTGACAAGAATAGCAGTGCTTTCCACGTAAGCAGTACTTTCCAAAGCAGTACTTTCAGAGCAGTACTTTCAGATAAACAATAAGCAGTACTTTTCCATCTTCTTCTTCACAATTGCAAAAACACCAAAAAGCATTGTATTGCCTCCCCTCAAACAATGCATAGGACTATCTAACTAACTAATAAGTCCTCCCCTTAATTGTAGCTTAATAGTTAATCATACCAATACTCACCACTAAATGGCTGAATCTTGAAACATCAAATCCCTTTGTGAGTAGATCAGCTACATTGTCATCTGTGTGGACCTTGACAACATTAATGAGCCTATGCTCATAACAATCTCGAATAAAGTGATGCCTAATCTGAATGTGCTTGGTCTTGGAATGGTAAACAGGATTCTTCACAATGCAGATTGTACTCTCATTATCAATGTTGATAGGAGTATTCTTAAAATTGAATCCATAATCCAAAAGTTGATTCTGCATCCACAGTACTTGTCCACAACAGCTTGCAGCAGCAACATATTCTGCTTCAGTGGAATGGTTTGTTTCTTACATTGCCATGAAACTAATCTTCTTCCAAGATATTGGCATCCTCCAGTGGTTGATCTTCTATCATAATTATCACCTGCATAATCACTGTCTGAAAAAGCTTCCAAGTGAAAAGGTGAGTCCTTTGGATACCACAACCCTAACTTAGGTTGTTGCTTCAAAAAACTAAAAATCCTATTGACTGCATTCATATGAGAGACCTTAGGTGAGACTTGATATCTTGCACATAAACAGACAGCAAACATGATATCAGGTCTTGATGCAGTTAAGTACATAAGACAGCCAATCACAGGAGTTATATCTTGCACATAAACAGACAGAAAAATGGATGTTTAGAAGTGGATCTATTCTTAGGGTTAATGATAAGTATTCATCCTAAGAATAGATCCACTTCTAAACAGAGTATATTTATTGTCTTAGTGAAGCTTCTATTCGAGAAGATTTATTGTTTGATGATGTAGAAGGGGCTATTCGTTTTGACAAACAACTTCTTTGGGATACACTAAGGTATATTGGGTATGAAGGGTCTCTAACTAAAACAACTTTTAGGAAACCCTTGTTTAGTCCACACTAGAAGTATCTTGTTCATGTATTACTTCATTGCATAAGTTCCAAGAGTACTTCATGGGAACAATTTGGTTCAAATATAGCATCTGCTTTAGTGGGATTAGCTACCAATCGCCTCTTTAACTTTTCAAGATTAATTTTGGATAGTATGCTATCTCACATCTCCAATAGTTCACCATTCCTAATGTACCCAAGATTTGTTCAAGTCTTCTTGAACAAACAGCTTAAGGATGTCCCTAAACCTTCAAGCTTGTTACATGCTGTTGTGCAACCACCAAAGATGTTCACTTTCATGGCTAGGAAGAGTGACAAATTCTATAGGAGGGATACACCCTTGACTACTCACATGATGGAAGTTGTACAAGCTGTTAGAGATGAAGCTGCCTCAGGTGAAAAAAATGAGCCTTATGTTTCTAGGGAAGGTACTGCTTCTCAATGTACTGCTTCACCACAAGGTACTGCATCTCCACAAGATATTGCTCATGGTGATTCAGAACCAGAGGTAAACCCACCATCATCTCCCAATGATTATACTTCCACAGATGGGTCTCAAACATCTGGAGGAGATGAGGGAGATATGGCTTCTGAGGGTCAAGTTCTGGATTACTATGCTTTGACAAGGGAGCTATTGAGGTTAAAGAAAGATTATGAAGCTCAAGCTGCACAACTGGTGAAATTGAACAACAAATTTAGAAGATTGAAGAACTTTGTCTGGCCTTTAGTTCAACATCACAGGTTGTGGGTGAAGTCACAGAAGAAGAAAGGAAAGAAATTTAAGAAGACTTCAAAGGGTAAGAAGGTTCACAAGCAGTCTTCATTCCAATTGGGGAGGATATTGGAGCAAGAGAATTTGAATGAAGATGCTCAACCTAATGAAGATGCTTAACATTATGAAGAACCAGATGCTCAAACCTATGAAGAAGCTGACACTGTTGATAAAGAAGCTGAGAAAATTGAGCAAACTGAGCCTCAAGGTACTGAACTTCAAAGTACTGAGCCTACTGAGCCTCAAAGTACTGGTGTGCAAAGTACTGGAGATCAAGGTACTGATGATCAAGGTGTTGCTCTTCAAGGAACATATAAACAAGAGCTAATTACACCAAGGACCCTAAATTTTGAAGAAGAAGCTGGTCCTTCAACAGTCTTACAACAGAAAAAGTGTTGCTAACACGTTTGGTTTACATTGTCCGATAGATTTATTCTTCTAGTGCTAGTATTGTCTGAGGAAAAGTTAGTTTCTACTGCTTTTGTTATTCGATATTGGATGATACATGATTTTTGGTTCTGGAATAGTTTTGCACTCAAGGGGAAGTTTCTACTGCTTATATTCCCTATTTATTGATAACAAAAGGGGGAAAAGATGTTGGAGTGCAATGACATGGATTAAGGGGAAGACAAAGGAAGACAAGATTTGTTTCATTTACGAAGATGTTTACATCTCAACTTCTGCTACTTCGTCAAGGGAAGTTCGTACACGACTTTGTTTATTTTGTCATCATCAAATAGGGGAAGATTGTTGGGATTCTTGATTTGATGAGACAAAGTAAATAAAAGAATGAAACAAAGGGACTTAAAGTGACAAAGAAGAAATCTACAAAAAGATGAAAGGACTTGCTTGCAAAAGAAGAATTATTATTTAGTCCTTCGTAGTATCTTGTAAACCCTAATCCTCTAGTATATATAAAGAGGACATGGGATGTAGGTTTAATGTACATGTCTTCTATAATGTAGTCAAAGGTGTGTGTGTGTGTAACCTAGGGCGTGTAGGTTATTGTAAACGCCTAGGTTATTAGTTATCTCCAAGATCGAAGAAGGCTTTGATCCCTGTTACAGTTAGGTAACACGTTATTATTCTGATCAAATAATAATTGGGGAGATGTGGAAAAACCTTGTGTCAATAACATATAATGTTCTTATTATTCCGCTGCATATTGTCTATGTTATTTTTAACCCTAGAGGCTCATAGACGATCACGAAACTATCTTCATCACGTTTTTAGTTTCCACACAACCGAACTCAAACTACACTTTTATCAGCGACAGGCAAAAGGTGATGTTACCTTTTAGTTGATTGGATACGCTTGTATTTTCAATAAATGCAAGTTTTATTAGTAATGAATTAATGTTTATTTGTGTAGGGTATCATTGCAGCACTAGCAGCAGTATTCCCTAGTGCTAAACACAGATTTTGTTTGAAGCACATCCATGATAATATAAAATTGCAATGAAATGCTAAAGCATACAAGGAACATTTGTGGAGATGTGCAGCAGCAACAACCGTCCAACAATTTGAGGCAGCCATGCTGGCATTCAAGAGGTTTAGCGAACTTGCCCATGCTTGGTTAAGTAAGATACCACCAACCCATTGGTCAAGGTCGCATTTTTCAGGTAACTAACCAAATCTATGTCTACGTGTAAATCTTTTATTCTACGACATTGTTCAACACTGTTGTTTTTATAAATCAAACATGTTGTATAAATGTGTAGGGAGGGCTCATTTTGATGTGTTACTTAATAACATGTGTGAGGTGTTCAATGGGAAACTATTGGGAGGTAGGCACCAACCCATCATTACTGCTTTGGAATACATTAGAGAATACTGTATGAAAAGAATAGTGAATGTTGTGAATGTGATTGAAAAGTGTGTCGGACCATTAACACCAAAGGCAGCACTTATGTTAGACTTGATAAAGAAAGAGGCTTATAAGTACACCGTTTTACGGGTTGAAGGAGATAAGTATGAGGTCCGTGGATGGCGAGATAAGTGTTTTGTGAATGTTGAAGCTAGGGCTTGTACATGTAGAAGAGGGGAGCTTACAGGTATGCCATGTAAACATGTTGTTGCTACCCACCGGTGTATGAGGTTTAATGGAATGCAAGTAGGATCTGTTGAATCATGGGTTCATCCATGTTACTTGCTTAAGACTTGGGAAGAAACTTACAAACACGACATCCAGCCAATAAATGGTTATCAACATTGGAATAAGTCACAAGTGCCTACAACCATTCTTCCACCTAAACATCATAAACCATTAGGTAGGCCACGAAAGAAAAGAACTAGGGCTTTTACTGAAAATGATAATAGTGACAAAACCAGTAACTTGTCACAGTCTAGTAAGAGTGTAGTTTGTGGTATATGTGGCAATGCTGGACACAACAAGAAAACATGTCTTGGGCAAGGAGGTGTAACAGGAAGTCAAGGCAGTACACAACAGTCTCAAAAAACAGGTTCATCCCAGCCAAATGTTACAACAAAGAAGAAGGAAAAGGTTAGAGGTCACAACTTTGAAGGAAATGAAAAACCTCAGTGTCAAACTGATGCTCAATCTCAAGGTGATTTTCAACAAAGTGTGGTCCGGTCTCAATCTGGTAGTCAAGTTGATGCTGCTTCTGGTGGGTCTCCAAAACAATGTTTGTTTATGAACTTTGTAGGCTACAAAATTTTATGCATTTGGAAATATATCCACTTGCATTATGTATGAAATCATGTCATGTTAGTCTATGGGTAAAATTGTTTTTTTACTGTATTGATTTGCTACTGTACCCATTTTTACATACTGTCACAAGTTCATACGCATATTACCTGTTGACTTTGACAAAGTCAATTACTGTTCACCCAACTATTATCACAAACAGCAATGAAGAATCAAAAATTGATGAACAACACCATATCAAGTTTATGTTGATACTCAAAGATGGTGTTTGTTCATCCATCTGTGATCATTCATCCATCTTTGATACTTGTATCTTTGTTATGAGTTTGATCATTTTACTAAGGTGTGGTTTGAATTGAATAATATTTGTGAGGCAACTGATGTGGGTTTGATCATTTATTAGGGCAAGGACCAAGTATTAAAGGCATAACATTATAAGGACTAAAGCGTAAAAGTAAAACTACTTGTACTGTACAAGGACCAAAGTACATCAAACCATGACTTTTCACAAGTTAACCATCACCACAAGACTAATTACAGAGACCCTACCACCGACTCAAAAGGCAAAAAACCACCGACATTGTAAACCCACTAGATAAACCATATACATACGACAATGATCAGTATCCAGGAGAAAACACAGAAGTTCCTCAAACGGCATATTTTCTCCTTCTCAATAAGGAGTTCAGCTAGGGTATCTTGTTGACTAGCCTCTAGCTCAATGGCCCTGGCGACTGCGTTGACAGCCTCCATGGTCTCACTGATGAGGGCTTCTTGGCATTCTTGTAATGCCGCCTCATTTCGGTGGATGTGCCTCTGCAAGTAGAGGATCACCTCCCTTGCTCTGTCGTCAATGGTGGATCCAACCATCCATTGATAGGACATTTAGATCACTAAAAAAATCAGAAATCAAGCGTTTGAAAACACTTAAAAGCTGACACCGAGATGAAACTATAAACATAACATGTTAAATTAAAAAAATACAAGCATTATCATTTAAATACTAGACAACCTGAATAGGACAAGCAAAGTAACACTTGACGGCGTTTACATTGTTCCAGCAGGGTACCGCCCGCCTACCACAAGCACAACGCACCATTATTACAACTTGATCGAAAATATTAAGGATAAGATTTTTTTTATTTTTATTTTGGAGAGCAGACTTTAGGGATGAGTGGTGAATAAGAGTTGCTTTTATTAGCCACTAATTACTGTAGCACCCACAGAAAAGAGTATAGAACACGATGTATTGAAATAAGGAAATGACAATTGTGTCTTTGGACTAAAGACAAAGCGAACGGCAACTAACGTCGTTGACTAACGGAAATATGGTCAAAGGACCAGTTAAGAGTATGAAACTTGGAAAAGGGACTCCAGACGATGAAAACGCCCAAGTTTGTCCCATCGTTATGCGCAACAACAAGTTTAGGGACCAACGGTGTATTTTAGTCTAAAACAATTGTGTAGTAAGATCGTTTGTTTATTTAGGAGTGTATATTTACGTGTTTATCATTGATTACTAAAAAAGTGAAAAATTATCTTCTTGTGGAAATTAAGGGGTGTTGTTTAGTCACAAGATTTTGAGAAATTTTTTCAGAAGGAAAATCGTATATATATATATATATATATATATATATATATATATATATATATATATATATATATATATATATATATATATATTAGCAGGGTACCCGCGCGTTGCGACGGCGGATACCCTAATATAATTTTTTCTTGTGAATCATGTATTTTAGTTTATTATGTTCTTTTTGACAATACATTTACAGATATCAAGAATTTCATTTAACCCGTGCCCGTTCGGTCTCGAGCCCATTTGGCCCGTGCCTATTCGGGCTCAAGCCCATTTTGCCTGTTGCCCGTTCGGGCTTTTATATTTGTATAATGTGTTTTATTATTTGTATTAGTGACATTTAATGCAGGGTACCCGCGCGTTACGGCGGCAGGTACCCTGAAATAAATTTTTCAAATGAATCATGTATTTTAGTTTATTGTGTTCTTTTTGACAATAAATTTACGGATTTCAAGAATTTCGTTTAGCCCGTGCCCGTTCGGGCTCGAGCTCGTTTGGCCTGCGCCAGTTCGGGCTCAAGCCCATTTGCCCTGTTGCCGTTCGGGCTTGAATATTATTTGTATTAGTGACATTTAATGTAGGAATTGTGTTTAATTTGGTTGTAAAATATGCTTGATAATTTGTATTTATTATGTTAGGGGTGTTTTAATAACTGTATTAATTGTATTTATTGATCAGATAATTAATTGACTATATTAAATAACATTAATGTGGTGTTTTGTTTTTTTAATATGTGCATTAAAGTGGTGTACGTTATGTTTCTTGTCTTGTACGTCTGAAAATTATGTGCATTAAAGTGTTGTACATTATGCTTCTTTTCTTAATTATATGAATTACTAATTATAGTAACATGTGTAGGCTTATATTTTTAAGACTTCCTTTTATAGGAAGTCCTAAATACATTATAATGTAGTATAAATATGTTATAATTAATCTTTTGTTTTTTTGTTTGGTGGTTGGGTGCGTTTTGATAAGAAAGAGGTATGTAATATCAGGATTTTAGGGGGTTGTAA
>BPTQ01000008.1:284157631-284247028 GCA_019973895.1 Chrysanthemum seticuspe | reverse complement strand
CGAGGAGGGTTCGCCGTGACACTCTATGCTCTAATAGAAGTTATAGTTTTTTTATTATTTAATTAAACCTTCAAAATTATAATAAATCCAAATCCCATTAACAAATCAAACGCACCTTTAGTTTAATTGTGATATTTGTTCAATACCATTTCTTTATATACACAACCTTTTAGGCTAGTCCCAGTCGCAACCTGGGACGACCTGCGCCACGTCAGCTTTCTCTCTCCAGCGACCTGGGACAACCCGGATGCCCCAGTTGACGACCCAAGGAAATATATATATATATATATATATATATATATATATATATATATATATATATATATATATATATATATATATATATATATATAGGGAAGGGTTATTTTCAGAACCAAATAATTTGCGAGAACTGCGAGAACCAGCATCAACCAATCAGATTATTTCTTATATTAATTTGTATAATTTAATTCAAAAGGGCATAAAGGTAAAATTACTTTCTTTTATATTTGATTATTTTTATTTATTTATTTATTTTTACAAAAAACGTTTTTTTTAGTTCCAGTAATTCTAGGATTTTTTTTTTTTTTTTTTTTTTTTTTTTGTTTTTTTTTTTTTACATTGTGTGCACATGTGTTTTGCATTATTTGATAATTGTATTTTCCGTTTTTTGCATAGGTGTTTTGTATTTGCACATGTATCTATAAAAATATTACATAAGTATGTATACAAACAACAAAACTTTATTAATACATTTATGCAATTTTATACAAACAACAACTTTATTAATACATTTATGCAATTTTATACAAACAACAACTTTATTAATACATTTATGCAATTTTATGCAATCTACACATGTGTTTTTCATCATTGGCCACTCTCGATCTCTTTGTACACATGTGTTTTTCCTCATTGGCCACTCTCGATCTCTTTGTACACATGTGTTTTTCCTCATTGGCCACTCTCGATCTCTTTGTACACATGTGTTTTTCCTCGTTTTCCTCATGGGCCACTCTCGATTTCTCGATCTCTTTGTAGGCATATGTACAGATGTATTTTTAATCCTTGTACACAATCCTTTTCATAACAGCTGAAATTAAACAAAAGAAACAAGTTCATGAAACTGTAAAAACACATATGCATAGAAGGTTTCAAATTCACAATTGTAAAAACACATATGCACACTCAAAAACACATGTGCACACTCTACCAAAACACATATGCACACTCTACCAAAGAACTCAAGATATTTTTTTTAAATATAAATAAAAGCAGATACAACTTGTGAGAAAGGTAAAGCTTAAACCATTAAATAGTACAGTCATTAGAAAAAATTTATTAAAAAAAAAGACCATAATAGTCTAAGAAGTAAAAAAAGGTAAACAGTGTACTACGTTGGAAATGTATATGTATATTTCTTTTGTCGGATTCCTAGTTCCTCAAAAACAACAATTTAACATTCTCTCTCGTGCATCTTCTTCACTTCATTCTTATTCACCAATAGTTTCACCCATTTTTTGCAGCCACCCATAATAATAGACGCCGCTAAACCAAAAAAAAACTCAGTCTGGAAGAACAAAAAACCGTCGCCTAGCTCGCCCATGCCAGGGTCGGCCCTGGGGTGTAGCACTCTCGGAAAACCAAAAAAAATATGCTTCGTCGACCGAAACCGTATGTGGCCCGTGCCACAGGTAGCCAAGCTTCATGTTACTATTCGAAAATCATAAAGAATAATTTATAACAAATATGTTATAATTAATCTTTTGTTTTTTTGTTTGGTGGTTGGGTGCGTTTTGATAAGAAAGAAAGAGGTAGGGTTAAGATCAGATCTGTTTTTTTGTTTGGTGGTTCCTAATCCAGACGTTTTTTTGGTTGGGTGCGTTTTTTTGTTTGGTGGTTCCTAATCCAGACCGTCATGTGGTGGTTCCTAATGACGTTGATCAGATCTGTTTTTTTGTTTGGTGGTTGGGTGCGTTTTGATGAGAAAGAAAGAGGTACGGTTAAGATCGCCGGCGACTATGGATAATTAGGGTTAAGATCGCCGGCGGCTATGGATAACTAGGGTTGAGATAAAGACGTGAAATGTGGTGAACTGGTGATAAGCGGTTTTGATATGTAACTGATTCATTCACAGATTATCTACATATTAAAGCTATTTTTATGGAGAATATAAATACCTAATTTGCCCTTAATTTAATTTTTTTTTCATAATAAGTTACAAATATTTTCTAAAATGCCATCTTGCATTAATCTAATATACATCATGCATTATTAGGTGTACAAAGGTGGTTCTCGCAGTTCTCGCAAATTATTTGGTTCTGACAATAACCTTACACTATATATATATATATATATATATATATATATATATATATATATATTAATTTAACTAGAATGTTGAAAAAGCGCTATTTACTGTTTGATTTAAGATAATTTGAAAACAAAAACTTCTTTACATTGATCAATCTTTACCTTTCATTTTATTTAGATTTAATGGATGAGATTAATCCCAAAAATTAAAAAAACTCACTTTCATCATTTTTTTCAATTATAAATATCTTTCAAACCGTTAATCGTCAAGCGAAAAAAATATACGTTACAACGAGCATTTAATTATCTTTCTATAGATAGGCACTTTGATATAATTTCGACAAAAAAAATTCCGTGGTTTTCACTTTTTTTAAAGTTTTTTTCATTTTTTTACATTACTGAAATTTGCATTAAAAAATCATATATGATTTAACACTAATTTGAATACTACATGTGATATTAGTGTTAAATTATACATGATATGTATATCATAAGTGATTTATCATATATGATTTAACACTGGTATCACATATGATATTACATATCATATGTGATTTAACACTAATATCACATGTGATCTTCAAATTAGTGTTAAATCATATATGACATTTCATGCAAATTTCAGTTTCGAAGAAAAACGAAAAAAAAAAAGACGAAAAAACATGAAAAAAACGATTTTTTTTTCTTTTTTCGAAAGTATATCAAAGTGCCCGTCTATAGAAAGATAATTAAATGCTCGTCGCGATGGTGTAATTATTTTTGCTTAACGATTAACGGTTTAAGAGATATTTAAATTATAATAAATAAGTGAAATAATAAAATGTTTTTAATTTCAGTCATTGATTTTCTTTTTAGATGAATGGTAGAGATGAGTCTCTCGGTATGTAAGAAAAGTTTTGTATGTAAAATAACTCTCCTCTTACTTTTTTTTTTACTTTTTCCTTCCCAAAATTATGACTAAAAAAAAAAAGAAAAAAAAAATATATATATAGTTTAAAAAAAGTAAAACCATTATATTTTCAATCAATCAAATATCATCCACACCCACTAAACTCTCTTTTGATTTCTTGAAATTAAAAGTGATCAATTATACTATCACATTTTACCCAAAATTATTTTGTGACATCTTGTACTTTTAGACGACATCAAAAAACATCCAAAAAGGAAAGAAGGATAATAATTTTGGCACGAAAGTAATATTTTTTTTCCTTCTATTTTCTACACCCGTTGTACTTTTCAATCTTTCAGAATAATATCATCGAAACCCGTGTTTTAAATTTATTGCAATTTTTCTAGAGATAAAGTCATAAAACCCTTCCCGTTTTTAAAGAAATCAAAACAGAAAATTAAATAAATTTTTTCACAACCCTTCAAGTTTTTTACTTTTTGAAAAGAATGATGAAAATTAAAAACAATAAGAAGTCACATATCGATTTTGTAGTACCGTTGCTATTTCTGAAATTAGTAACGGTTTTTGTTGTCTTTGTTGCTACCAACGTTTTCAAATCTGAACTGGCCAACCGGTTTTATCGAGAACGCACATAACAGCAACTTGCTAGTATTGTCAAACTACCTACAAATATAGTAAAACTGTTGCTAGTTTTGTTTACATGGTATATCGCATCTCGGTCCTTACATGAACTTTTTTTTATTGTATTCGTTACAAATCAAAGAATTTGTACTTTTGCATGTTGGTATTGTTGGCACATGTCTCTGGACGGCACGTGTCGAACCGGACGAGGTCCACATGTCCAAAGGGTTAATTCCGAAGGAATATTTGACGGATGTCAAGATATGAAGGGTTCTTTCTTTTATCCAGAATGTCCTTTGAACCATTGGACAATGATGTAAACCACGTTTGCGCGTCATTCTCGGATTTCACGGGATTGTGTCTCCCACGTGACGTGGCACCTATCATATAAATTAGGTATAGATTGTCGTGTTCATTCCCGAGACAAGACATGCAATGAGGTTGTGGTAGTATAAATACCATCACCTCATTTATGACATTCTCAACTACTTCACACACACATTTACTCTCACATTTATTGTTGTGCCTTCCGGCCTATCACAAATATTTATTCTCACGCCGGAGCTTGGTCTTGGGGTCACACCCAAAGCGAGGGATTTAAAGGACGTCGCTTCATTTAGTCCAAAAGAACCTACACGTGTCAAGACCGTGGAGCGGATTTTTACCTCAACAGGTATATTTGTGTTATACAGTTGTCAATGTTTCATTTTCTTAAGCTGGGAATTGCTTTATGGGCTTTTGTACACCAATCTCGATTTCTTGATAGGTCTAACATGGGTCCTACTTTTGTATTTATGTCATATGAGAGAACTTTTGTGATCTTAGAGCACACGGTGCGATAACTCTTGAGGTGAGTTATGCCTTAACGCACGTTGCGTTATGGCCGAGTTATCACATCGTGAGTTCGAGTTATGAGCCTGCGTTAAGGCCAACGTTAGTAGCTAAACGATGCGTTAAAGCAACAAAGAATAAAAAAATTCATTCCGCACCCTCCAACGTTTATATGACCGTTTGAAAATTAAAAAAAAAAAATACATTTTACCCCTCCAATATTTATAAACGGGCAGCTATGTAAAAAAATCAAAACCTTTTTTCCCACCACTATAAATAACCAATTAACACATAACTTTTTGTCACACTTCCATAACTCAATCTCATCTACATATACTTGCACTTGCTAACAAAAAAATGTCGGGATTTAATAACGACGATAGTTTCTTAAATCTCATGGGTTGGAATAACCCAACTGCGGGTTCATCTTCAAACCCGAACGCGGGTTCATCAACAACCAACATCCCTTTCTCTAACCCACTCAGCTTATCGAACGAGGAACTTTACCTACAAAATGAACGATTTCTACAATGGGAACAAAACCAACAAAACACACTAAACACCAATTTCGAAAATCTACAATTCGTACAACAATGCACCTACGTCTCCTCCAAAGCCATACAAACGAGGTGGTAAACGAAAGGCCAAAAAATCCAAAGAACCCGAACCAATTGAAGAAAATCCCGACGTGACCAATACTTCATTACGTTGGCAGCCAAGTGAGGAAAAAATACTTGCAAAGTGTTATTTGGCCATTAGCAAGGATACACAAGTCGGGCGTGCACAAGCTGGTGATACGTTTTGGAGACGGGTTATCAAGGAGTTCAATAGACTCAATTTTCGAAACCGCAACAAGGATATGTTAACAAGCAAGTGGAAAACGTTGAACAATAATTGCACAAAGTTTAACGCGTTCTACAAACGTGCAAAACGTACGGAAAAAAGTGAGGAAAATGAGCATCAGGCCGGAACCGACCCGTCCTGACCCGAAACCGACTAGCCGGAAAACCCAAACCGAGTCCCGACCCGAATGAGCTTGGTTCGGTTTCAAGACAGTCGGGATCGGTCGGTTTTCTCGGTTTTGTTTTTTGCTTTTCGGTTTTCGTCCTGAACCGACCCGAACCGACCCATCCCGAAACCGAATAGCTTGAAAACCAAAACCGAGTCTCGACCCGATTGAGCTCGGTTCGGTTTCAGGACGTTCGGGACTAGTCAGCATCGGGACGGTTTTCGGGAGCCGGTCGGTTTTGCTCACCCCTACTCCCAATTATAACGACATTTCATCTTTTGCCTCAGTGTCACATCAGTTTTTTCTCTCCTTTTGCATCCTTTCACTTTTACTCCCAGCAACTCACGCCATTTATTTTTTTTATTAAAAACCTAGTTTTATAAAAACATACCCCACTAAATACCTCCAGACTAGCAAAACAAATAATAAATAATATAACACAAAAGGGCTCATAAATGCGCATATTGATATACTAGTTATAATACCCGTGCACGCACGAGTTTTGACAAAAAATTATTATGTATTAATACTGAATATTGTGTTTTTAAAGGTAATTGCATATAATTATATAGTTATAAGTTTCGTGCAAGCACATTACACATAAATCAAATTTATTTTAACATTTTAGTTCAATATATACACATATAAGAATTTGCCCATGTAAATTGTGATATAAACACAACTAATACTTATGCACGAGTTTTTCATTATGCATTAATATCCATTAGAATTTGGTAAAATATTTGTAAAAATTTCTATTAGGTAACTTAAGATTTATTTTTATTTAGCTGAAAAAAGATGTTGATGTTGTTATTTAAATTTCACTAATGATATTATGTTGTACACATGATGCAAATTTAATACTACGTAGCACATAATGAGCGTTGATAAAGTTAAAGTATACTCATTAAAGTTTTTTTAAAATGTTTTTCTAGATATCCTTATATAAATAAATATAATTACATGAGTCATTATTATAAGTACAATCGCGTATATTTATTTTTATATTAAAGTAACATGCGCTTACAATTTGATAATTATATTTTCGTTTTCAATAATTTAGCCGTATTTAAAATGTAAACTCGTGTCCACATAGGTTAAACTTTTAAAAATGAAATAAATTAGTCTTTATTAAACGTACATAGTAAAAAAATTGATACTTATATTCTTATGCAAAGTTATAAGTTGTTATTTTAAAACAATATATACATTGTATTTTTAAGATATAAAGTATAAAGGGTATAAAGTATAAGGGGGTATTTATTTATAATCCATAGTTATTAAAAACATGGAAGCTTATAATATTACACTAAACTCTATATAAATTTATAAAATTCTACCACTAAAGTTTTATTAATTACCTACTCTTTTTTTAAGTTTTTGTTTTCACAAATTTGACATCTATATTTTTATGTGTTTTTTTTTTATCAACCAAATTTCTCCATCAAATTTATTAAAGTTTTACAAAAATTAATTTAATTTTGACTTTTATTAACCAATCACATCATACGATTTTGCTTATGTGGTGAAATCGAGTTCTCCTATTGGCCCAATTATTTTTTCAATAAAAATAAATTGATAAAATTACTTTGAAATAATGTAATTCTTTTATTATTATAAAAGATTGATATGCGGTGAAAGACCAGCATGTTGCGTGAGTGAAGGTTTTGCCATTGCTTGCTACACACCTTTGGCACCAGCTTAAGATATACAATAGATATCTAGAGAAGATCTTTAAATTATAACAAGTAATAGTGTTTTTTATAATATAACGCAGTTGTCCATAAATAGATTTAAGATTCGGCCAAGACATGCGTTGAGTATTAGTAAGATAACGTGAACATTATAACTGTGATCTTACTCTCGAAAAATAATATCAAAGCCTTTTAGTCTAACAGTATTTGATGGTTGTTTTATATGATAACTGTTGTGAGTTGCCAATCAAGATGTTGTGAGTTAAGTTGAAGCGAAATATGAGTGAGATATTATATGAGCTAGTCGGTGGCTTAAGTGTTTGGATAATTTGTTTCTAAAAATAACTCTATAACTTCAACCTACGGAAGAATGGTACGGTATTAAGTTCTCATAACTCGGCTTACGAGAATGACTTGCA
The DNA here is from genome assembly GCA_019973895.1 of Chrysanthemum seticuspe. NCBI lineage: Eukaryota > Viridiplantae > Streptophyta > Magnoliopsida > Asterales > Asteraceae > Chrysanthemum > Chrysanthemum seticuspe. The sequence continues at coordinate 284,239,252 of BPTQ01000008.1, read as the reverse complement.
ATAAAATCCACCCGAATCATTGAATATATATACTTGATCGAATTTTATCAAACATTGTCATTGAATATTTAATGAAACATTGGAATACATTTTCTTATTAACACAAAATGAGAAAAAGGTGAGTGAGTGGGACAGACAAAGTCCCTGGTTATATGGGGCAGTGGTGGCAAAACATGAAGGGCATAAAGTCGTTCGATACGAAATGCGATGATGAAAAATATTTAAATATTTAGTGGATAAGGATTTGCATTGGTCTTCACTAGCTGACTCTGTACTTCCTCACTTCAAAGACGTCTATTTACATTTTACGAGTAATGGTAACAAGCTTTTAGCTCTTCATTTTAGTTTATATGCTTTTAACGAAACAGTAATTTATTTAAAAAGTATTTACCTTCTAGCGTTTATATGCTTGCTTTACACTTTATCGTTACATTACAGCTCGTTATACAAAATAAAGTTATACAGCTTGTGGCCTGCGACTAACAGCTATCGATAATTTTGCCGAACATAGCCGTAGTATAATCCATATTACGACATAAAGTTAAATTGTTGACTATGTATAATTTTCCTTATGCTTATAGACTATGAGCAATATTCCAATATAGGTCTACAAGACTGAAACTTGGGGAATTGTCGCTCAACACTCAAAACAAAAGATATTCAGTTCAGGTTTCGACTTAGGGCATCCACTATGGTGGCTTATCAATAGGGTTTATAAAAAGATGAAGAGGTCTAAAAACTTGTAAACCATAGTGAGCATGCATTTTAAACTTATGTGGCATGAATAGGTTTAAAATATTGAACCTTTTCATAATTTAATGCTTGTGTTATGTGAGATGTTTATAAAGCTTTAAGAGATTTTTTACATAGTGGAATTAGGTTTATAAAACAAAAAAGTTTATAATATAATGGTATTAAACAACTATAGACCTTTAGAAAGGTTTATCATAGTGGATGGCCTTAGAAACTTTTAAAAATAAGTTCTTGGACCTAGAATATTTAATAACTGATTAACTATCCGTACTTATTATTACTGAGAGCATAAGAGAGACATGGTGTTGTGTTATAAGGCTGGATGGCAACGCATTTGTGAGTCTCTCACCTTGCATCCCCACTCACGAGTGATTCCATGCCCAAGGGTACCATTCACTCGCTAGTCACACATACCTATGTATATTAAGGTGAGTAACTCACCTAGTTGATTTGTATGAAGTGAAGTGTTTGTTTGTGTTAAAAAAATAATAATAAAAAAAAAAAAAAAAAAAAAAAAAAAAAAAAATAATAATAATAATAATAATAATAATAATAATAATAATAATAATAATAAATTGAGGTGAGTGGGAGTAAGTGCTTTGTCCACAAAAAAGTGAGTGAGGGTGAGTGGAAGTGAGAGGAGAGAGAAAGCTGACGTGACGCTGAGGTGTAAGGTGAATGGAGACTTACCTTGCCTTCCAGCCTAATATACGATGAATTTTCTTTTGCTTACCTTTATTTTGGTGCTTACCAAGGGACAAATCTCCATCATCCATCTAGTTTAATATAATGATGGGGATTAACCTAAGATTTATCAGATAAACTTAAGTCCATGTTTTTTTTTTTTTTTTTTTTTTTTTTTTTTTTTTTTTGTCTTTATTTTTTATTCATTTTTTTTGTCTTTTACTTTTAATTCATGTTATTTTTTAAACTCACGTTTTTTTTTTTCACGTTATACTCGGTTTTTTTTTTTTTTTTTTTTTTTTTTTTTTTTTTTTTTTTTTTAATTCGCGTTTTTTTCTTTGCTTTTATACGTTTTCGTCCGTTTTTTGTTTTTTTTTACGTTTTCGTTCATTATTCATACGTTTTCGTTCGTTTTCATACTTGTTTTTACGCTTTCATACGTTTTCGTCCGTTTTCATACATATTCGTCCATTTTCTTACGTTTTAATCCGTTTTCGTCCGTTTCTAAATATTCTCGGCCATTTTCAGACGTTTTATACGTTTTTGAATATCACAAGTGATATTCTGTGATATTCAGATGATCACAAGTGATATTCTGTGATATTTAGAATATAAATTGTGATAGTCTAAATATCACAAATGATTTTCAACTAATGTTTTGTAAAATGAAAATCACAATTGATATTCAGGATATCACAACCAGAAATTCACAAGTGATATTCATAATATCACAAAGTCATATTTATCACAAATATATAATTTGAATAACAACTACATAGTTTGGGGTTATTTGTTTAACCTTATTTTATTTGCTTACGAGCTTATGTGATTTCGGTTTATGTTTCACAAGCTTAATTTGCTTATTTTGAAACTTATAAAATATGTAAGTTTGTATTTACCACGTATAAAGAAAAAATGGTCAAATTTTGGTTTAGAGTTCATACATATTCGACCGTTTTCATACGTTTTTGTCCGTTTTTAAATGTTTTCGGCCGTTTTCATATGTTTCTGAATATCACAAGTGATATTATGTGATATTCTGAGTATCACAAGTGATATTCTGTGATATTCAGATGATCACAAGTAATATTCTGTGATATTCAGAAAATCACTTGTGATATTCTATTCAGAATATCACAAGTTATTTTCTGAATATTATAAGTGATTTTCAGCTAATGTTTTGTAAAATGAAAATCACAAGTGATATTCACAATACCACAAAGTGATATTAAGAAAATCACAAGTGATATTCTGAATATCACAAAGTGATTATCACTTGTGATTTTTGAATATCACATAAAATCAAATGTGATAGTCAGAAACGTAAGAAAACGGACGAAAACGTAAGAAAATGGACGAATACGTATGAAAACGGACGAAAACGTATGAAAGCGTAAAAACACGTTTGAAAATGGATGAAAACGTTCGAAAAATTGACGAAAACGAAAGAAAACTGATTAAAACGGACGCAAACGTATGAAAACGGACGAAAACATATGAAAACGAGCGAAAACGTATGAAAACGGACGAAAACAGACGAAAACATATGAAAGCGAAGAAAATAAACGCGAATTAAAAAAACGTGAATATTAAAAAAAAAAAAAAAAAAAAAAAAAGAAAAAAAAAAAAAACATGTGTATAAAAAAAAAAGACGAAAAGACAAAAAAAAAACATGGACTTAAGTTTACCTTTAAATTTTAAGTTAATCCCCATCATTAGATCAAACTAAATGAATTATGAGAATTTGTCTCTTAGTAAATATGAATTTTATGGGTAAGCAAAATAAAGTGAATCTATAATATACGGAGTATTAGAAGTAGTAACACCCAAAATGTGCGATATGAATCAGACAATAGAGATCAAGAAAAATAAAGATAACGTTCAAATCAATGTTTTCCAACAAAATATTTTGCGTTTAGTTGGGTGAAAACACCCTTGTTTTCCACAAAATGTTTTGTAGAAAACAAAGAAAATAGAGATCACGTTCAAATCAACGTTTTCCAACAAAATATTTTGCAAAACACAAAATCTCTATATCCTAACTTAACAAGGAAAATTACAAAACAAATTTTAGTTGTTTTCCTTGTTTTCCCTTGTAACCAACAACCTTCCCTCCCTTCTTCAAAATAGAAAATACAGTACAAACACCAACTAAACACGTTTTCTATATTTTTAAGTGTTTTTTAGAAATAAATTTTCCTTCCAAATATTTACAAAATTAGAGATAGAAAACAAAAGAATAATTTTTCCAACTAAACGCAACCTAAACATCCCAGGACCAAACACTTGATTCACCGGATCTAGACAATCCAAAGCAAAGTAGTAAAAGTAAAGCATACAAAATCAAAATGCCAAAACACATATTAGTTCCCTGGATTTGTCAAATTTAATCAGCTAGTACCCTAGACTATTAAGGGAAATGGACTAAAAGCCCACAACTACCACAAAGTTCTGAACCGAATGTGCTAACAAAGTCCACTTTTATTAGCAATCCGAAAACATTGGTTTCTGTCCCGAGTATATTACAAAGAGCGACAGATTTCGCTTGGTAACAACTGTTTTGATTTCGCTTGATACAAGCAGAATATCACACATTTGACAACTATTTTTAGAATACCAAGCAAGCAGTCATCAATGAGCAAAACAATAGTCAACTCATCTTAGACTAGCAAGAAAGATGAAAGACTTATGAGATGAATATCAGATTTATTTACAAGTAAAACCAAAAATTTCTTCACCCATGGAATGGTGGTAGAAGGAAGGCCACAGCCCACATACTTCACATAAAGTATGTGCAATTCACAATAATTCAGAGCACGTCTGTAAAATTTGAATGACTGATCTAGTGCAAGCAAAATATCGAGTGGGGTCATACGACCCCTCACTATTAAGTGCCTCCGTCCCTGCGTATGTGCACATACAGACCAAGAATAAACTCAAACCATATGTAAGCAGTCAAGCAATGTTAATAATTTATCTATAACCTTCAAGGAATTTGCAGTTACAGTCAACTAGGACATACAAGGTAAGAGATTTGCACAAAACTTGACAACACAAAGACGATTCAGAGTTGTAATGACTCAAAGTTGTAGGGCCGCGGAGAGATGCTATCTGTACCAAAAAAGAACGAATTGAAACACAAAAGCTATGAAAATATTAACCTATGACCAGAACAAGCGGAAAGCGCAGTTAAAATGTAGCACATTCCAAAACCTTTGAGTCATTACAGCTCTCAAAACATCAAGATTTGTCCTCCATGTCGGATATCTTCTTCATGCTATCAACATACTGCTTTACAAACACTTCATTTGTCTCAAACAGAAATGACATCCCTTTTATCTGTAAACATTCTCCAAATTCAGTAAATGCATACAATTCTTTGCTACAGCTTGCAATTAATTAAAATCGGAGCTCTTAAATGAAAGGGTTTTTATTCGCATAACAAATTGATGTACATTTTCATTTGTTCCGTTTGTCATAGTACTATTTTTGGTACATCTAAGTGCCATCAAGGGACAGGTTTATGTCCCATTTAATTCAATTTGTTAGCCAAAACTTAAAAAGGGTTTTCAAAAATGATAAGTTGTAAATAAGTAATGTTCTACTTGATTTTAAGTACTAAGATTACGGGACACAATTTTTCATCTCTTATGACTCAGATGCCCAAAAAGTCAAATGAAATGAAAAGTACTGTGATATTTTCTGTAGATAACTTCATTTAGTAGTTAAAACTTTCTATAGAATAAAGATAATTATACGAATATATGATATCAACGTGAATAATAAAGATACCTCAATTATACAACTTGAAGTCAAGCTCATACTCTTGTTTGTTGTTAGCTCAACGCAATTGACATAGATTGGAGATTTGTTAAGATTCTTTATATGGAAGCAACCAAAATGATCCATGTTTATCATTGCCTGAAATATATTTTACTTTTTAGGGTACTATTACCATCTATCATTAAGAAAATTAATATTTTACTATGTTGTCCGGGTATAGCTCACCTGGCGTCTAGATACACTAATGTTACGACCTTCTCTTCCCAAGTCAATGTCAACATTCCATTCCTCAGTGGCCCTTCCAATTAGAACCTAAACCACAATAAGGTTTGACATAATTACATACGTAGTAACATACTTTAGCGATTGTGTATTAATCATGAGAGATGAAATTTAGTTGGGAAACTATCTTTTTACTTCATATATAGAAAATAAGAATACCTCTGGTTTCTTAACATAGTACTTCATATGCAACCCTTGTAACATAGCAAAAGCTCCGCGTGAGGTCATGTCTTTTTTGACAACAGCCTCAGCACCTAGTTCTAACCTCATTATTCTCTTTTGATTGTCTGCATCATCGTACTTAAAGGCTGCAATTAAGCCAAGGTTATTGGATATCAATAATGAATCAACAACACAAAATACAAAATAACCAAGTTGCACAGTTATTTCAACGATACTTTATAGTATTAAATTCCCAACACAGATCCTAGCCTTTCCTACCTTGTTGGCGGCATCCTACCAATTCGCCACGTGATCATTTTTCGAGATCGGTAAATGTAAAAACCTCATTTATTACTTGAGTCTAAATATATTAAATAAGTTAAGTATATATTTACTAAACCTAATATGCATCATGATTTGACAACTATATTTGCAATGATACCATATAATTACAAACATACATAACCCTAAACCAAGGAAATCACAATGAATGTGCGCACTTATAAGTATAAAGTACATAAAGCGGTACGTACTTTCTAGATGTTCAGAACTCCCAATTCCATTCAGATATATTTGTTGCTCATCTAGACTCGGATCCTCGTCAAGTATCTGTCAATTTACCAAAGAAAAAAGAATGAACGTTATAATAAACTAAACCAAAGATAAAAGCTTCCAAAAATCAAGATAACTGAATTATAATCACTAATGAGTAACAATTACCAGTGCTTCAACATCAGAATAGTTAGGTATTTCTTCATCACTCGAATACGAAAGTGCCTCCTCAATTATTGGTAAAGACTTTGCCATAACCAGATTAATAACGTCGGTAGAAGCTATTTCAACATTTAATGGTTCTTCTTGTTTAACGGTTGTAACCTTTGTATGCATGTCATTCTTACGAACAATAGCATTCGACTGACCATGGTTTGCAAAGATATCAGAACCACCTGGCTTATTCTCCAAAACATTACTCAAAGAATTCGAATGAACACGGTGTGCAAACATATCAGAACCACCTTTTTTATCCTCCAAAACATTACTTAAAGAATTTGACTTAACACGATTTGCAAACATATCAGAACCACCGGTTTTATTCTCCAAAACATTACTAAATGAATTCGACTGAACACGGTTCGCGAACATATCAGAACCACCTTTTTTACTCTCCAAAACATTACTAAAAGAATTCGAATGAGCACGGTTTGCAAACATATCAGAACCACCTTTTTTATTCTCCAAAAAACTATTAAGGGAACTGCAACGCTTTATTTCAGGCTCAAATTTAATAGGTGTTGCCTCCTTGGATGCAGTAGAAAGATTGCTTCTAGAAAAATCCAGCTTAATCCCATTATTTCGTAGCATTTCTGACCGCAACGGTGAAGGATATTGGGATTGTTCAAACTTATTATCTTTCGGGGTTAACTTTTTAGGAGCTCTAGAATTCCTTTTCGGACCAGCTGAATAATCCCTAGTAAACTTTGAAGTTGGTTGCATTTCTTGAGATGCTGACGGAACAAGATTCATAAGAAAAACATCATCGTTGCTAGGTATTTCTGGGTCCTCGGTGTTTAAAGTGCAGATAACGACTGAATCAAACCAGTTAGCTGGTTGTATTACATCCTCAAAGCTTTTAGATTCCTGATAGTCATATTGAGGCAGACTATTGTTATTATCAATGAATTTGTCTACAAAGATATCTTTATTAGGAGAATCAAGTAATCGTGAACTCAACCCGTCAATATAAGAATTGTCGATTAAGTTTCCGTCAGCATCCATGATAGGAAGATCATCATCTTCCATATCAAGGTCTAAAAGATTTTTCGATAATTCCATCAAATAACTGTTTGCATCGTTAACAGCAGTTGGAACGTCACCATTAACAGCAGTTGTAACGTCACCACACATTTGGATTTGACCTGTTTCAATATCAGGTTCCGCAAAGACAGCTGGCAATTCTGTTTCATCAGCGTCAAGTAGATCTAGTATTTCAGCAAAATCATCTACCTCATTTTCGAGCAGAGAGTCGATATTGATGTCTGCCTCAAAATCATTAGTAGCTTCACATGTTAAAGATCCAGCAGCCTCTTCATTTACAAAACCGTTGTTAATTTCAGTTGCATTAGGAACACTTGTATCCGGTGGATTTAATGGTTGGTCCCGCTTCTTTTTCCGCATGGCATAAAAGCGTTTACGTATACTCTCACCTTTTCTCTTGCCAGATGCTAAAATATGATCCTCAATGTTGCCAATAACATTGGATTTTATATATGGAGGTGCGTCAGAATGCTCAAACTCCAACATACGAGCAGACACCTCAGCAGAAACGGCGGGGTCATAAAGTATAGCATGCCAACGATCATGAAGCTCTTTGATGGTGTACTTTTTTGAGAACTGCACCTCTCCTTTAGCTAGTTGTTCGAAAGAGACCCCGCTCTGTAACAACAAATAGGTATGACAAGATTAATACTACTTATAATTATCCACCGTCTCTTTTATATTTTTATCAAAGCATGAAAGTCTAAACGCGAACAAAGGTGTGAGGCTATTTCCATCACTAGTTGTCAATGAATTTTGCAGGTTAAAGGTAAGTTATTTAACATTTAGATCCCGTTCTGTAACAACATATACAACCACATTTAGCTTAGAAGAAACTTCTCAACATATATTACTTGATAACTCGATAATGTGTTAAATACAACAATTTCTCAATAAAGAACGATAGAATGCACCTAGTTTTCACCTGTTCAAATATAAGTCTGTTTAAACTTACGTATGATGAGATGACTGAATTCAGCTATACAAACTCGCTTACAAGGATACCTAGTGGACCTAGTGGACCTAGTGGCTGTTTACTTGTTTAGGGATTCTCAAAAGCAATTGCTAACTAACCAAAACATTAAGTCGCATACCAATTTAGTAATAACATATTTCAAGCCGAACGGTTGACCACACCAGCATAAGCGTAACAAAAATGTAAATTTCATTAAAAAGGATGAGTTTCTTTTTTCCCGGAAATGAATCCGAAATTCCCAATCAGAGAAAATCAACCTGGTGACTAATTACCACCAATTAAAATAACATGACTCTTTCCTCAAAAGTTTGCGCCATTATGACCAATATAATCTCAACAAATTTGGCATGAGCCACTGACCAAATTCTTGTGATTTCACGTTGATATTCATGAACAGATACTACCATGCTTAGCGTTAAATGCCATACTAGAGAGATACTTGTTCATGTACATCAATTTTCTAACTCTACGATACTATGTTAATAAAACAACTTCATAAAAGGATAGAAAGATATATTAGTTAGCTATAACCTATGTTTAATAAAAGTCTCTTATAACTTATCGTACAATGGGATGACTAGTTTCAAGAAATACAAACTCGCTAACAAGGATAACTAAAAGCCGTTAGGGGATTTTCAAATTCAAATTGCTAACTAACCAAGAAATTAAGTAACACGCCTATTTGGAAAGTACCATATTTTAAGACAAACAGTCAAATACACCAACATAAGCGTAACGTAAAAAAAATTGTACTTCAAAAAAATCTCAATGAAGAAAATCCAGTCTGCAAATTATTTACCGCCAATCACAAAAACACAAGAACTCGATCCTCAAAACTTAACACCATTATTTACGACCAATAAAATCTCTACGAAATTGGCATGAGCCTGTGACCAAATTCTTGTTATTTCACGTTTAGATTCATAAACAAATGCTACCATACTCCAACATTTAACGTCACGCTAGAAAAATACTTGTCCACGCACATCAATTTCTAACCCTATGATACTGTGTTGCTTAATTGCTAGCTGTTTAGGGGATTTTAAAACTCAAATTTTTAATAACTAAGACAATTAAGTCACATGCCTATTAAAAAACTATCACATCAACAAAAACGTAAATTTATTTTAAATATTTAACGAAGAAAATTTTACAGGCTGACAATTTACAGCCAGTTACAAAAACACAAAAACTCTCTTCGCAATTTTACGCTCTTTAGACGCGTATTTGGCTGTAGCTAGTGATGAAACTCTTGTTACTAATCATGAATTTCTTTTATCATCTACTAACAACGAAGCTAAACTTTTTTCCCAGGACATCAGCTACTTATCTAAGATTAATCCGTATAAGTGGTTCATATAAAAAAAATTCAATAAAAAACCTAAACGATTATTTCCCAACCTAAACAATGTAAACACGGTTCGTGATCAATTTCTTGTCACAAACCATCAACTCTTTTAATCTAAATACACAATTCACAAAAAACAATCAAACATCAAAAAACTTCAAAAAATAATTCAAGAACACATAAAACATGATATAAGTTAAAGAATATACAAAATCACTAATAACACCAAATTATAACAAAAAAAAAACACAAACCCTAATTCCAACAAAACAAAACCAAATAAGCCACACAAATGTAGGTTATAAACATCACCTCAGCAGCTTTTCTTAAGCGGAAATCATCTTCGATGGTCCAATTGGAGTTACCGGAACGACCCACCATGGCGGTGAAGATGGCGGCGGTTTGTGAGTGTGTTTGTGTTGTTTGTGTCAGGTTTTAAAAAGAAAAAAAATAAGAATTTGAGAGGGAGGGTTTAAAAGTGGGGCACACTATTGTGTATAAAAACCTAAGACCAAGGAGAGGGGTTTATGACACTAGACTCTGGTTGGTTTGGTTTCTTATTGGCTTCACCAAATAGTCTTTTACTTAATCATTGTTTTCTAAAATTAGATTTTCCTTTTTATTCAAAATTTTGTTTTAACAAAAATAATTTTTGTCTCTAATTAGCAAGCTTATTTATTTGATTGGTGAATTTGAAAAAATGATTGGTGATAATTTATAAGGGGAAAATGTATAATACAATTTGTATAAATAATTTATGCATTAGATATGTATTTAAGCATGAATTATACGCCTAAATAATATTACTTTTATTTTAATCTTGTTTTAATATGATGTAAAAAAGATTAGGTGAAATGGTAAATGTTTTCTTTTTAAAATAAGATTAAAGTTAATTTGGAAGTTTGTTGAGGGTTTTAAGCTATGATACGATCGACAACAAGAGCATAGGAGACAGAGAGACAGGTGGGTGTTGGACTGTTTGGTCTCCTTCAACCTGTCCAACTATCTATTTTACTGGTGAAGAAAGTTAAAGCTCGTATGTCATGTAATTTGATTAATAGGCTCCCTTTTACTCTTTTACTCAACCATTAATAATAATAATAATAATAATAAAACTTTAATTTCCCACATGCTCTTTAACTATATTATTAAAAAAAATATATCTAACTATCTTATAAAGCACAAAAGATTTTTCTAACATTAAATGACTAATGCTATTGAAATCTTAAAATTAAGCAATACAACTAACAAAATAATATGTGCAAGTAAATTAAACACAATTTAAAAACATTAAATATTTTTAAACCTTAATTTCCTAACATTAAAATATACAAACAAAAAAACATATTGTACAACTTTTTAATGCACTAAAATATTAAATTAAGACATAACTAATACTTCTATTAAAACACCACATTACTTAATGGTACAATGATGTATTCACATTGTACGACCAATTAAAAACACATCTACCAAATTAAATACAACCAACCGGGTGAACCAGGCCTTGTGATCTATTTCTTCGGTTAATCGTCCCAGAGTACCCGCCGCCGCAATGTGCGGGTACTCTGCTAGTCATATTTAAATGTTATATTTTGGTTCCCATTTTCTTTAGTCTTCAACGTATACAATCGATTATTCAACCTCATTCTATAAATAATTCTATGTTCTTGTTTTATTCTTCTAAATATTAAACTAGTAGTCCAGTATAGCTTTATAAATACTTATAAAGAGTAACTAGCTTAAAATTTTGATATATTCATTTACACAGTTTATTTCAGTTACACATGCCTAATAGAATAACATGACTCAAAGCAATCAAAGAATACTAACAAGTAAAGTTTTCATGTGAACTTCTTAGGCAACCGTTTCAAATATGATCAATTAACACCATTCGCTATCTTTTCCTTTGAGCATATTAAATTAAAGCTAGAGCAATGTAACTAGCTTAGAAATTCACTGGTAATTTGTAACAATGAATGTTTTTTTTTTTTTTTATGAATTAAGGGAAAAAGATCTAATCAATTTTTATGATAAAAAAACACAATGTTGTTTATAACCCCGTAATCACAATCATAGCTGCGACACGACCTATAGGCTATAGAATTTTTATTGAAACTACAAACTACGTGATATGGTAATGTATTTGCATACAAATTTATAACTATTTTATGAGGAAAAAATTAAGCACCCCTTAATTTTGAAATGTTATAAGTGTAAACTAGTTATTGGTTATAACTTGTCGATACCTCAACCTAAAATGTCTATTTATACAATTCAATGTTGGAAGATGAGTATGTCTCATGAGTTTTGTGAAACACATATATCATACTGATCAGCAGCGCACTTCTTTGTCGTAACAGGATACTGCACTACGCATGTTCACGAAAGAGTATCCCTATTACGCATAGCTGCACCCAAAGAATACCTTAAACCGAACAGTGCTTCAAAGTGAAAAGTTGACTCGTTAAACACCTCATTTGTCGTTCCTGAGCAGGCCAACCCGTTTGGGCATCCTGTTTCGTTTTCCTTCAGCCCTTATGCATACTTTCTCTACAATTCTACCTACAAAACATCATATTACAGCCCGTCATAGTTCACTTTAACTCATAATTAGCGAAGTGCGTCATGCGAACCCCATAGTATACACTATGTTTTTTTCTAATAATGATCATAATTCAGAACGTGTTTGGTTTTTTTTTCTAATAGAGATCAGTAACGAAAAATGGTAATAACATAAGCAAACGAACGTTCTCCTATGCTTCCAGACACACACATTATTGTTAATATAAACTTGAGACATAAAAGACCAGTAATGAATATTGTGCTTCCCTACAGCCGAGACAAACACAGTATTGGTAATATAAACTTTAGACATAAAAATTTGCACCATTATATTATTCATGCTGATAACTAAGCAAATCTGACCTGAAATGACGGTGGATGGTTGGTTTCTATGTTTTTCGGGGCACACGATTCCTGAGTCTCTTCTTCAAAGTTTATATGTTTTTCTCTTCGAGTGTCTCATGTCATCGGTGTTCTAGCAAACTTATACATATTGTAATAATCAGTGTAGTTATATATGTGTAAAGGCATGTGTATTTGTAAACATAAATCAAAGCGTTTGTACTTACACATACAACATTTCCTCTGTTACAGGAATGTTTGTATGAAAACAACTACGGGTCGGTGAGGTTCCTGAGAGTTACAGGCCTCTTGTGACTGAAAAAAATATATTAAAATGGAATGAGGATAGAAATACATATATGTTGGTTAGTTGTTAACTTTTATATGCACCTGTTAAAGCAATAGTAGGAAGGTGGCGCCAAATTCAGCACTAATAGTCAAATCATGACGTGGCTGAAAATGCTTGTCTGCAAGTTTTAGAAATAGGCATGATTTCCCTGCCCATTTACATTGAAGATCGGTGACATACATTGCTGAAACGAACCGATGACCTTCCCCATCAGTTATAATAAACAAAGATAAAATAAAATTTGGCTCACACCAATTGATGTCGTGGTGGCACAAGTGGAGGTTGTTGAGGCGACCGGTTGTCGCACTCTACCATCTTTCCACTTACAGCAAAAACACAGTATTATTAAAGGATCATCACAACCAAGTAACTGGAAAACAGTTGCACAACTAATAGTACTATTCGAGGCGGTTAATAGCCGAATCAGGATAGAAGGGACAGATTTGGCTGAAACAATGGGCTTTGAAAACGGGCCTATAAATAATATTATTTTAAGCGGAAAAAATGATGGTTTAAAAGTCCACCGGGAAATGATATATAACATGTTGAAGATCGGTGACACACATTGCTGCAATGAACCGGTGCCCTCTCCTGTCGGTTATCGGGTTTATCGAACACAACCGATATGTATTTTTTTTGTTGGTCGATCATATACGTTTCCATTTGCGTTTTTTTTTTTTTTTTTTTTTTTTTTTTTTGCTTTAGCTTCAACAACACCATTCACTATTAATAACTTTAGGTTACATCATCTACCATGAATTTACCATGAGTAGTTAAGATAATAACTATTTTGATTCTAGATCACAAAAAAAATGAAAAGGAAACAATTTTACCTTTTTCTTTAAGGCATTTCGTCGATCACTTGTTGAGTGCTTCAAGATAACCACCGTAGGCCGCATTTCACAGGTAAAAGATTGCAAACCCCAAACTAATCTTCTATCGATTCAACCCTTTCTTGGCAAATCTAAGATAACTACCCGAGTTCTCATATTAGACTGCAGACTTGTAGAATTAAAAAATATGAATAAAAAGAAACTCATAAAACATAGCCAGCAACCCAAGACCAAAACCTTGTTTACATTTCATGTAAATAATATACCCACATGTTTACACCATCTTATCAAGAGCAAACCCATGTAGGCAGTAACCTAAAACCTTGGCAAGCCACCTCCATCCCAATCCCCAAAACCCTCATTCCAATCTGCTCAATTCAAAATGCGTATATCAAACACAATAATCTAATAACCGAATCCCAAACACTTCTCATAATAGATTAAGATAAAATTAATCCAAATAGAATCTTACCAAAATTTAAGGAAATTCAACGTCAACCTACAAAAAAAAGTACTTCAATCATTTTAAGGAAATTCAATATGACTAACCAAAATCAAGAAACAAACAAAACCCATCTCCAAAAACGTATATCCTCTTCTTACTTATTCGCTATTCTTTTCTAAAAAAAAATTAATATGATTCCTTACTTGGAAAAATTAAAAAATCCCAGCTAATAATCCATCCTACCAATTCCGCAGTTGAGCTGGCCGATTCCTGTAAAAACCCAAAAAAAATTTAGGGTTCCATTTCACATAATATAAAATAATGCAAAAGTTAATAGCCAGCAAAAATATTAAAAAACAAATCCTACAAACTTTTATTTACACATCTTTATGCAAACCATTCTTCTCCAACTGATGCAAAACCCCTTTGGCCTTTTCATACGCAAATCTCGATATCACTATCCTCTTATCAACCGCATAAACGACATCCACATCACACACATCTACAAACATACAAAAAAAACATGGATTTTTGTAAAACACAAATTAAACATGAGAGGCGGTGGAAGATATGGTAAGAATACCATATCTTATCCAAAATGAAAGTCACATTTTCTTCAGACGAAAGATATCAAATGGTGAAGGTAGTAGATTTTGGTTTTTTCTTGGGCCAACTATAAAAAATGTTAATACATATAATGTCAAAAACGTTGTTTGCATTATTCGGTCTCTTTATGTTTTGATAATCACAAAACGTACGAAGACGTTACGTAAAAATATATTTGATAAGTTTTATTCGAGAAATCTCGTTTCATCTACAACATCACTTAAGGTATGAATAAACATCTTACCAATCTTGTTAAGTGATCAAAGAAGTTATTTTGTCCCTAAAACTTACATTTTCAGAAATGTGACAAAAGTTTTTACTGATAACTTTTACAAATTATTTTATAATTTAAAGAAATATTTTATTCATAAGAAAATATTTGAATTTGAATTTTCCCGCCCAAATCAGATAAATTTTCACCAAATAAACATTTCTCCACTAAAAGACAAAAACAGGAGTGGAGGCTATTGGACGGTCCCTTATATATATGGGACCGTCCAGCCTTTATGGGACTGTCCTCCGCCCCTCTTGATGACTATAAATATTGCACTATTTCATAGAAAAATTCACCTCTTAAGCACTAGAATTTTCTATCTTCTCAAATCTTTCAAATATCTCATCTTTGATCATATTAACATATTGGTAATTGTTTACAAGTGATCACATTCATCTTCCCACAAATTGCAAGAGAAGAACACTCATATTCATTAAGGAATGAAGTGTTGGAGTCTAGTCATTCACCTCGTAACCATTGTTACGTTTCTCTCCTCGATCTATATTTTTTATATATCTCCATTCTTGTATATTGGTAGATCCGACTTGTGTAAGTCGTGAGTTGTTGTGTAATAGGTAGATTTGGACGGTGTGTACGTTCGTGGGTGATTGTAGATTGGATGGTGTGTATGTCCGTGTAGTATTGTGTGTAGTGTTGTCTAGATTGGCTCTAGCTAGGATTAGAACTCGACATTCCACTTAGTGTCGTAGATAGGTGTAAGCGTTAGTGTATGGTTTTCTCCGCCTAAAGGGAGTTTGTTGACATAGTGGTCGTGAACTCTCGAGTGTGATACTTGAGGAGTGTAGTAGGGCGAAGATAGAGCTTCGTAGCCGAACCACTATACATTACCGTGTCTTGGTTTGCTTGTTTCTTCTCTTTACTCCTTTACATTCCTTACGTCGTAATTGTTGTTTATATTCATTGTGTTCATATATTGTTGTGTTAATATCGCATAAAGTTCGAATCTAAAAGTCTTTAAAAGAAACTTGTAAAAGATTTTAAAATGTAATATACAAATGGTGAAACTATTCAACCCCCCCCCTTCTAGTTTCTACAATTGGTATTAGAGCCACGTCAATAAAGAATTTTTAATATATACTGTATTTTAAAACTTGAATCGATCTATGAATTTATAAAATATCAAGAACCGCAATATATGCAAAGACCACCACTTTTCGAAGCCGATTGCTTCATTTATTGGAAAACAAGATTTGAAACTTATGTGAAATCAAAAGATCTTGATCTTTGGCATGTTATTACCAAGGATGAATTTGAACCTATTGAACATAATCCGGAAACCAAAAGAGATGCAGTGGTTGCTTTTGAAAAACAAAGTGATAATCTTAAAAATAATTTAGCAAAAAATGATGAAGCAAAAAATGGTCATTTATAATGCTTTAACCAAAAAGGAATTTCAAAGAATTTTTATGTGTAACAAAGCTATGGAAATTTGGAAAATTTTGCTAGTCACTCATCATGGTAATAATCAAGTTAAAGATAATAAAATCGATCTTCTTGCTCAACAATATGAACAATTCGTCATTCCTGAAGACGAATCTATAGAGAATGCTTTTGCAAGATTTAATACCATCATCACTAGTCTAAAAGCCCTTTGTTGGAATCACTCCTAAACCTTATTCAAGTGTTAGTGATTCATATGTAATAGTTAGCTTAATATGGCCTTTATGTTTGTTATTAAGCTTAGGCTTATGTAGAAGGCCCGTAAGCCTTGGCCAAGCCCAATAAGGAAAAGGATGGGAACTTGGAGTGTTGCCCTAGTTCCCTCCTATAAATAGTCTTGTAAACCTTCTATTGAAGGTTGGTTGTTCACATTTACATTTACTCTTAAGCATAATCTTTCACATAGTCCTACGCGTAAGTGTGTGTGTGTTCATCCGCCTTCTCTTCTTCTCTACTTCTTCATATTGATGCTTGTGTTACTAATATGGTGACCTAACAGTGGTATCAATCGCCAAATAGTTGAGTGAAAAGAAGTTGTTTTTTTGAAGCTTTTGGTTTTACGCGTAAGTCACGGTTCAAAAACTTGTTCACGTTTAAAAACTTATTTTTTACACTTTTCAATCCAAGATTCTTGTACTTTCAACGTTTTTAAGTGTTAAAATTTCAGTTTTAAGCAAAACGTTTCGAGCATTACGTGTTTTTCCTTAGTTTTAAACTTGGTTTTGGATGCGTGTTCATAGTTACGCATAAGGTATTTTGACGTTTTGGATCATCAAGTTTCACACTTTTGTGTTATTTTGGTGATATTGAAGCTATCTCATTCCTAAAATCTGGTTTAGAAACATCGGTGGGACGAAATCAATTTTGGTTGCATTATACGCGTAAGAAAACCCTTTTTTTACGCGTAAGTCATCCTTGGATCGATCTTCAGTTTTCATGGTTTACTCAGTGTTTTCTTGCTTGGATAAGCCTGAAAACACTTCGACTTTGGATATCCTTTACACTGTGATAGTGTAAAAGATTTTTGGGCAAAACCCTAATCTTACGCGTAAGCTCAAACCTTACGCGTAGAACTCTTTCCGCATAAGATTTTCTTACGCCTAACCCCTGTCTTACTGATAAGGTTTTAAAATGTACCTTTTTGAGGGGTCGTTTAAGCCCTTATTTGATCACTTTTGTATCCGTTATAACTTAATATCGTTCCTTTTCACTTTTTAGGTCTCTTGAAGGCAAATTGCTGTAATGGCACTTATTTGGACGAAAAGGCGCGGATATACGAAGAAAATGGCCAAAGTCAAGAATCGAGACACTCAAGCTGCTGAAAGACAAGGTGACGGCGTCACTGCTTAAACGCGACGCCGTCGGAGCATTTTGTGACGGCACAGAAGCCAAATCTCCTATTTTCAAGTGACGGTGTCAGGCTTTAAAAGAGTAGGCCGTCGCAACTCATACGGCCTAGATTTGATCCAGACGGCGTCAGAAGCTGAAGAGGACGGCGTCACAAGCACAAGGTGACGCCGTCGCAAGACTAACGTGGCCAAGACGAAACCCTAATGACGGCGACCCGACGACGTCACAAAACATAAGGTGACGCCGTCGCACATGTAATCTTATATATAGAATCCGAATTTTTCAGTATTAGAGAGTAGTCTTTTTAGAGTAAAAACCTAAACCGAACCAAGGCTGTCTTGTACAGTATTTTAGGGTTCCAAACCCTATCTTACATCAAGATAAGTGTTTTACTTCATTAATTCAATTATGTCTTTGATTATTTGTGTGTATGCTTGCATGTTCTCCATGTCCGGCTAATTTACTTGTGTGTTTGCTTAGGGAATATGAAACTTAATTATTAAATATTGATTGGTTGTTTCTTATCTTAATTGTTAATGATCTAGTAATGCGATAGGTCATTCGTTGTGTAATTAATGCTTGATTAATCTTTGTGAACCTTAGGCTATAGCACTTAGAGCGGTTGTAGGCTAAACCATCCAAAGAGGGCCTTAGAGTTAGAGTTTATAATCCCTAGTGGGTTTTGTAGACGAGACCCTTTGGTAAGTTCAAAGAGTTAGGGATAAACGCATACCCTACGACTTTAGACACACAACGCGATTAAGAATAAGGACGTGACAATTCAACCACCAATAGGAGATAATTAAGGAGTAATAAAACCTAAGTAAACACATCTTTAAACTATCATATGAACACACAATAATTAGACATAGACTACCCATTAGTTTAGATAATTAGATAAGTAGAAGTAATCGGTAGAAATACCAAAACCCCCAAACTCATACCCCGAGATTCGTACCTTTCCATTTCCTAAAAAACAAAAAAAAAAGATAAAAAATAATCTTCCTCAACCCCAACCTTAGCGTAGTAACTTCTCACTAGCATTCCTATTCCCCTAGAGAACGATATCAATACCCGTGGCTTACCCTAATATTACACTACAACGATTAGGTTCACTGCCTAGGGTGTTATAAAACTTGCTCGAAGAAAAGGAAGTTCCTTTGACCCCGAACGACGCGTGTAGCGTTATCAAGTTTTTGGCGCCGCTGCCGGGGAATAGAATAGCTAGTTAGTAGTCCACCTCGTTTAGGTTTCTTTGCTTGATTCCTATCAAGTAAATTTTTTCTCATTCTTAGCTTCCTCATAGTATATCCCCCTTCTTCGTAACCTTTGTTTGTCACCCCATCACTTTTCATCATGGAAGGTGATAACCAACCACCATTCATCAACCTACCACCAAATGACCCGCCAAGAGCCCGTACTCTTGGTGAATACTCGAGACCAAGCCACCTAGGCTATAGGAACACCATTGAGCTTCCCGACCAAGCCCAAACTATGGCCCTGCGATCCGACACCATCCGGTTGGTGCAAAACGGATGTGCATTACATGGACTTCGTTCCGAAGATCCAAATCAGCATCTAAGGGATTTCCTTAAAATTGTCGATTCCATCGACCTTGATGCTACTACTCGGGAGACCACGCGTCTGCGTCTCTTCCAATTCGGGACCAAGCTAGTGATTGGCTTGAGCGACTTCCCGCCGGCTCCATCTCAAGTTGGGATGATCTCACCTCTCGCTTCCTTGCTCAATCTTTCCCACCGGGGAGAACCACTAAACTTAGGAATGACATCTTGATGTTCCAACAACGTCAAGGTGAATCTCTCTACTAAGCATGGACTCGATTCAAGGACTTACTTCATAAAGTCCCTCATCACGGCATTGATCTTTGGCTCCAAGTCCAAATCTTTTATGATCATGTCAACTTCCCCACCAAGCGATCCATTGACCAAGCGGCCGGTGGAATACTTAGTGATCTCATCGCGGAAGAATCATGGGGTATAATAGAGGACCTTGCTCTCTATGACAACGAAAAATTGGAATGACCCCCGTGAGTTGCCCAAAACCGTTAAGGCAATCTCCTTGCCCCCCATTGACTCACAATCTTCCGACCGTAGGATGATCGAACTTGAAGATCAAGTTAAATTCCTAATGAGTTCCTACGAAAATCCTAAGTCTTCACACTAAGTGAATAAAATCACTCTTCCTTGTGAATTATGTAGTGGTCCCCATGACACTCATGATTGCACAAGACTCCCCGAACAAGCTTTTGCGGACTACGCATCCATGCATACCGATGGAGCGGGAGAGAAGTGGTACACTTTCAAGCCCGAACAAAACAACTTAGGAAACTCTTACAACCCCTCATGGAGAAATCACCCTAACCTTAAGTGGAACCAAAACTCAAGCACACCCCAAAGCTCATCTAGTCCACCTAATAGGTTCAATTCTCTAAACACCGGGAACCCCGCTAATCTTGAGGCAATTGCATCTAGATTCATGTCGTCTCAAGAAACTCGATTGACTAAGCTTGAAGCCGATTTTAAGAGAAGACAAGGCGAGATGACAAACAAGCTTGATGCTCTCTTAAAAGCCTTTAATGAACGAGAAATTGGAGCACTTCCAAGTGACACTATAAAGAACCTAAAAGTGAATTCGATTTCGTCAACTTCATATTCTTGTTCACCATGGGAGAATGCAAATCCATGCCCCTCACACCCAACGGTTCACTCGGTAAATGCTATTAAAAAGGGTTCCAAACCATCCAAAATGAGATACCAAGGCCCTGCACCATTGGTAGAACCTACTCTTGAGAAACCCGTCAACCAAGAACCCAAACCTAGTCTAGAGGATGAGTACAAGGAACTCCATCAAGAAAAACCGGTTCTTGAAGTCTTAGCTCATGCACCTTATTATAATGCTTTAAACGAAAAATATGAGTTAGAACTTAAACTTGGAAAACATGGGTCCGCTTTTGTGCGAAATAATTTACCTAAGAAGTTAGACGATCCCGGGCTATTTACTCTTCCGTGCAGGCTTGGAATTTCCAAACCTCTCGATGCTCTAGCCAACTTAGGATCATGCATCAATCTTGTTCCGTTGTCCCTCCATAGAAGCCTTAACTTAGGTAAGATAGAACCAATGGAAACCATCTTAGGTCTAGCGGACGGTAGTGTTGCACATCCGGTATGAATAATAAAAGACATGGTAGTACACGTAGGAGAGTTGATTCTTTTGGCCGACTTTCATGTGCTAGACATGAATAAGGACCCGACATGCCCATTACTAGTAGGAAGAGGATTCTTAGCTACCGCTAGTGCCATCATCGATTGTAAGATGTCCAAGATAGTGGTAGGAGAGGGGAGTGCTAGGTCAATTTACGATGTCAAAAGGCATACGTACTACAAAGAAGAGGAAATCCCACATGAGATTAGGTTGGATAGGACGCCTTCTAGATATGGACCTTGGATAGATAAGAACCTCATAGGTCCCCAACGACCTTTCTACTTAGATGAAGCCTTTGCTAGTAAAGCAACTTTCCATGAAAAAGAGATGGCTAGGGACATGGAAGTGAACCCGTTCGAGGACGCCTTAGTATTTAGGAAGATGACCTAGTTCCTAGGAACTTTGCCCGTCAACCTTGTCATGAATAGGTGGAAAATTGAAAAGCCTAAACATAAGTGGGATTGGAATAGACCACCTAGTGATGGTAATGGAGAGTGGCACATTAGGATAACAATCTATGATCCCGATGGAGAGAAGTTTGAAAAGGCATATCGAACCGAACGTACTACTAGGAACCTAAATGATAAGTTTGATCCTTATGACATTGTTAAGGATAGGCTTACTTATATCGGTACGTAGGAGCACGACTACGAGTCTAGCTACAAGACTCTTAAATAAAGAAAAGCGCTTCGTGGGAGGCAACCCATGCTTAGTTATTTGCTTGTTAGTGTCATATATCTTTTATTGATCGTTTATTCTCATGTTTAAATTTGTAAAAATGCTTTATTTTGTTTTTAACCTCGTCTTAATTGCATATAAAGGTATTTTACATAAATGATAAGTGTAGGGAGGATTACACATGTTTTCAAAAGAAACGTAAACATGAGAATAGCAATTCATTAAAAGATATATATGTGTGTTTGTTCGAGTCAAATGCTTGTATCGAGTCATAATGGATGTTTTGCAGAAATTTTTCCAGATTCTAAAGATGTAAATTTTCCAGAATTTTTTTCAGAAAATCGCAGACCAGTTTTTGTCAAGATAACCTGACGGCGTCAGGAAGGAGTAAAAACAACAGATTACTTTTTTCTCGTTTTCTGAGCTACTTATGAATTTTTGGAATTTTTCAGGTCTTAATTTTCTAGAAATTCTGTAAGCATCCATTCCACAAGCATTATATCTTAGTTTAGTAGAGTCTTATATATATATTATTACCGCCGATTTTACGCGAAGGTTTCGTTTGTTTTCTTCGAATGTGCAGGTTTTATTTATCAAGAAGAAGAAACAAAAGATTGGAAGGAGCTTTTTACGCACACATTCTTCTTGGAAAGGATTTAACCACTACTTTACACGGACCCTACCGAGCTAATCAGGGGAGTACTAGTTTCTTTCGTTTTTAATTACCTTCCATTATCATAACTTTGATACTTTCGGGGAACATTGGGGACAATGTTCAGTTTAAGTGTAGGGAGGGAAAATAAAACGGGAACTTTGAAACTATGCTTATCCTTGATTATTTGCTTTGTCCAATTGTATTTGTGTAATAAACCATGAGAAAATGTCGGTTAGGGTAGTTTTGGCACCAAATTTAAAATTTTTCATGACATATAGGAGTGGGCCATTAGTCTTAACCAAAGCGTCTCACGGATAGGAAGTTGCATGACTAGCACAAAAACCCTTTACCACCTAAATTCCACCCAAAATGTGAGGATCGCCCTTAGATTAGTAGGAATTAAAAGCATTCATCTTTAATGCTTAGAGTGTGAACCGGTAGTATATTAGATTCTAGAACTTGTTTTGTGATGCATTTCGAGATCGCTAGTAAGACTACACTTGTGTAGTTAGGAATAACTAAATGATAAGAGGCATTAGGATAACCCTTGTTTGATACCCGTAATATAATTACTTGTTCCACATCGGTTGAGTAATTCCCCCATACCCTTTGCGTTGTACTCATCTTTAGTACACGATACCCCTAGTTAACCCCTCAGAGCCTATCCTTTTCGCGGTTCTCGTGATGTTTCGGTTTTTCCGGAATATCAATGAAGAGCATTGTTTACACCCCACCCCCAAATATACACCCAAATCGCCTTAGCCTACCATGTATGCACTCACTTTTAGTGCATTATTGTTATCACCCCAAACCCTTAGTTTAATTATCTAGTTGCTTGCATGAGTTGCTAAGTTGAGTCATATCCTTTGTACACAGTTTTGGGATGATTGGGACTCATGGGAAAAAGTTAAAGTTTATAAAATGATTGGAAGGGAACGTTAAATTCCTTTATTTGCGTAATAACATACCCCACGTGTTTTGATCTTTTCAATTCGGGTCAAATTAGTGTTAGAGTAATAAAAACTCAAGTGTAGGGATGTGCCTATAAATCCCTATCATTTTGATGTTACCGTAGAGGATGGTAGAGTAAAAGTGTATGGAAAAAAAAAATACCGGCTACCATCCTACATCTATCCTTTAAATTTATGTTTGTTTGTTTCAGTTAGCTAGAGTCTAGAGTGTCAAGTCTTGGCTTAGCAACGCCATTCTTCGTATGCTTGTAACAAAAAGATTTTTGACTTGCCACCACTAAATAGCCTATCCCACCAAACCCTTTGTTTCCCTACCGTAAGCCTAACATTACAACCCTTTAAAGACCTCTGTGATAGTCTTTCCTAGGTGCTTACGCCAAAGCGATGGAGGTTTGATCTATTCTCAAGCCTATGGTATTCTATGTACTAGGACCGGTTAATGAGTGTTTAATCTTCGATTTCCAACTTGTTATATTTCATATACACCCGAGAGAGATGTGAGTATCCAAACACCCCATGTGAGGTGCTAGTATGTAATTTCCGTGCTTGTTATGACTTTTGCGGGGCTTATATGTGTTGTGGACTGCTTTAAACCAATGCTTCATGACCCCTAACTTATAAATTAATTGGCTAAAAGCACATTTGCTTGAGGACAAGCAAATACCAAGTGTAGGGATATTTGATAAGGTTTTAAAATGTACCTTTTTGAGGGGTCGTTTAGGCTCTTATTTGATCACTTTTGTATCCGTTATTACTTAATATCGTTCCTTTTCACTTTTTAGATCTCTTGAAGGCAAATTGCTGTAATGGCACTTATTTGGACGAAAAGGCGCGGATATACGAAGAAAATGGCCAAAGTCAAGAATCGAGACACTCAAGCTGCTGAAAGACAAGGTGACGGCGTCACTGCTTAAACGCGACACCGTCGGAGCATTTTGTGACGGCACAGAAGCCAAATATCCTATTTTCAAGTGACGGTGTCAGGCTTTAAAAGAGTAGGTCGTCGCAACTCAGACGGCCTAGATTTGAACCAGACGGCGTCAGAAGCTGAAGAGGACGGCGTCACAAGAACAAGGTGACGCCGTCGCAAGACTAACGTGGCCAAGACGAAACCCTAATGACGGCGACCCGACGGCGTCACAAAACATAAGGTGACGCCGTCGCACATGTAATCTTATATATACAATCCGAATTTTTCAGTATTAGAGAGTAGTCTTTTTGGAGTAAAAACCTAAACTGAACCAAGGCTGTCTTGTACAGTATTTTAGGGTTCCAAACCCTATCTTACATCAAGATAAGTGTTTTACTTCATTAATTCAATTATGTCTTTGATTATTTGTGTGTATGCTTGCATGTTCTCCATGTCCGGCTAATTTACTTGTGTGTTTGCTTAGGGAATATGAAACTTAATTATTAAATATTGATTGGTTGTTTCTTATCTTAATTGTTAATGATCTAGTAATGCGATAGGTCATTCGTTGTGTAATTAATGCTTGATTAATCTTTGTGAACCTTAGGCTATAGCACTTAGAGCGGTTGTAGGCTAAACCATCCAAAGAGGGCCTTAGAGTTAGAGTTTATAATCCCTAGTAGGTTTTGTAGACGAGACCCTTTGGTAAGTTCAAAGAGTTAGGGATAAACGCATACCCTACGACTTTAGACACACAACGCGATTAAGAATAAGGACGTGACAATTCAACCACCAATAAGAGATAATTAAAGAGTAATAAAACATAAGTAAACACATCTTTAAACTATCATACGAACACACAATAATTAGATATAGACTACCCATTAGTTTAGATAATTAGATAAGTAGAAGTAATCGGTAGAAATACCAAAACCCCCAAACTCATACCCCGAGATTCGTACCTTTCCATTTCCTAAAAAACAAAAAAAAAAGATAAAAAATAATCTTCCTCAACCCCAACCTTAGCGTAGTAACTTCTCACTAGCATTCCTATTCCCCTAGAGAACGATATCAATACCCGTGGCTTACCCTAATACTACACTACAACGATTAGGTTCACTGCCTAGGGTGTTATAAAACTTGCTCGAAGAAAAGGAAGTTCCTTTGACCCCGAACGACGCGTGTAGCGTTATCACTTACGCATAAGCTAATCCTACGCCTAAGTTTTCTACGCCTAACTTTCAGTTTACGCATAACTTTAGTGTTTCTCAATTCTTACGCGTAAGCTAATCCTACGCGTAAATATCAATTTTACGTGTACGTATTGGTGTTTTTACGCTTAAGTGTTACTTTGCCTTCACTTGGTTTCTACGCCTAAGGATACTTCATCAACAACGTTTCATTCGAATACAAAGATCCATTAAACAACACAAGTTTCATAATGTCACAACCACCATACTCTAACTATTTTCCTTACACTTATCATCAACAACAACAACAACAACTAAGTCCACAACATCAACAATTTAATCATCAACAACAAATTTATCAACAACAATTTAATCAACAACATACTCCACAACTTGGAGCAATTCCACCACCACAAATGGTTCAACCACCACCTAGTCTTCAAGTACAACCTTACACAAACTTCTACAATCAACATCCATCCAGGAGTACTATGAAGGAACCAACATGGTTTGGCAAGATGTGTGAAGCATTAAGTAGCCAACAATCAATTCATGAAGCTGGTTCACTTGATAGACCTCCAATGCTCACTCCCGGTAATTATGATCAATGGGTGATAAGGTTCTTTAGGTTTTGTGATCTAAAGAAGCCACATCGAAAGTTCTTAAAGAAGGTCATTATGGAAGGTCCATTTCAGATGCCTACTATTATTACACCCGCAGATCCAGATGCCAATCCACCAAGAGATGCTGTCACCAACATTGCAACTATATCCGACCTCACTGGTGATGAACTTCTACACTTTGAAGCCGATGAACTAGCAATGCAATACATCCTTTTGGGACTACCCAATCCGATCCTTCGAAGTGTTGATGCTCAAAAGACAGCTAAAGCAATGTGGGAACATATTCATCTTCTAATGGAAGTCACAACACTCAATCAGGAAGACATGGAATCCAAAATCTACTTGGCCTATGAACACTTCATGATTGAACCAGGAGAGACATTAGAGTCATATCATCATCGCTTTTCAGACATCATTAATGATTTGGACAAACACAACATCATCATGCCTCGAATTGCTGTCAACACTAAGTTCCTAAGTAGTCTTGGTCCGGAATGGGAGAAGTATGTCATCTTTCTCCGTCAAGCTAAGAACCTTCATCATGCTACATACGGATTGTTGTACGACTATTTGAAGCCTCACCAAAAAGAAGTTGACTAAGAAAGGACTATCCGTGGACTCCCTACTTCACAGTCAATTCCTGATAATCAACAACTTGCTTTGTGGCTCAAACTAATCTTCCTCCTCAAACAGCTCTTCAACCCGCTCCTCAACCAACTGCAACCATTACACCATATGATCAGTCACAACAACAACCTCAACAAACTCAATTGGTTCCATACAACAACAACAATGCTCAAGCACTTTACAGTGAAGCTGATGAGGACTCTGCTGCTTTCGATGAATTGCAACAAGGATTTGTTATGATTGCTAAAGCCTTCGGTCGGTATACAAACAAATCCAACAATCTCATGCGTTCCTCATCCAATACAAGGAATCAAGCTGATGTGAACAATGGACGTGTTGAAGTTCAGAACCGTGGTTATGGTCGTCAGATGGTAGGTGGTCAAGGGTTTAATGCCATTGGAAGGAATAACATGGGTGCTCCGCAACAACAAAGGGGTCAAGTGGTTGAACAGGGGAATGCTCAGAATGGGGTTAATGGTCTTCGTTGTTATAACTGCAATGAGAAGGGTCACCTGGCTAATGCATGTCCTAAGCCGAGGACAAGAGGCAGTGCTTATCACAAAGAGGCGTTGCTCTTGGCTCTTAAGGATGAAGCTGGTGGAACTCTTACAAACAAGGAATAGAGCTTTATGGCAGATGCAGATTCTGATGATGATATGGAGGACTTGCAGGCTAATGCAGCAGTGATGTTGATGGCACAAATGAAAGCTCTACACATGAGTGACACAGGCCCAGTGTATGACACTGATGGCTTGTCTCAGGTACCGGAACATAATATACTCATCCCTGATCTGATATCTTCGCCAATTTCTCCATCCGACCAGGATCAGAGTGTTCAACATGAGCAATCCACATCTCATTCCGATGATTATCAAATAGATCCCGTAGTTATAGTTGACGATCAAGATGACCTTATGGTTAATATTGATAATCAAGTTGACTCCGTGATTATATTTGAGGATCTAAATAATGATCATGTTGAGACTCACGTTGAACAAAATGAGCTTCGGTCTAATAGAGAAATTGAGCTCCTGACCTTAATTAAAGACCAACACTCTCGGTTGGAAATTTGCACTAAATTAAAAGAGAAAAATGCAATGATAATTAGGGATAATGAATGCTTAATTCGACAAATCAATTTTTTTAAAACTCAAGAAAAACGTGAAAAAGGTTTTGAAGTCGCTTTTGCTAAATCTCATCAAAACGAAAAATCATTAGAACGACAGATACGTGATCTAGCCGTTTCCAAGAATGCTTTGTTGTCTCAAATAGAACAACTAAAACATGAACATAAACAACAACTTAACGCTCTTACTTTGGAAACTCAAAAAGCCAAGGCTGAGTTGTTAACTTTTCAAAAACAGTTCTCTGAGTACAAACAACATTCTACGAAATGGATAGATAACTATCTTGAAGAAATTGTCGACTTACATCACAAAATCAAAGAGTTTTGAAATGTTGTTTATAAACATGGTGAGTCAATCACAACTATTCAAAAGTTTACTTTTAAACCAAATCCAAATGGATATGGACCAATTCTTGCTGATTACAAACCTAAGTTTTCAAACAGGGCATTCAAACCAAATCCTGAAGTTTACAGTGCAGAACATAGAATTGATGATTCAATTATGACTGTTGTTGAATATAATCGCATGGAGGAATTAGATGCAGATGACGAGAGTCGGTCAAAAATGGAAAATGTCGTTTATAACAAACCATTTAACTATTCAAAAGCCGTTACTTTTGTCAAACAACAAGATACTTCTAACAAACCTTTTGTTATCACACCAGTTTCTGAAGTTAGTCCCAAACACAATGGTTCACAAATTAATGGTCCCTTACCTTCACTTAGTGAAGTTAAAACAAAATCCGAAAGTTGTCGCGTTATAAAATACTTTGACACTTTCTTATCTGACCTCAAAATTTTAGAACGTGAGATTGAATTTCATTCTGAAATAAAAGTTGAACATTTTCAATCGCCAATGGCGCGAGAACAAAGAGATATTCTTCAGAAACGACTTTTACCTCATGTCAAAAATTTAAAAACTTGTGCGCTATATTGGGAAAGGGATTTTCACAAGGAACTCGGTCTCATGAAAACAGTTTTCGAGAAAACAGAAACATCGATTTCAAATACTAAACGTAAAAAGAAATTGTTGAGAAAAGATATTGATCGACTCT
The DNA here is from genome assembly GCA_019973895.1 of Chrysanthemum seticuspe. Classification (NCBI taxonomy): domain Eukaryota; kingdom Viridiplantae; phylum Streptophyta; class Magnoliopsida; order Asterales; family Asteraceae; genus Chrysanthemum; species Chrysanthemum seticuspe. The sequence goes on along the minus strand of BPTQ01000008.1, from coordinate 284,210,167 downwards.
TGGAAGATGTTATCTGTGCTGATATCAATAATCTTGTTCTATTACAATCTGTTGTATATGCATCTGATCATATCTCTGCTGATTCTGTTGATATTGTTGTGAATACTGATAATGTGCATCAGATCGAGTCTTTAAAAGCTGAAAATGAACACCTGCTAAACGAACTTTCAAATTCAAAACGTCGTCTTCAATGGTGTCAAAAAGATTGTCAAAATCGTGAACTTGCTTTGCAAAACAAAATCCACCAGTTGAAATCAAAAACGTTTAATCCTAAAATTGAGCAACTGGATGATCCAAACGTGTCTTTGCAATGTCAAATCTCAAAATATGAACAAGAACTTGCAAACGTTAAAAAAGAATATGTTGTCATATTTGATTTACTCAAACAGACTCGAAATGAAGCATCAAACGAACTTGATCATTATCTTGCACATACTAAAGAAGTCATGAATTTTTTTGGAAATCTTCGTTCTGAAAATCAAGATTTTGTGCACACTATCATTAAGTTAAGGGAAATGTTAGGAAAGTATGAACAAGTTCAGCCTAGCATCATTAAGAAAATTGCACCTGTAACACTTAGCAAACGTGAACCCAGATTGCCTACTGACAAAACACAAGATACTAATGTGCTTCCCTCTACTGAAACAGGAATAGTTGCCTCTTTTCCAAACGTCTGCACTTCACAGCCTAGGAGCAATACAAGGAAGAATAGGAAGTTGCGACCTAAGAAAAGATCAATAAAGAATGTTGAAGTAGAAGAACACCCTAGGACTTTGAATAAGACTCATGTTGCACCCACTTTAGATATTGCGTCTGACAAATGTAATGGAAAAAGTGTTGTAACGAATGCTAAACCTTTAAGTACTTTTGATATTCAGTCTGATGCTTCTTGTGTTATTTTTCGTAAAAGTATGCTTTCTGATTGTCATGACAAATGTGTTGCTAGAGCTATCTTGTCTCGTTTAAGGAATCCTAAGAATCGGAATACCTCTAGTCCCACTAATGCTTCTAAGTCTGTGCTTGGTAAACCGCCCTCCTTAGATTCTAAGAAACGCATTGATGTACCTGTAGTTCCAGTATCACCTCCAAGGAATGTATTACCACCTAGTGCATTCACTAAGACTAAAGCTAAGACTAGTTGGAGATGGAAGAAATGGATACATAATACACTAGGATTTAAATGGATGCCTAAAGTCATTGATGTGTGTATTTCTACTATAACTGCTTCGGAACCCTCTAACACTTCGGGTTCCACATCTAATTCTATTCCATCTGTGTCGTCTGTGTGTAATGCATGTGATACAGATCATCCTTTGGATTGTTGATAGCGGATGTTCCCGACACATGACATGCAATCTTAAATTGTTATCAAACTTTATTGCAAAGTTCATTGGCACTGTCAGATTCGGGAATGATCACTTCGCAGCTATCATGGGCTACGGAGATTATATCAATGGCAATATTGAAATTAGCAGGGTTTATTATGTGGAAGGCCTCGGTCACAATCTCTTTTTAGTCGGTCAATTATGTGATGGAGATTTGGAAGTTGCTTTTCGGGAGAAAACTTGTTTCATTCGTGATCTACAAGGAAATCTAATGGCTGGCTCTCGCAACTCTAGTCTATACATAATCTCAATGCAAGACATGGTTGCTTCATCTCCCATCTGTCTACTTTCAAAAGCAACATCAACAAAATCCTGGCTATGGCACCGTCGTCTCTCACATTTAAACTTTCAAACCATCACCAACCTTGCTCGACACAAACTTGTTGAAGGTCTCCCGAGATTCCGATATTCCAAAGATCACCTATGCTCAGCTTGTGAACTAGGGAAAAGCACTCGTGCTCATTTTCCTTCAAAGGTGGAACACAGCTCTCAACATGTGCTTCATCTTCTTCACATGGATTTGTGTGGCCCGATGCGCGTGCAAACGATTAATGGCAAACGCTACATCTTGGTAATTGTCGATGACTACTCACGATGGACTTAGGTCTACTTTCTTCGAAGTAAAGATCAAGCTCCACAGATGATCATCACCTTTCTTACGAAAATTCAAGTTCAGCTCCGGAACACCGTCCGCCAAATCAGAACAGACAAAGGAACTGAATTTTTTAACCAAACTCTTCGAGAATTTTATGAGAAAGTGGGAATTGAGCATCAGACATCTATTGCACGTACACCAGAACAAAACGGAGTTGTTGAAAGACGAAACCGTACGTTAGTGGAAGCTGCAAGAATAATGTTAATCAATGCTAAACTTCCAGATTACTTGTGGGCAGAAGCTGTATCCACTGCATGCTATACTCAAAATCGTTCAATGATTACAAAACGCCGCAACAAAACACCTTTTGAGCTTATCCACAACCATAAACCGAATCTCAAACACTTTCATGTATTTGGATCCCTTTGCTACCCAAATAATGATCGTGATGACTTTGGAAAGCTCAAAGCCAAAGCTGACATTGGAGTCTTTATAGGATATTGTAAAAATTCTAAGGGTTTTCGTATCTGGAATCGTCGTACAAAGCAGGTTATGGAAACGATTCATGCTAATTTTGATGAACTTACATAAATGGCTTCTGAGCATAACAGCTTGGAACCCGGTCACAACCGTTTAAACTTCCCTCAAACCCCATCATCAGCTGAACTAAGCCCCCAGCTTACTCGTCAACAAATGGAAAAGCTATTTGCTCTGCTGTTTAGTGATGACATTGATGAATGTGCTCCAGGTGTATCCGCTGTTTCCGCTGCTCAACCTGATCATACTCTTATACCTGATACATCTACTATAACTACTACTGTTGAAGAAGCACCACCAGTTGACTCTACAACAACAGTTGAACAAACTGCTTCCAACGACGCTGAACCAGCTGCTGACGTTCTTAATGAAGTACCCCCACCTGCAGATTTTGATCCAAATGCGTTCTTTAACCCGTTTGCCAATGAAACTGCTGCACCTGATGTCGCGGAATCATCAACAAACCATTTGAATCCTCAAAATCTGCACAATGTATACCAACATCAACCCTCGACACACCGTTGGACAAAAGACCATCCTCTTGAAAACATTATTGGCAACCCAAATCAACCAGTCGTTACAAGACAACGTCTTCACACAGATGGTGAACATTGCATTTATGCACTCACTGTCTGCCAAACTGAGCCTAAAAACATTAAAGACGCAATGACAAAAGACAACTGGATTGAATGCATGCAAGAAGAACTCAACCAATTCAAACGTCTTGAAGTATGGGAACTGGTTGAAAGACCAACAGGGGTCTACGTCATTGGTCTCAAATGGATTTGGAAGAACAAATTGGATGCTGAAGGGAACGTAATCAGAAACAAGTCACGTCTAGTGGCTAAGGGTTATAGACAGGAAGAGGGTATTGACTTTGAAGAATCATTCGCTCCGGTTGCTCGTCTTGAGGCTGTTCGGATCTTTCTCGCGTTCACGGCTCATATGATTATAACGGTCTTTCAGATGGACGTCAAAACTGCTTTTCTGAATGGACAACTAAAAGAAACGGTTTATGTCAGCCAGCCAGAAGGATTCGTTGATCCCGAGTTCCCGAACCATGTCTACAAACTAAACAAAGCTATGTATGGTCTCAAACAAGCTCCTCGGGCGTGGTACGATAAGTTATCATCCTTCCTCATTGCCAATAAATTACCAAAGGTTCGGTCAATCCTACACTTTTCATACAATATCACGGGGCTCACATCTTAATCGTTCAAATCTATGTGGATGACATCATTTTTGGGTCAACACATTTAAAATACTCAAATGCTTTTGCAAAATTAATGACAAAACATTTTGAAATGTCAATGATGGGTGAACTCACATTCTTTCTAGGAATGCAAGTTCATCAATCACCCCGTGGTATTTTCTTGAGTCAGTCCCAATATGCCCTTGAATTGTTAAACAAATTTGGAATGCAAAACTGTGACACCTATGCCACACCAATGGCTCATACCAAGAAGCTAGACGCTGATTTACATGGGAAATTGGTGGACCCTACCAAATACCGTAGTATTATTGGGTCTCTCTTGTATCTAACAGCTAGCAGACCTGATATTGTTTTTGCTGTATATCTTTGCTCCTGTTATCAGTCGAGACCAACTGAAACCCACCTCTCTGAGGCTAAAAGAATCCTCCGAACCATTAATTTGGGGATCTGGTATCCGAAGGATTTTGGTTTTGAACAAATAACTTTTTCAGACGTTGATCACGCAGGATGCTTAGATTCACGAAAAAGTACTTCAGGAGCACTACAATTTCTTGGTGATAAACTGGTGTCATATCAATCGAAGAAGCAAAATTATACATCGTTGTCCTCAACAGAAGCAGAATATGTAGCCATGTCGGCGTGTTGTGCTCAAGTCATTTGGATGAGAACACAACTCAAAGACTATGGTTATGTATTTGACATAATCCCAATGTACTGCGACAATCGGAGTGCTATCGTGATCTCGTGCAACTCGGTACAACATTCGAAATCAAAGCACATCAATCTTTGATATCATTTCATCAAGGACCACGTGGAACAGGGTACAGTTGAATTATACTTTGTGGGTACAGAATACCAACTGGCATATCTTCTCACCAAAGCCTTAGCTCCTGCTAGGTTTAATGAGTTGGTCCACCGGATTGGTATGCGGTGTTTGACTCAAGAGGAACTCGATGAACTCTTAAAACATTCTTAAAACCAGTCAAACACCAAAACCTCTTTTGTAAATATTTTTCAAAAAACAAAATACAAAAATATAAAATCAGAAAATCTCAAAAATATTCTTCTATCTAAATTCTTTCAAACATCGCAAGTACAAATCTTCAGTCAACACTTTGTTCTATCTAATCTTTCACTATTTTTCCCGAACAAGTGTTGAGGGGGAGAAAGTAAATATTTTTCAGTTTCATAAAACCTTGTACTTCCATGTTTTCAAAAAATATGTTGTTTCTTCCAAAATGGTGGATACGTTTCTTGTCAAATACTCTCCTCGAACTCAAATGTCTTCAAAATTCATTATTTCAAAAGTCGAGGGGGAGTATCGTTAAGGTTCTTGCCTTACATGTGTTTTGTCTAACCTAAACGGAAGTTAAAGGATCTTGGTTGGAACCTCTTTAAGGTTGAGGGACTGAATGTGTCAAATTGGCAAATCATTTACTCCTAAACCACCAAGATCAAACAGCCCAAATTAAATCTTTTAAATCCATTCAAGCTGTTCATAATATGTAAGTTCTAAATTGTTTTGATCAAGATTCTAAACAAGGATTTCAAAAATCTTTCAAATCCAACGGTTAAAACTCTTTAAACTGATTTTGGAAAACTGTTCACTCGAACGAATTGGGTGTTTATGTATAAAAGTGTTTGGATTGAAATGAGTTATGTTAAAACCTTTCTTAGTATCTATTAAACTTGTTTCAATCGTCCAAAACCATCCAAAATCTTAAATTTCATTAATTTGAATTCTAGGGTTCTTGTGCTCATCTAGGGTGTTTCTATTCTGTGATATGCTATTAGGTAGTCAAGAAAGTGTTAGAATAAGTATATATGCATGATTTGAACCTTTAAATTAGCCTAGAAACATCTATACTGTAAGAATTAAAGTTTTAGGTTTTTAGGGTTCATCTCCCATGAATCTTCTGATTCTGTGGTGGAAATGTGTTAAATCTTGTTCCATTGCACTCATATGACATCTAGGACACTTCAGAAACATTCTTGTTTGATTTGTGTGGCTATATCTCTTACGCATAGATTAAGGGTTTAGGGTTTAAGTAATTGATGTGCTACGATTGGTGCAAGTTTTTAAAATTTATAAACACGATTTAACTGTCTAACCTATTAACACATACGAGCAAGTATACTCGTCCGTGATAGCAAAGTTTGGTAAGTCGAGATCGTCCCAAGGGATTTTGTGTTTGAAATTGTTTTTGTATGAAAAGATTCCAACAAGAAAGCTTGTCAAGGCTTCCTCAAATAATTATGTTATAGTGAAATTCAATAATAAGAAATATATATACTTGTGTGTAGTCTATAATTAATCATAAATAGTATTCATGAAGGTTTGGTGTATACTCTTGATGTGATGCACAAATCATAAGCAAATGATCCCCCAACCATGGTATATGTTTGTAAAAATCATTCTAAGAACAAAAACATATAGGTAATCCTTTCGGTCCTTATCCTAATGATTATTCTTTAGAAAATCCATTTGTTTGCAACATGTTCTTATTAAATTTGTTCTTACGAATCTTTCGACCCTTTCGTGATGAAAATGTTCCTAGTCTTGTTTTAATAAGCAAACATGGTGGTTGTCAATCACCATATCCCCATACTAGTTTGTCACTACACTTTTTGGAATAAAACACAAGAGAAATCCTTTCGGTCCTTTTTCTTAAAACATGTTTTATCAACAAATCAAACCAAGACTAGTATTTTTCCAACGAACTCATTTAAACAAGATCATATATACATGCATCACATTTTGAGAACACTAATATGATTAACTACATCCCAACACACAAGTATATCCCAAAACTACTCCATGATAATAATAATAACTAAACACAAATCATAACAAAGTAATTCCAACAATTCAAGAGAATAGAATTCCATAACAAAGTTCATAGAATACCTAAACTTTTGTGATTACAAGAATTAGAATTCGTGGATTGTAGCAACCACGCGCCTCCAATCACCTAGATTCACCGTACAACTCCAAACTATCAAAACTATGGATGAGAATTGTTCCCTCCTTGCTCCTGGACGTTTTTCAGTAAGAACTAAGCTTTTGGGCTGAATAATAATGGTTGGTATTAGTTTAGGTGTAAACTAATACAATTTTGGTTGTGTCACACCTAGTAAACTAGGACTAGGTTCATTATATAGCCAAGTATGCTTGCTCAACTGACCAAAAACGTTCCCAACAAGTTAATATCAAGAAATGATCGGACTCCAATGATTATGGGGAGTTAAGGCAACAATAAATGCAACTTTGTGTAACTGCAGTGCGAGAAACCGGATCGGTTACGTTTTGACCCAACGCCCAGACGGATCCGGTTACGGGTTGTGACCGAATGGCTGGGTTATTGCAGTTTTGACTTTTCGTTGACTGTTTGCTCATACGCTTCATTCTTTGCTCTCGCTGATGATTTCCAAGGCAAAACTTGATCTTTCCTTGCTGTAGATACTTAGAAATCATTGTGCTTCCCAATCATTGGATCCAAAAGCTTCCTAGCTCGACTTCCTTCCTCGAGAATCTTCCAAATGTGCCTAAAAACTTCATTACTTCATTATTTGTGATACCTGGCTACATATACATACACAATACGCATCTTTTGCACTTTTGCAACAGTTATGAGTAAATATAGCCGATTATCATGCACAAAACTAACAATAACGCTACTAAAAACATGTTCATTTTAGGCGTTATCAGTAATTTTACGCCTAAGTCTTTCTGTGTGTATCTGATATGTTCTTATGCTTGTTTTGTGATCTAAAAGATGTTTGGAATTAACTGCAATCAAGTTTTCATGTTTATAGTTAACAGGTTAATTATTCGTAATGTCAGAATCTTCAGGTGTTCAAACCGTTACACTTAAAGAATACTTTTATGCGTAAAGGTAACGCCTAAGAGAAATCTTACGCATAACTCTTACGCATAAGAGGTCTACAGTGGATTATGCGTATCTTGGAAAGATATTCGTAAACAAGGCTTGCTACGCATAAGCTTTACTCTTACGAGTAAACTTTACGCGTAACATCTTGCTTATTCCTACGCGTAAGCCTAAAGCCTTTGAACTTGTCTTACGCGTAAGAAACTCTTACGCATAAGCTTGGTCTTACGCTTTAGCTTACTCCTACGCATAAGCTCCTTTCTTACGCATAATTATCCTTGTTATTCATAACCCACTGTTCACTACATTTTGGCCTATTACGCATATGTTATTTGTTAAATGTTACGCATAAGTCACAAATACCTGATGTTTCATATAAGCTTACAAAAGTTAATATGTTGTGTGTTAAGTGAAAAATTAGACTTTGAAATTTCAAAATTAACATGTTCACGTAACTTATCACATCAACTTCAATCAATTGGAATAATGTGACTTAGGACTTGTAACTAACATAAACATGTTACCATCAAACAAGGAATTAGATAATAAATCAGACTAAAACAAACACATTATGTTTCCATACGTCTGTTTTTTTGTCTAATGTCTTTCAGATCACAAAATGGCTGCAAATCAAGCAATCATCAATGCCCCAACAGAGCTCTTGATGGCAAACACATTCCCAGCTGGATACAACAAAACAATTGGTAAGAACAATCTCCGTGTCATCTTCAACAACTTCATATGCTCATAATCATCTTGCAGAATTGCTGTAGACATCCATCTACAACATCCATTCAAATTCATGCTCACAAAGTCATACTGATGATAGGTATGATTCAATGGATGAGGAAATACAGTTTCATAAGTCATTAAAGCAGAAAAGGATGGATAACCATGTTTCAACCTTTCCGGTTAATCAACCCGGTGGGGCAGGAGGGTCAAGCAGTAGTCCTCCAAATATGGAAGATCCATTGCAAACATCTCTTACCCCATCCGATCCGGTTAATCAACCCGGTAAGGATCAGGGTGTCACTGTCACTACTACTGTTCAAATGAAGCAACCACAACAACAACTAAAACAACCGCAAGAAGAAAAGCATGGTGAAGATGGGGAAATATATGACGAAGGAGATTACGATCATGATAAGGATGTAAGAGTCCCTGATGATGATAATTTGGCGGCTGAAGAGGAAATGATTCGAAAAGAGGCAAAAGAAGCTGCTAGAGCTGAGGAGGAAAAGTTTAAGAAGGAATCAGACAACTACATAGTTGACAATCCAATACACAAACCTCAACAGTCTTCTGAACCACCTATTGACACTTCCACCAAGCCCAAATCATCATCTCAATCATCACCTCCATCAACATAAGAAACACCTATGTCAACAACAGAATCTGTTAAGAAGGCAACTTCATCCAATGATTCAACAAATAGTTAAGCAGGTTATCACCACTACACAACAATTTAATCATCAACATAGTAGTAATATTAGTAACACAAGCATCAATATGAAGAAGTAGAGAAGAAGAGAAGGCGGATGAACACACACACACTTACGCGTAGGACTATGTGAAAGATTATGCTTAAGAGTAAATGTAAATGTGAACAACCCAACCCTCAAGTGAGGGTATTACAAGACTATTTATAGGAGAGGGAGCTAGGGCAACACTTCTAGTCCCTTCCTTTCCTTATTGGACTTGGGCCAAGGCTCATGGGCTTTCTACATAAGCCTGGGCATGATTACTAACATAAAAGCCATATTAAGCTAACTACTACATATGAATCACTAACACTTGAATTAATGTTTATGAGTGATTCCAACAATCTTCCCCTAAGTGTTGGTGATGAATGAAAGAGTGATAAACGATGTAGGTGCTGATGTAATAGTAGCTTTGACGTCTTCTAACATTCTTCTTTCTTGTGAGAAGAATTTCCTTGATTCGAACAATCTCCCCAGTGTAGAGAAATTGTCTCCTTTGAAAAGTTCTGCTTTGACGTCATCATTTTCTTTGTTCTTAGATCTTTGTTCTTTGTGATGGTAGTGAGTAAATATAGCCGATTATCATGCACAAAACTAACAATAACGCTACTAAAAACATGTTCATTTTAGGCGTTATCAAATTCCCCCACACTTAAGCTCTACTCGCCCTCGAGTAGGTGTAACATTTGCAAAAATTGATTTCAATGGTCTAGACACCATGGTTCCAAAAATGTAACAATCATCCCAAAAGAGATAATCATTGGTTTGCTTATAATATGTGAAAACTTTTAAAATGAACCAAACACTTTAGATAGCATAACTAGAACACCTCACGAATGATTTTAAGAATTCACTCAACACTCATATATTGGTGGGTATATGTAAATCACTCAATGCCTAGTCATGATCAATGCTTTTTACCATAAGCTTGTACAAGTATCAAAACAAAGAAAATAAATTCATCAAAGAGGGCTTTTATTCGGGTTATATCGTTAAGGCTAAGGGTTCATAAAAGGTATGGATAACGCATGGGATAGTTTATGAAATTGGTGTTAAAAGAAAAATAAAATCAAGTCTAAACCTCCATGTTGTAGCCATCATACAAACCACAATCCCGAAAATGATTATTTCACCTCTTCAAATATCGATCTCCGCAAATATGTATAACTCAATATAGCTCATTGGCTATAACCATTTTTTTTTCAACATAACAAAGTTCCCCCACACTTAGTGTAAGCATACACCACAAAAAAAAATCGAGAAAGACGTCTCTTTCATCCATGATGGAGAATGGTACACACTATAAACAAAGTGTAGCTTCTTCATAATCATCAAAAACAATCCAACATTCCAAACAACTAGCAACAAACCAATAGACATGACAAGGGTTGGCTAAAGTTTAAAGTGTAAAATCTTTTTGTATTTTCTGGATGTAACAAATGAAAAGATAGGCTCAGAGGGTGTAACTAAGGGTATCTAGTGCTAAAAATGAGCACTAACAAATGGGTCCATATAAAGGTGGTTAACTAACCGATGTGGTTAGCTAATATATCATTAGATGTAAAATGGAAGGCCATTTGGGTTAAATCCTACGATGCCTCTTATCACTTGAACATATTTAGATCACTTGAAAGTGATTTGAACCGTAATGCATAACTAGTACAAGTTCTAGAATCGACATAATCACCGGCACACTCATAGCAAATATAAAACAAAAGATGTGTCTTATACAAAAAGAAACCTCACAATTGCGTGGGAAAAAGGCTATTATGCATGCTAGAAAATGCTATCGAATCCAAAATGAATTACTTCTGTAATTTGGTTCAAATCCAAAAATTTTCAAAAACCTCATTTTACCATTGAAATTCCCAAGTTATTTTTTAATATTTATCAATAATGCGTGAAAACAACTAGACTATCAAGGGCGAATTACTTCTAATCACTTGCATACAAAAGTTATCTAAAAAATTAAAAATGCGTATCATTTTTCCTATTTTCTTCCCTCCCCCATACTTAAGTTTTGCATTGTCCTCAATGTAATAAAAATGAACTTCAAAGTAAAGAAAATGGGAAAAAAAATAGTTAAAAGATACCACGGAACAGAATATGCAATACGCATATTGGGCCATAAGAAAGCATGTGAGTTATCAAACTCCAAACATTTGACCATCAATAAGCTTCCGACACATCCATCCTGCAAACAAAAACTGCAACACACAATACACAAAACAAAACAAAACAAATGCTACTAAAAACTAGATAAAACCAAGCAAAATATGTTAATCATCCTAAAGAAATAGTTAAAGAGATAGAAATAATATTGTTTAACACATCATAACCATTGTCTTTGAAACCATAATTCACGAATGATCCACGATCACTCCTCGTCTTCGCTCATGTCATCCCCTTCTTCATCATTATACTCATCATCATCATCACTTTCGGTTACGTAGTTTTCGTCTATAATCTCCGAACGAACTCTCCTCTTTTTCTTCTTTCCTCCAACTCCTGATGACAATCCTCCAACATCGTAGCTTGCTCCACCAACCTAAGGTAATCGACCATATGGGGGCACTGGATCAGGAAATGGTGCGTACCCAGGATATGGATACGGATAGGGTCCAGAATAAGAAGTGTAAGGGAAAGGATATGGTGGAACATTGGGTGGATTGTAGGGTGGCAACTCGTAATTGGCTTCACGAGCCATGTGTTGAAAGATAGGCATTGAATAATCATTGATGTAGTTGTTTCTCAACATCATTGAGTCTCTCCACACATCCCTACATTGAATCTCATCTAAATGTTGGTTCCACTCTCCCCAACTTGAATCAAAACTACTGGACGTACCCACTTGCAAGTTCTCCATTGGTATACTCCCCTGCTGTTGTGGTGGTTGTTGTTGTTGTTTTGGTTCAATCCATAACCCCAAGGTTTTCAATCTCCTATTCAAAGCATTCCCAAAACCTTGTGCAGTCCACATATCACTATACTTTGGCTCTCCACACTTAGCCAATTCCTCATCAACATAATACCCAAGATTCTTCGCCAATTTCGTCACAAAATGTCCTCCACAAATGTGGCTATTGCTCTTGATTCCCGGGGCCCTCCTAGAAAAATACTCGGCTATCTGCCAAACTGCATTACCGTCCTTAGTTTCCTCTAGCAACATCATAACCCATAAGTCCGGTTTCTGACATTTGTCCCTACTTCCAAACCTATTAAACGGCCCGGTCACTATCAACTTGTGAAGTATCTTCATTAATGGATTCCTGATGGTCGAGGCATTCCTCCTAGCGCAAGAAGGATCTCCCACTCGATTCCAATAAGCGGGTATACTAGGATAGTCTTTTTCAAACCTCCGAAGCCTTGAAAAGTGAGCTTCAAATAACTGATGAGTAACCTCATGTGGCTCATACAAACCAAGAGCCACGCCAAAAGCCTGTAAAGTGTAAGCATGATCCCTTCCACAAAGCCTAAACCAAACACAAACTTCTTTCATCAAGTTCCGAACATTCACCTTTCTTTCAAAATACATGGTTGAAAAGAACTCCATACACCATTCTCGATAAACCCTTCATTGACGCTAAATGATCTTTCCCATGACAAATCATTGAACGAATCACCATCCCCTGGATACACATAAGATGTCCGCATCATTCCTCTTAACTCATCTCACAATCACATTCCGCAAACAAATCCCAATCAATCACCCTCGGAACCAAACATGTCCTATGTTGCAATTTCGATAACCTTTCCCGAAAAGCATGTTTCTCCCCGTCGGTGAGATCTTTGAACTTTAAGTTGGCATTTGCCTCCGTCTTCACGCTATACTTGACTTTCTTCTTCTCGTTCCTTTGACAAAACTTCGTAACAAGCGGGTTCATTGGAATCGCCTCCTCGCTTGAGCTACCTACAATAATTCTCTGTAGAAATCATAAATATAAGACCATATAAGAGTGTTAGAACAAACAAGAAGGTTCATGGAACCCTCTAAGATCCATTTCAAAATTTCAAAAATTTTCAACACAGAAACCGTAACCGGATTCGGTTTTAGAGAAACCGAATCGGTTACTCAATTGTCCAAATCCAACCGTTCGGTTGCAATGCGCAACCGAATCGGTTATGCAGTCTGCATAAGGCTTTTGCCTCTTAAACCCTTATTCACTCGAATTTTCTAAGTCCAATCCACTCCTAGATCGCATTCTATCATCCTCAATGATTTCCACATACTTGAATAACTCTAAATTCGCTTTTCAAATCATCATACATTCATCATATCCTTCAATCATTAGTTCTAATTAATAATGTGGCATCTATTACTCCTAAAAACACATCATCTATCATTAGGAATCACCAATTGCAACTTATCTTGATTCATTAGCACAACCCAATCAAATCCGAAAATTCAATCATCTAGTATTCATTCCATGGTGAATCAATCCATACAATTCTTTTTGCAATGCATTCCTATATCAATTACTCACTCAATCCAAAAATATTACAACTGAATTTGAATTATAACAAAAACCCCCAAATTGGTGACCTAATATTCAATTCGAATCAAATGCTCTAATTAAACCTTAATTGAGTTAATTGAATGTAGATGCTTACTTGTTTGGGTGCCATGATGTCTTCCTACAACTTAAACAATCTTCAATTAGCTTCTCTTGGACGAATTTTGCAAAACCCAGCTGGGAATTAGTGTGTGTGTGTGTTTTTTCTGGAAAAGTGAATTCTTGGTTTTTATACTTGTATGCAACCGGTTCAGTCATGGACACAACCGTTTCGGTATGCATTTTGCCAAATTTTTGCATTTTTATGTTACTTAGGCATTTACCTTCCAAGCAACAAATTTTTTTACTCAAAAATCCTGTTAAAGATTCACACAACATTCATCCACCATTTGGAAATTTAAATAATCATCCAATATAAAAACTCAAATCATCATACTAATGAACTAAACCAAACTTCAACTCAAAAATCATAGTCATAATGCATTAACCAAATTACCTCAATCATAAGAATAAAAATGAAAAATAAAATGAGAAACAAAAAAATCCTAAATGCATCAAATCAAAAAGAAATAGTTCATGGAATTCAAGCAAATAATTGCTTGTTTATTACGGTCCCTTGTCTTCTCTTTAGAATTCCTCGAAATACTCTTGTCTTAGGATGTCCTCGCTTTGAAAATTTTCGGTTAACTCACGGTAGGTTTCAAAAGTTTTAAACTTTCTCATGAATCTTCTTCCGTCCGGACAAAGTATATCGAACTTAACATGCCAATCTCCATCTCCAGTTTGTCTTTTGTAAGTCTCCGACCCCTCGGGTCTCCACTCCAAATTCTTAAGTTGCACCGGTAAAGAACCTAAAAAGTCGGTCAACTTCTTGTAAACTAGTATGTTTTTGAATGGGTTATAGAAAGCTTCCACCGCTAACGCACGTTCCATTTCGTCCTCTATATCAAAATAAGGCGGAGCTAACGGTCCGTACATTGGGTTTCCTTGGGTATCACGTCCCACTTCAAAACACGTCAAATCATCATTTGTTTCCATGAACTCCAAATCCTCCATAAATTCCAAAGTCGGTCCTCTTGGTTTCGGATAGTATATTTGCTTTGAAATACCATCATCAATAGTCATAGTGCCTCTTCCCATGTCTATAATTGCACCACAAGTTCGTAGGAATGGTCTCCCCAATAGTAGTGGCAAACTTTTGTCCACCGGAATATCTAGGACAAGAAAATCGGCCAAATACGGTTGATAGCCAATTTGCACTCTCACATTCTTCACCTCTCCCATTGCCTTCGCTTGAGAATTATCCGCCATAGTAAGCTTTGAATGATTAGGTTGCGGATTACTTAGGCCTAAAGTCATAAACAATGGATAGGGCATCACATTAACACTTGACCCCATATCGGCTAAAGCATAAACTGGTGTAGTCCCATTCACTTTGATTGGCAACACCAAATTACCCGGATCCTTCTCCTTCCTTGGCATGCCTCTAAACAAAATTCGATCTCGCTCCTCCTCCATGAGATTCTTATCTTCCAACCTAGCCCTCGCTAGCATCAATGCATCCAACTTCTTACGGTAAAGCACATAATCTTGGAGTACCTCTATCACCGGTTTCTTTTCATTAAACTCAAGAAACTTTTGTTCTAGGTTTTCTAAAATAGCTTCTTTTTGTTTGTCGGTTAAGGGTTTGAAAGTAGTGGTAGGTGATGATGGTGTGTAATCATTTTTGGTGGTGGTGGTTAGGGGTGTCAAAAATCCCGACCCGACCCGGACCCGAACCCGACGAAAGATAATCGGGTCGGGTTACTCGGGTCCAAATTCTAACTCGGGTCAATCGGGTCAACCCGTTTAACCCGAGTACGAATTAGGGTCGGGTATCGGGTTTAAATATTTTGCTTAGTCGGGTTCGGGTCAACCCGACTAACCCGAGTTAGGATTTTTTTTTTTTTTTTTTTTAAATCATATTTAATTTTAATTGTTGAACTCGGGTTATTCACGACTCGCAAAAGAAAAGACAGTAGCACATAATTACACTTAAAAATTAATTTGTATTTACTTATTATTATATATAGATTAATCGAATGCTACAACGGTAAAAGGAAAGAACGGGTAAAACCTCACGATAATCAAGCCTTATTTATCTCTTAAGTAATTTTTTTATCATCTGAAATTGTAAAACTTTTCACACATGCAGTTAGGGTGTTGCACTTTAACACTTTGTTTATCAGCTTTTATGATCTTAAACTTTCATGTTAGACACCAGAGACCTTAAATACCAATACTAGTGTAACCTTGAGGCATGGATTTGTTTTTCGATCCAGACAAAGGTATGTCTTTCACCATTGAAGTTGGTTACTTCGATACTAATAAGGAAATCAAAGAAAAAGTGTCGAAATACCAAGGTATTCCTGTTTATGAACAAACACTCAAATACCAAGGTATTCCTGTTTATGAACAAAAATATGTAACAAACAAATGCAACCAAAAAAATGTGTCATTTATACATGTGTTATTTTAGAAATTAAATTATATGATTTTGTAAATGGCCAGACCCGAACCCGACCTGACCCGACCCGACTTGACCCGACCCGACTTGACCCGAACCCGACGAACCCGAGTTCAAATAGGGTCGGGTTCGGGTATATTTTTTTTAGCCTCGACCCGACTTGGACCCGACCCGTTTGACCCGAACCCGACCAACCCGACCCGAATAGCACCCCTAGTGGTGGTTGTTGTTGGGGTTAGTTTGTTTGATGAAGTTTTCTTCCGATTTGACTTTCCCATTTTAACTACTTTCACCTCTTTTTCTTCCATGTTTGCACAAACTTCCACTAGCATCTCGTTCACTCCTTTTCCTTCTTCCAAATCAGTTATATTAATCCTCATTTCTCCCATTGCAAAATCTACTTGACACTTGGTCGTGACAAGAAAATCTCGACCAAAGCATACATTAGGTTCATCCGCATTCCCTTCTTCTAACACAACAAAATCCGTTTCAAAAATGTGTCCATGAATATTGACCTTAAGATTTTTGACCATCCTTCTTCCATATGCTTCATAGTCCAAACGTACATGACCAATTTCGTCAAGAACCTTCTCCAAAATGTAGTTTTCTCCATAAGCCATATTAAGCTGCGCGTCCCAAGCACTTACTCCTTCCACACTACAAGGCGTTCCAAACCTCATTAGTGGCGAATCATACACCGTTAAAGGTGCTTGTGTGAACACTACGACTCTTCCCTTCTTGGGAATTTGAACCTTGTTTTCACCCGCTTCCTTCATATTAACCGTATCAATCCCCAAATCTTTCTTACTCTCTTCCAAGATACCTCCAATCTTTTCCAGTGAACTTCCGGTATCCTTGAACATTTCATCCAAAGTACGAAGGTATTCCGAGATTCCGCTCAAACTATCCATATTAACTAGACAAACTTGACAAAACAAAACAAAACAAAATCTGAACTATTAGCGTTAGAGTTAGTAAAAACAAGAACAACTATAGAAACATATACTAAACAAGTTAAGATACTTAACAAAACTAAAACATAAGTTAAAACTCAAATTCTAAAAATGATAAAAATTAACACAGAAACTCCAACCGGATTCGGTTGGCTCACCAACCGAATCGGTTGGTTGAAATAACTAGACCAGAAAATCGAACCGGATCCGGTTGCGGGTTGCAACCGATCGGTTGAATCGACACCAATTTTTTTTTTTTTTTTTTTTTTTTAAACAGAATTTCAATGCAATTAAGGAATCATTAAGATGTACTAAACTCTATTTAATAAAAACTCTTCATAAACCAACAATTTAATAACTTAATAATAAAACCATTAAACTAAAACTAAATTAACTACCAATTAAAATCTACCATTAAGATAATTAAACATATAACTGAAAAATTACTATCTAATCATTATCATTAACACTGAAATTAATTTAAAGCTTAATTAACTAATAAATAACAAATGTAAAGAAAATGAAAATAAATCTAAGAAATCATTAAACTACAAGACATAATCTGCAAATAAAATCTAAAATGACAAGAATTACCCTAGGAACTATAACACAAATAACTAAGTAAAATAGAACAATAAAATCGAAACTAAAAATTATACAGAAAGTCTAACCGGATTCGGTTGGATCACCAACCGAATCGTTTAGCTTTTTACCAAAACCTTTTTTTTTACTTTTCAACAAATTTAATTTCAATACTACCAATTTTACAGAGAATCAAAGAAAATTAAAGAAAATCCCCGACAGCGGCGCCAAAAACTTGATGTGCTACGATTGGTGCAAGTTTTAAAAATTTATAAACACGATTTAACCGTCTAACCTATTAACACATACGAGCAAGTATACTCGTCCGTGATAGCAAAGTTTGGTAAGTCGAGATCGTCCCAAGGGATTTTGTGTTTGAAATTGTTTTTGTATGAAAAGATTCCAACAAGAAAGCTTGTCAAGGCTTCCTCAAATAATTATGTTATAGTGAAATTCAATAATAAGAAATATATATACTTGTGTGTAGTCTATAATTAATCATAAATTGTATTCATGAAGGTTTGGTGTATACTCTTGATGTGATGCACAAATCATAAGCAAATGATCCCCCAACCATGGTATACGTTTGTAAAAATCATTCTAAGAACAAAAACATATAGGTAATCCTTTCGGTCCTTATCCTAATGATTATTTTTTAGAAAATCCATTTGTTTGCAACATGTTCTTATTAAATTTGTTCTTACGAATCTTTCGACCCTTTCGTGATGAAAATGTTCCTAGTCTTGTTTTAATAAGCAAACATGGTGGTTGTCAATCACCATATCCCCATACTAGTTTGTCACTACACTTTTTGGAATAAAATACAAGAGAAATCCTTTCGGTCCTTTTTCTTAAAACATGTTTTATCAACAAATCAAACCAAGACTAGTATTTTTCCAACGAACTCATTTAAACAAGATCATATATACATGCATCACATTTTGAGAACACTAATATGATTAACTACATCCCAACACACAAGTATATCCCAAAACTACTCCATGATAATAATAATAACTAAACACAAATCATAACAAAGTAATTCCAACAATTCAAGAGAATAGAATTCCATAACAAAGTTCATAGAATACCTAAACTTTTGTGATTACAAGAATTAGAATTCGTGGATTGTAGCAACCACGCGCCTCCAATCACCTAGATTCACCGTACAACTCCAAACTACCAAAACTATGGATGAGAATTGTTCCCTCCTTGCTCCTGGACGTTTTTCAGTAAGAACTAAGCTTTTGGGCTGAATAATAATGGTTGGTATTAGTTTAGGTGTAAACTAATACAACTTTGGTTGTGTCACACCTAGTAAACTAGGACTAGGTTCATTATATAGCCAAGTATGCTTGCTCAACTGACCAAAAACGTTCCCAACAAGTTAATATCAAGAAATGATCGGACTCCAATGATTATGGGGAGTTAAGGCAACAATAAATGCAACTTTGTGTAACTGCAGTGCGAGAAACCGGATCGGTTACGTTTTGACCCAACGCCCAGCCGGATCCGGTTACGGGTTGTGACTGAACGGCTGGGTTATTGCAGTTTTGACTTTTTGTTGACTTTTTGCTCATACGCTTTATTCTTTGCTCTCGCTGATGATTTCCAAGGAAAAACTTGATCTTTCCTTGCTGTAGATACTTAGAAATCATTGTGCTTCCCAATCATTGGATCCAAAAGCTTCCTAGCTCGACTTCCTTCCTCGAGAATCTTCCAAATGTGCCTAAAAGCTTCATTACTTCATTATTCGTGATACCTGGCTACATATACATACACAGTACGCATCTTTTGCACTTTTGCAACAGTTATGAGTAAATATAGCCGATTACCATGCACAAAACTAACAATAACGCTACTAAAAACATGTTCATTTTAGGCGTTATCAGTAATTTTACGCATAAGTCTTTCTGTGTGTATCTGATATGTTCTTATGCTTGTTTTGTGATCTAAAAGATGTTTGGAATTAACTGCAATCAAGTTTTCATGTTTATAGTTAACAGGTTAATTATTCGTAATGTCAGAATCTTCAGGTGTTCAAACCGTTACACTTAAAGAATACTTTTATGCGTAAAGGTAACGCCTAAGAGAAATCTTACGCATAACTCTTACGCATAAGAGGTCTACAGTGGATTATGCGTATCTTGGAAAGATATTCGTAAACAAGGCTTGCTACGCATAAGCTTTACTCTTACGAGTAGACTTTACGCGTAACATCTTGCTTATTCCTACGCGTAAGCCTAAAGCCTTTGAACTTGTCTTACGCGTAAGAAACTCTTACGCATAAGCTTGGTCTTACGCTTTAGCTTACTCCTACGCATAAGCTCCTTTCTTACGCATAATGATCCTTGTTACTCATAACCCACTGTTCACTACATTTTGGCCTATTACGCATATGTTATTTGTTAAATGTTATGCATAAGTCACAAATACCTGATGTTTCGTATAAGCTTACAAAAGTTAATATGTTGTGTGTTAAGTGAAAAATTAGACTTTGAAAATTTAAAATTAACATGTTCACGTAACTTATCACATCAACTTCAATCAATTGGAATAATGTGACTTAGGACTTGTAACTAACATAAACAAGTTACCATCAAACAAGGAATTAGATAATAAATCAGACTAAAACAAACACATTATGTTTCCATATGTCTGTTTTTTTGTCTAATGTCTTTCAGATCACAAAATGGCTGCAAATCAAGCAATCATCAATGCCCCAGCAGAGCTCTTGATGGCAAACACATTCCCAGCTGGATACAACAAAACAATTGGTAAGAACAATCTCCGTGTCATCTTCAACAACTTCATATGCTCATAATCATCTTGCAGAATTGCTGTAGACATCCATCTACAACATCCATTCAAATTCATGCTCACAAAGTCATACTGATGATAGGTATGATTCAATGGATGAGGAAATACAGTTTCATAAGTCAATAAAGCAGAAAAGGATGGAATACCATGCTTCAACCTTTCCGGTTAATCAACCCGGTGGGGCAGGAGGGTCAAGCAGTAGTCCTCCACTTATGGAAGATCCATTGCAAACATCTCTTACCACATCCGATCCGGTTAATCAACCCGGTAAGGATCAGGGTGTCACTGTCACTACTACTGTTGAAATGAAGCAACCACAACAACAACTAAAACAACCGCAGGAAGAAAAGCATGGTGAAGATGGGGAAATATATGACGAAGGAGATTACGATCATGATAAGGATGTAAGAGTCCCTGATGATGATAATTTGGCGGCTGAAGAGGAAATGATTCAAAAAGAGGCAAAAGAAGCTGCTAGAGCTGAGGAGGAAAAGTTTAAGAAGGAATCAGACAACTACATAGTTGACAATCCAATACACAAACCTCAACAGTCTTCTGAACCACCTATTGACACTTCCACCAAGCCCAAATCATCATCTCAATCATCACCTCCATCAACATAAGAAACACCTATGTCAACAACAGAATCTGTTAAGAAGGCAACTTCATCCAATGATTCAATAAATAGTTAAGCAGGTTATCACCACTACACAACAATTTAATCATCAACATAGTAGTAATATTAGTAACACAAGCATCAATATGAAGAAGTAGAGAAGAAGAGAAGGCGGATGAACACACACACACTTACGCGTAGGACTATGTTAAAGATTATGCTTAAGAGTAAATGTAAATGTGAACAACCCAACCCTCAAGTGAGGGTATTACAAGACTATTTATAGGAGAGGGAGCTAGGGCAACACTTCTAGTCCCTTCCTTTCCTTATTGGACTTGGGCCAAGGCTCATGGGCTTTCTACATAAGCCTGGGCATGATTACTAACATAAAAGCCATATTAAGCTAACTACTACATATGAATCACTAACACTTGAATTAATGTTTATGAGTGATTCCAACAATCTCCCCCTAAGTGTTGGTGATGAATGAAAGAGTGATAAACGATGTAGGTGCTGATGTAATAGTAGCTCTGACGTCTTCTGACATTCTTCTTTCTTGTGAGAAGAATTTCCTTGATTCGAACAATCTCCCCAGTGTAGAGAAATTGTCTCCTTTGAAAAGTTCTGCTTTGACGTCATCATTTTCTTTGTTCTTAGATCTTTTTTCTTTGTGATGGTAGTGATAGTATGTTGTTGTTGTCTGCTTCAGGTCTGCTTCGTTGCTCCAGTGTCTCCACGTCTTTCTTCAACATGCTCACACACTCATTTAACGTTGGACTTCAGTACTGATGTAGTTCTCTTAGTCTTTAAACTTTGTAGATTCTTTGACTTGACGAAGAATCATTCTGACTTTTGTGTTGCCTTTTGAGAGAACTTGCATTAGTGATGTTGGTATGAGCATGTGAAGAATCTGCACGATCATTCCGCTCCAGAGCTTCCATAAGAGGAAAACATACACACGGTTAGTAATAAGCGGATTTCGGCACTTACAAGTTTGAATTTCGAGGGTGTTAACAGCATAGTGTGAAAACACATCTCTAATTCTCACAAAGGCCGTTCCTGAACTGGAGTCCCACAAGTGAGATAACACGATGTACCGAAGTACACCTACAGTTCAGATGAGTCGCTGAGGTATACCGAAGCATCACCTCACGACTGTAGACCGTTTGAGACACACTAAGCGTAATCCACGGGGAGTTACCGAAGTGACCTGCTGTCAGGGCTGTTTGATGTTGACCCTGGCAGGAGTTTCCATTCAATCACTGAGGATCACTATAGTGAACCTCTCATAAATGTTCTCAACAGATTGCTAGGATCTGTGTAGGACTCGATAACGTACCACTGTTGTTCTTATTGTTGAACAACAAGTGATGAAATGTCAAGTGTACCTAAGAGATATTTTGATGAATCTCGTGGCTCTAGACTCAATAGTGCACTTTGGTTTTCTTGAGCGGAGACAAGGGAGAGGGTCTCCTTCTTCAATACCAGCAATCTCTAAGAGAAAGCCAATAGTTTACGTAGGGTTCCCTATGAGAATGAAACAAGCTTCTGTTGGGAGAAACTTGAGTGGCTAAGAAGGTTTAGTGCATGCGTCACTGGGTCCATGACGACTTTTAATCTTCAATACCGGTGTCACTAAGTGACAACCAGTAGCATATAAGTTGAACCCGGTGTCTGCCCTAAGTTGAATAATCTGGAGGGCTATTTCTTTACACCCTTTTCTTTGCTTTTCTTTTTAATTCTTCAACTCCTTCTTTCTCCGATTCTTATTTTCTCTATTTTATAATCATACCTAAGGACTTCTAATTACTAACTATTTGTGATGTCCTTGGGTAGATCCCTCCGGCTCTGGCGGATCATAGGACGGTTATTCCTAACCCTAGTCACCTTATAACTCCATGACTAACCTATGTTGCCATAAAACCATTTTCATGAAAATCTCTCAAAGTGGTTGTGTGTAAAAGATTTTTGTACCACTGTGAGAGTTTGGAGATTTTGCAGAAATACTCCCCCTCCACACGTGCTTAAGTGTTTAGACAGAAATTTGCACGGTGAGAGAGGAGCGCTCACTTTTGAATTGATCGACTCAAGATAGACAATCCCCCACGAGACACGGTTACGTTGCATAGTTAAAGAGTTACATTGTCAGCTTTTAGGTGACAACTGGCTCTAATAACTACCTTGAAGGTGTGGACAAACCTCGAAAGGTTGTCAAACCCGTCATAGTTCATGTCTATCAAGAGTTTCTCGAATAGGTACAATTTACTTGGATAAGTCTTTGGAAGATAAATCTTTTCAATGTATGACTGTTCAGATCCCGTCAATTCATGGGTTAAGTCTTTTCACACGACGATTCAAGTAGCAAATCAACATATTTCTTATCACAATAATTCTCTCCCCCTCAAAAATGGCATGTAACTGTTATTTTTTATAACGTTTTGATAATAAATATGACCATTTCGAGTTTTGTGGGAAGATTATCACGAAGAACAAGTTGTTTGAACAAAGATTTTAGCAAATACTCCCCCTCAACAAGTAATACTAACTTTTGAGGTTTTGAAAAACGTAAGGGGAAGTAGTTGTTCCTTTTGAGCAAAACCTTGAAAAGTGAAAGGTTTAATAGGTTTTACTCAAAAGTAAGAAGCTTTCGCTCCTTTTATAGGATTGTGGCACTGAAGCGTACCACAGGGTCCTTTCATTACAAGAACGGGTTGTACACTGTTATGTGTGCACAAGCCATTGTCAGTAAATCAAAACAAGCAAAATCACAATCAAGAGAGTACCCAATGATTACAGACGATCTGCTACTTTCTAAGGACTTTGGTAAGTCAGAATCAGAAAGTTTGGTCATCCTCCCACATAGCTCTCCAACCGTTGCATCTGATCCCGATGAATCAAACATTCATTAATCCTAGTGATAAATCAACGAACATCCTTGCGATCCTTTGAATTCCATCTCTTCGTGTGAATTATACCCAACTCAATGTCCTTCAATCGATATGTCAATCCATCTCGAACCATCTCTAGGATGGCGTCATAGAACTTAGTGAATTTCATCGAAAGTCATGAAGCAAGTATGATGATTTTCACTTTGGTAGACAAACCCAAACTTTTGTTTATGAACGATTTTGTACTGAGGTTCTTGATTGATTCCGATGAAGTGTAGAATATAGGTAAGATTCAAGCCCGAGGTGGAGAACTTCAACACGCTCTTTGATTTGAAGCGTATGAAAACAAGGAGTGCAGTAATGTACTTGATCTAAATTTCGGTTGAGGTTCTGGTTGGGGCTCGGGTATGTCGTGATCCTCACCACCAGTGTATATAAAGTGATCAATGGTTTTCTCCATTGGTGGCGTGGTTTCTGAATCCCTTGGTTGATCAGATGGTGGTGGCTGTGTAGCTTGTTGTGTAGTGGTGATAACCTGCTTGACCATTTGACGAATCATTGGATGGAGTTGCCTTCTTAACAGATTTTGTTGGTGACATAGTTGTTTCTTTTGTTGATGGAGGTGGTGATTGAGATGATGATTTGGGTTTGGTGGAAGTGTCAAGAGGTGGTTCAGAAGACTGTTGAGGTTTGTGTATTAGATTGTCAATTATTTAGTTGACTGATTCCTTCTTAAACTTTTCCTTCTCAGCTCTAGCAGCTTCTTTTGCCTCTTTTCGAATCATTTCCTCTTCAGCCGCCAAATTATCATCATCAGGGACTCTTTCATCCTTATCATGATCGAAATCTCTTTCGTCATATATTTCCACATCTTCACCATGATTTTCTTCTTACGGATGTTTTAGTTGTTGTTATGGTTGCTTCATTTCAACAGTAGTAGTGACAGTGACACCCTGATCCTTACCGGGTTGATTAACCGGATCGGATGGGGTAAGAGATGTTTGCAATGGATCTTCCATAAGTGGAGGACTACTGCTTGACCCTCCTGCCCCACCGGGTTGATTAACCGGAAAGGTTAAAGCATGGTATTCCATCCTTTTCTGCTTTAATGACGTATGAAACTATATTTCCTCATCCATTGAATCATACTTATCATCAATATGACTTTGTGAGTATGAATTTGAATGGATGTTGCAGATGGATGTCCACAACAATTCTGCAAGATGATTATGAGCATATGAAGTTGTTGAAGATGACACGGAGATGGTTCTTGCCAATTGTCTTGTCGTATCCAGCTGGGAATGTGTTTGCCATCAAGAGCTCTGCTGGGGCATTGATGATTGCTTGATTTGCAGCCATTTTGTGATCTGAAAGTCATTAGACAAAGAGACATACATATGGAAACACAATGTGTTTGTTTTAGTCTGATTTATTATCTAATTACTTGTATGATGGTAACATGTTTATGTCAGTTACAAGTCCTAAGTCACATTAGTCCAAATGTATGAAGTTGATGTGATAAGTTACGTGAACATGTTAATTTTGAAATTTCAAAGACCAATAATTCACTTAACACACAACATATTAACTTTTGTAAGCTTATATGAAACATCAGATATTTGTGACCTATGCGTAACATTTAACAAGTAACATATGCGTAATAGGCCAAAATGTAGTGAACAGTGGGTTATGAGTAACAAGGATCCTTATGCGTAGGAGTAAGCTAAAGCGTAAGACCAAGCTTATGCGTAAGAGTTTCTTACGTGTAAGACAAGTTCAAAGGCTTTTAGGCTTAAGCGTAGGAATAAGCAAGATGTTACGCGTAAAGTTTACTCGTAAGAGTAAAGCTTATGCGTAGCAAGCCTTGTTTACGAATATCTTTCCAAGATACGCGTAATCCACTGTAGACCTCTTATGCATAATAGTTACGCGTAAGATTTCTCTTAGGCGTTACCTTTACGCATAAAAGTAATTTTTAAGCGTAACGGTTTGAACACCTGAAGATTCTGACATTACGAATAATTAACCTGTTAACTTTAAACATGAAAACTTGATTGCAGTTAATTCCAAACATCTTTTAGATCACAAAACAAGCATAAGAACATATCAGATACACACAGAAAGACTTAGGCGTAAAATTACTTAAACCCTAAACCCTTAATCTACGTGTAAGGGATATAGCTACACAGATCAAACAAGAATGTTTCTGGAGTGTCCTAGATGTCATATGAGTGCAATGGAACAAGATTTAACACATTTCCACCACAGAATCAGAAGATTTATGGGAGATGAACCCTAAAAAAAACTTAAAACTTAAATTCATACAGTTTAGATGTTTCTGGGCTAATTTAAAGGTTCAAAAACATGCATATAAACTTATTCTAACACTTTCTTGACTACCTAATAACATATCACAGAATAGAAAAGCCCTAGATGAGCGCAAGAACCCTAGAATTCAAATTAATGAAATTTAAGATTCAGGATGGTTTTGGACGATTGAAACAAATTTAATAGACACTAAAAAAGGTTTTAACACAACTCATTTCAATCCAAACACTTTTATGCATAAACACCCAATTCGTTCGAGTGAACAATTTTCCAAAATCAGTTTAAAGAGTTTTAACCGTTGGATTTGAAAGATTTTTGAAATCCTTGTTTTGAATCTTGATCAAAACAATTTAGAACTTACAAATTATGAACAGCTTGAATGGATTTAGAAGATTTGATTTGGTTCGTTTGATCTTGGTGGTTTAGGAGTAAATGATTTTGTTAAAATTAATTTGCCAAGTTGACACATTCAGTCCGTCAATCTTAAAGAGGTTCCAACCAAGATCCTTTAACTTCCGTTTAGGTTAGACAAAACACATATAAGGCAAGAAACTTAACGATACTCCCCCTCGACTTTTGAAATAATGAAGTTTTATAAATTTTGGTCCGAGGAGTGTCAGAAAACCAGAAATGTGACCACCAATTAAAGAAACAACCGGTATAAGATAACATGCAAGTACAAGGTTTTCAGAAACTGAAAAATGTTTATTTTTTCTCCCCCTCAACACTTGATTGAAAAAAATACTGAATTTTGAAAGAGTAGAGTGTTGACGGAAGATTTGTACTTGCCATGTTAAAAGAAATATAGATAGAAGAATATTTTTGTTGTTTTATCAGATTTTATATTTTTGTATTTTGTTTTTGAAAAAAATATTTACAAAAGAGATTTTGGTGTTTGACTGGTTTTAAGAATGTTTTAAGAGTTCATCCAGTTCCTCTTGAGTCAAACATCGCATACCAATCCGGTGGACCAACTCATTAAACCTAGCAGGAGCTAAGGCTTTGGTGAGGAGATCTGCCAATTGGTATTCTGTACCCACAAAATATAATTCAACTGTACCCTGTTCCACATGGTCCTTGATGAAATGATATCGAAGATCGATGTGCTTTGATTTCGAATGTTGTACTGAGTTGCAAGAGATCGCAATAGCACTCCGATTGTCGCAGTACATCGGGATTTTGTCAAACACGTAACCATAGTCTTTGAGTTGTGTTCTCATCCAAATGACTTGAGCACAACAAGCAGACATGGCTACATATTCAGCTTCGGTTGATGACAGCGATGTACAATCCTGCTTCTTCGATTGCCATGACACCAGTTTATCACCAAGAAATTGTAATGCTCCTGAAGTACTTTTCCGTGAATCTAAGCATCCTGCGTGATCAGTGTCTGAAAAAGCTATTAGTTCAAAACCAGAATCCTTCAGATACTAGATCCCCAAGTTAATGGTTCCCTTGATGTATCAGAGGATTCTTTTAGCCTCAGAGAGGTGGGTTTCAGTTGGTCTTGACATTGGTTTAAAAATGCACGCATCATTGCGTAAATTGCGTGCATCATTGCATTGCTTTTAGGATTTCGCATCATGATACCTAATGCGAGGCTATCCCAAAATGCACTCGCATTAGACCGCAATTTGCCGCATTTGTGTAATGCTAGCAACAACCGCAATTGTCGCAATATAGAATTT
The DNA here is from genome assembly GCA_019973895.1 of Chrysanthemum seticuspe. NCBI lineage: Eukaryota > Viridiplantae > Streptophyta > Magnoliopsida > Asterales > Asteraceae > Chrysanthemum > Chrysanthemum seticuspe. The sequence continues at coordinate 284,182,171 of BPTQ01000008.1, read as the reverse complement.
AGGTCATTCTGAAGAAAAAAAATAAACCATGTATAAGAAGATAAAAATATTTTAATGGACTTTGAAAAATAGAAGTTGTTGAAAAACTTATAAAACAAACACAATAACAACATACAAATCACCCTACATCCAAAATACCCTTCGGTTCAAGATCATGCACCATTAACATAATTTGAAATCCCGCAAACAATCATCTTATTACAACTTCATGTTATGCAGTAGTTCTCATTCACTCACAGAAGACCTTGCCTAGCTCTACTATCTTTCGGAAGCGTTTAGCTTGTTCCTTCGCAGTGAATCTTGGGCTAGAAAGCTTTTCTTTTTTCTTTCCTTAACAGAAGAGTTATATCTCCCCTCTCATATTAACAGTCTGAAGCTCGAGTGCGCAATCAAGACAAGACTCGAGGAATAAGCCCCGGCTAACTCCGTGCCAACAGCCGTGGTAAGACGGGGTGGGGGGGAAGTGTTCTTCGGAATGATTGGGCGTAAAGGGCACGTAGGCGGTGAATCGAGTTGTAAGTGAAAGTTGCCAAAAAGTAAAGAGAGTTGTAGATTTGTAGAACATGAGATGAGCCTTGACTTTCTATTATATTAGTCCAGCACGCTAGCTGCAATTTTTTTAAAGCAAGAAGGGAAGGGAGAAAGTTGACTTTGAGAAAGAAAGGCCTTCTCTTCCATTTAGATTCTAATCTTAGGAAAGGTGCGTTATCGCTTTGATTTCTCATTAGCTAGGCTTCAATAAGGACGTTTCTGATAAGGGCATCCTAGTGAATGACATCGAATCTGCTTCCAAAGTTATGGTGTACTCCATCCTTGGTCTTATATCCACCCCTTGACATGTGCTTTACTTGATCAGAGAATGCAATATTGTTCTTTGATTATAAATAATCATATATGTTAAATGGCTGAGCTAGAAATCATATGTGATTAAAATTTGACTAAAATTTTTAGTTTTGACTTTTGTTGTTGATTTGGTAGTGAATAAATTATGATTGTTAGCCACTGGTATAACTTATCAGTATACCTTTAACACATTATAATATCACGTCATCATGTATATGTATAAAATAATGTATATATATATATATATATATATATATATATATATATATATATATATATATATATATATATATATATATATATATATATATATATATATATAATAGACTTTAATCGTTCATGTTCAACCGTATTACTGCTAACAATAACAAGGATCTAGAAATTATGGAATTCAAGATCCTAAAATTAAAAATAACTTTACATGTTCCTGTTCGAAAGTAATTAAAGAAGGAGTTTCTCATTTAAAGCAAAATTTACTTGGGATTTATAATATTGTTTTTAAGTATTTTATGTCCTGACTTAGTGATTTATTTATTTTACAAATAGATTATTTACATATTTTTTTATATCTTTGTGACTTATTTGTAAATTTATTGCATTTACTAGATATTTTTTTAATTTAATACATATAAATATTTTTTGTATTTTTTTAATATAAAACGCATCGCGTCTAAAATGCGCTCGCATTCGCAACACGCATCACGCATCGGTCTCTGGGACCTTTAACGCATCGGATAGCGAAAAGAAATTTTAAACCAAGGTCTTGACTGATAACGGGAGCAAAGATATACGACAAACACAATATCAGTCCTGCTAGCTGTTAGATACATGAGAGGCCCAATAATACTACGGTATTTGGTAAGGTCCACCAATTTCCCATGTAAATCAGCATCTAGCTTCTTGGTATGAGCCATTGGTGTGGCATAGGTGTCACAGTTTCGCATTCCAAATTTGTTTAACAATTCAAAGGCATATTTGGACTGACTCAAGAAAATACCACGGGGTGATTGATGAACTTGCATTCCTAGAAAGAATGTGAGTTCACCCATCATTGACATTTCAAAATGTTTTGTCATTAATTTTGCAAAAGCATTTGAGTATTTTAAATGTGTTGACCCAAAAATGATGTCATCCACATAGATTTGAACGATTAAGATGTGAGCCCCGTGATATTGTATGAAAAGTGTAGGATCGACCGAACCTTTAGTGAATTTATTGGCAATGAGGAATGATGATAACTTATCGTACCACGCCCGAGGAGCTTGTTTGAGACCATACATAGCTTTGTTCAGTTTGTAGACATGGTTCGGGAACTCGGGATCAACGAATCCTTCTGGCTGGCTGACATAAACCGTTTCTTTTAGTTGTCCATTCAGAAAAGCAGTTTTGACGTCCATCTGAAAGACCGTTATGTTCATATGAGCCGCGAACGCGAGAAAAATCCGAACAGCCTCAAGATGAGCAACCGGAGCAAATGATTCTTCAAAGTCAATGCCCTCTTCCTGTCTATAACCCTTAGCCACCAGACGTGACTTATTTCTGATTACATTCCCTTCAGCATCCAATTTGTTCTTCCAAATCCATTTGAGACCAATGACGTAGACCCCTGTTGGTCTTTCAACCAGTTCCCATACTTTAAGACATTTGAATTGGTTGAGTTCTTCTTGCATGGATTCAATCCAGTTGTCTTTTGTCATTGCGTCTTTAATGTTTTAGGCTCAGATTGGCAGACAGTGAGAGCATAAATGCAATGTTCACCATCTGTGTGAAGACGTTGTCTTGTAACGACGGGTTGATTCGGATTGCCAATAATATTTTCTAGAGGATGGTCTTTTGTCCAACGATGTGTAGAGGGTTGATGTTGGTATACATTGTGCAGATTTTGAGGATTCAAATGGTTTGTTGATGATTCCGCGACATCATGTGCAGCAGTTTCATTGGCAAACGGGTTAAAGAATGCATTTGGATCAAAATCTGCAGGTGGGGGTACTTCATTAAGAACATCAGCAGCTGGTTCAGCGTCGTTGGAAGCAGTTTGTTCAACTGTTGTTGTAGAGTCAACTGGTGGTGCTTCTTCAACAGTAGTTGTTGTAGCAGGCGTATCAGGTATAAGAGTATGATAAGGTTGAGCAGCGGAAACATCGGATACACCTGGAGCACGTTCATCAATGTCATCACTAAACAGCGGAGCAAATAGCTTTTCCATTTGTTGACGAGTAAGCTGGGGGCTTAGTTCAGCTGATGATGAGGTTTGAGGGAAGTTTAAACGGTTGTGACTGGGTTCTAAGCTGTTATGCTCAGAAGCCATTGAGTTATGACAAAAATAATTTCCCTCCACAAGTGCAGCTTCTTCTTCAGAATCCATTGAGCAATGCTCTATTCCCTGCAGGAGACTCAAAGAGCAAAGGTGCGAAGTCGATATAGCACACAGAAGGTCGATATAGTGAATTGCAATTTCCCTTCAAAAATAATTTTGAAAAATTTTAACTCTCAAAATTTGAAATTCACTATAAAATTCAAATCTAAGGTTGAAAGAAAAATTTGAGTTATGACAATTTTGACGCCAAATTTGACCCGAAAAATTCGAATTTGGACCAAAAAATTTGAATTTTTGACCAAAATTTTCACAGTTAAACCAAAATTTGAATCTCGCATTAAAATTGAACGTTTAGTCTCCTATAAAAATTAAATTTTACTCAAATTTTCCCGCCAAAAAACTCTTCTGTTGTTGATGGATCTTTGTAGTCGAATGAAACTTGTTGTTTATGAAGTTGTGCTTAGGCGTAGAAATCAGCTTAGGCGTAGAAAGAGCTTACGCGTAGAAAGAAGCTTACGCGTAAAAACACCACCTTACGCGTAACAATGAGAATTACGCGTAAGAATAGCTTACGCGTAAGAGATGAGAAACACTAAGATTCGGCGTAAACTGAAAGTTAGACGTAGAAAACTTATGCGTAAGATTAGCTTATGCGTAAGACAAGGCTTAGGCGTAAGAAAAAGCTTATGCGTAAAGAGTTCTACGCTTAAGTTTAAGCTTATGCGTAAAATTAGGGTTTTGCCCAAAAATCTTTTACACTATCACAGTGCAAAGGATATCCAAAGTCGAAGTGTTTTCAGGCTTATCCAAGCAAGAAAACACTGAGTATACCACGAAAACTGAAGATCGATCCAAGGATGAGTTAGGCGTAAGAATAGGGTTTTCTTATGCGTAGAAAGCAACCAAAATTGATTTTCTACCCAAAAGTGTTTAGAAACTTGATTTTTATGATGAAATAGCTTCAATATCACCAAAATAACAAGAAAGTTTAAAACTTGATGATCCAAAACTCTTTTTCACCTTACGAGTAGAAAGAAGTACACGAATGAAATAAAGCTAAAAAACGATTCTACACACGTAAAGTTTCAAACTTTTTGCCAAAAACTTAAACTTTAACACCAAATAACCTTTAAAGTACAAGAATATTGAATTTTAAAGTGTAAAAATGAAAGCTTTTTGCGTTTGAAAGATTGAAAACGTGAAACCTTAGACGTATGAAAACAACCTTCAAAACAAAATCGTTTCACCCAACTATTTGGCGAATGATACCACTGTTAAAAAGTAATATTAACCAACCGTCTGATCAACCACCATCTGATCAACCAAGGGATTCAGAAACCACACCACCAATGGAGAAAACTGTTGATCACTTTACATACACTGGTGGTGAGGATCACGACATACCTGAGCCCCAACCAGAACCTCAACCGAAATTTAGATCAAGTACATTACTGCACTCCTTGTTTTCATACGCTTCAAATCAAAGAGCGTGTTGAAGTTCTCCTTCTCAGGGTCGAATCTTACCTAAGTTCTACACTTCATCGGAATCAATCAAGAACCTCAGTACAAAATCGTTCTTAAACAAAAGTTTGGGTTTGTCTACCAAAGTGAAAATCATCATACTTGCTTCATGGCTTTCGATGAAATTCACTAAGTTCTATGATGCCACCCTGGAGATGGTTCGAGATGGATTGACATATCGATTGAAGGACATTGAATTGGGTATAATTCAGACGAAGAGATGAAATTCAAAGGATCGCAAGGATGTTCGTTGATTTATCACTAGGATTGATGAATGTTTGATTCATCGGGATCAGATGCAACGGTTGGAGAGCTATGTGGGAGGATGACCAAAATTTCTGATTCTGACTTTCCAACGTCCTCAGAAAGTAGCTGATCGTCTGTAATCATTGGGTACTCTCTTGATTGTCATTTTGTTTGTTTGATTATCTGACGATGGCTTGTGCACACATAACAGTGTACAACCCGTTCTTGTAATGAAAGGACCCTGTGGTAAGCTTCAGTGCCACAATCCTATAAAAGGAGCGAAAGCTTCTTACTTTTGAGTAAAACCTATCAAACCTTTCACTTTTCAAGGTTTTGCTGAAAAGGAACAACTACTTCCCCTTACGTTTTTCAAAACCTCAAAAGTTAGTATTACTTGTTGAGGGGGAGTATTTGCTAAAATCTTTGTTCAAACAACTTGTTCTTCGTGATAATCTTCCCACAAAACTCGAAATGGTCATATTTATTATCAAAACGTTATCAAAAATAACAGTTATATGCCATTTTTGAGGGGGAGAAAATTATTGTGATAAGAAATATGTTGATTTGCTACTTGAATCGTTGTGTGAAAAGACTTAACCCATGAATTGACGGGATATGAACAGTCATACATTGAAAAGATTTTTATTCCAAAGACTTATCCAAGTAAATTGTACCTATTCGAGAAGCTCTTGATAGACATGAACTATGACGGGTTTGACAACCTTTCGAGGTGTTAGGAATTAGAAATTCCCAGTATTAAAGAGTCGGTCACCTCAAGTATATGTAATCGTTAGAAAGCTCGTAGTCGTAGTTCTTTTATGTTAAGTAGTAATTTAGTTAAGTAACACCGTGGAGGACGGACGGGTCTTTACCCACTGTATGCCTGATCCACAGCCCATAGTGTGGCGATTTGTGTAAGACTATAAATACTCTCTACCTCCCAAGGTAGAGAGTTGGAGCTCAAAATAATATCTTTCACTTTCTCTCACTAAGCTCCCTAAACCTCTAACTTTCTCTCTCTAGAATTCCATCTATATGCTACTTTGTGTTATGGTTTGATGTGTATGTGAAAAGCTAATATCTAACAATTGGTATCAAGAGCCATGGTTGGATCATATCTTACACATCTTTGGATTTATAGTGGTTTTTAGGTGGTTTTTGAGGTTGAAAAAGTTTAGTGGTTTTTGCATCATTTGGTTGATCTCTTGTGTTAAAGTTTGAATTTTGTTGGTACTTTTGTGTTTAGAATCATCAAAAGTGTTTAGGTTTTCATTTGGTAAGCTTGAATCATCTTGGTTGGGTTGTTTTTGGATTGAAAAGTGATGTTTATATGGTTTTTCATGGTGGCGAGTTAGTTCACGGATAACCTTTCTTCATAGCGACTTGCTTCATTATTTTGTAGCGACTAACAGTGTTAAAAGCTAGCGAGTTAGAGCTAGCGAGTTAAAGGACAAGTAGTGGACTCTCCACTACGGGTGGCGACTTGTGGTAGCGACTTGATCAGTAGCGAGTTGCTCTTTAGCGACTTGTGTTTCTAGCGACTTGTGTAGCGAATTGCTGCCAAAATTTGGTTAGCGACTTGGTCCGTAGCGAGTTACTATTTAGCGACTTGTTCTTCTGTTAGCGACTTGGGTTTCTAGCGACTTGGCTGTCTAGCGAATTAATTGGTAGCGACTTAGTGGATTTGTGTCTAGCGACTTAGAGCTTTATCATCTAGCGACTTGAGTGATTGTTTACGGTTTTCTCTTGATTTAGTAAAATCCCGTGAAAGAATCTATTTCCCGGTTTAATCATAGAGTTATAAAATCCCGTATAATCTGTTAACATGTCTACCAACGTTCCTACTGTCATCTCCACTGTTGCCGAGGATGTTCAAGCAGCTGGCTCAGATACTCGTCCACCCATGCTTGACAGAACTGACTACGATTCTTGGGCTCAACGAATCAGACTGTATTGCCTTGGAAAGGAAAATGGTGTCAACATTCTCAAATCCATTGATGAAGGACCATATCGGGTTGAGACGACTAGAGACATACTTGATACTAATGAAGATGGTACTCCTGTCTACGGAATGGACAGACCTAAGATGTACAATGAGCTTGATAATGAGGAGAAAAAGAGATTCGATGCAGATATCAGGGCTTCAAACATTGTTCTTCAAGGTCGTCCTAAAGACATCTACAAGCTGATCAATCATAACACTGATGCAAAGGCAGTTTGGGATAACGTTAAGATGCTTCTCTCAGGTTCAGAATTAACTATGGAAGACAGAGAATCCCAACTTTATGACGAATTTGAGCACTTCAAGATGAAACCAGATGAGAGTGTTTATGAGTACTATGTGAGATTTCATAAGTTAGTGAATGACATGAGAAACATCAGAATGACTATGCCTAATATTCAGCTGAACTCAAAGTTTGTGAACAACATGAATCCCGAATGGCACAAGTTTGTCACATCTGTGAAACTCACTAAAGGATTGAAGCATACTAACTATGAGCAACTCTATGCCTTCCTCCTTCAGAATGAGAGACATGCCATGTTTGAAAAGTTGATTCTCAATCAGTTCAAAACCAACCAGGGTGAGACAAGTTCGTCTAATGACTCAACAGCTTTCTACTCAAACATTGGAATCACAACCAAAGCATCACAAGTCATACCCTTGGGTAATGGTAATCACAAACTCATCCCTGATCCTCAGTTCAAGCAAGCTGATGCTGATGCACACGTGGGTAACATCATTAATCAACTTGCTCTTCTCATTAGTCAAAACATGAATTCTCTCCCACAAACCAACAACAACCTCAGAACTGCATCTAACCCACATAATCAAGCCACTGTTAAAGATGGAAGGATCGTGGTGCAACCAGTTCAGGAAAGACAGTATGATCAGGGAAGGGGTGGTGCTGGTAGAGGATATGTGGGCAACCAGAATCGAGGAAGAAATGGTAACCAAGGTCAAGCCAAGACAATCAAATGCTATAACTGTGGTGGTGAAGGACACATTGCAAGGAACTGCACATCTCCAAAGCGCCCACAGAATGCTGATTACTTCAGAGATAAGATGTTGCTGGCACAAGCTCAGGACAATGGTGCTGCGTTGGATGAAGAGGAATTGCTGTTTCTTGCTGAGGGCAATGCCAAGACCTATGATGCAGATGTGGATGAGCAGCCTGTTCAGGAGACAGGTCACAATCATCAGAACGCCTTTCAAGTCGCTGACTGTGATGCATACGATTCTGATGTAGATGATGGACCTACGGCACACACAATCTTTATGGCTAGCATCTCTCCAATGGTTTCTCCCAAGATCTCTTCTTCACCACAAGCTGGGCCATCCAAGGACAAACTCATCTCAGAGGTATTAAAGCTATATGATGATGGTGAGGTGCAACAGATGCATGACAAAGTACAACCAACTGAAACTATTGAATCAAATATTGAAAATATGGGTAATATCAATATTGTCCCATACGATCAATACGTGAAACAAAGGGAAAGTGAAGTTGTACCAAGTGATGCATCTTCTGCAATCAACAATGACTATGTCCTTGATGAATACACTGCATGTGCTCCTGATGATTCTGTAATTTCTGAACTAAATGCCTATAAGGAACGTGTTGCTATTTATGAACAACGCGCTAAATTTGAGTTGACCACTCGTGAGCAGGAAATGGATGACCAAGTGCGTACAGTAATTAGAAAAAGTAATTTTAGAGAAGAAGTATTGAAACAAGAATTAAATTCTTTGCAAGAAAAACTTTCTAAAACAACTAAGCAAAAACAAGAACTTCAAGAAAATGTGAAAATGCTTAAGCAAGAATTTAATGCAAAAGAATCAAAGCTCTTGAGAGATTTTTCTAATCTGAAAACTTTGAAAAACAAACTTGAAAACAAGTTGTACATGCAAGGAAACACCATTCAGACTGCTCACATGATCACTAAGCATAGAGTTCTAAGCGATAAGCATAGTGTTCCCATTATAGATAAACCCAACCCTGAGTATGGAAAGATAGCAAAAGCAGCTCAAAGTGTTATCTATGATGGAAATGAGATTCTTAAACCTAGACAAAAACCTAGTTGCGTTGAGTGCACTGAGGATGACAAGAAATTAGATGAAGTAACTAGGGAGAAGATGAATAAGAAACTAAATGACCCTAAGTGCAAAGAGAAGAAAGTAATTATCACTCCCCATGACTACAAGAAGGAAAACTGGATTTCGTTGAACAAGTTTAAGACTCAGACATTGTTGACTCCCGAACAAGTCTTTTGGAAAATGGATTTAGATAAGCAGAAAGCTGAAAATATTGCAGTAACAAACCCTCCCCTTTGGAAAATGCCTAAAGCTACTGTGTATCCTCCTAACACACCAATGCATCTTGTTCCTAGAACAATTGCCACTAAAAGCAAGATCTTAATTAGCCAATACGTTATTTTCCAACTATTTGTTGATTTTGAGAAAACTTGCAAGAAAAGGATCACACCCACTGGCATAACTGAAGGAGAAAGGGGTTTTGAACAAATGAAAGAATGTTATTTAACTGAGGTCATGCCCTTCTTTAAACTTTTAAAGGATCACTTTGAGAGTCTTAAAAAGGGGATAGAAACAGATATTAAGGGAATGGAAAAGGAATTTGATGCAATAATAGTTGAAATTAGTGATCATGAGCGTGCACTAAAATATAATGAGATTGAGAGGAAGAACCTGCATACATTGAATGAGAATCTTATTACTGAATGTGTTGCTCAAGATGTCTTTTTCACTGCTTCAAATTGCTCTATTAATGCTTCCAAATTTCATGAACTATCTGTGGCCCTGAAAGTCTCCCATGATCGTGTCATTGAGCTTGAAAAAACTAATTCTAAACTTAATGAGAAAATTGAACTGGATGATCATGACAATTTGGTTAAACATTTTTCTAAACTAGAAGTTGAGTATTTTAATCTACAACTAAAATATCAACATCTCAAAGAAAATGTCAAAACTTCAAATTTCAAGACATCTTCAGATGCTCCAGAGTTTGATGCAGTTTTTCAAATTAACAAACGAGATGAACAGATTCATGCTCAGTGTAACACGATCAGAAAGTTGAAAGCCCAAATCTCTCAATTAAAGGGTCAAACGAACAATATGACAGGCTCCCAAATGCCTCCTTCTTTAGATTCTCAGAATTCTCAAACGTTTCATCTTCAAAACCTAGTAAATGCTTTACAAAAGGAAAACGAAAGTTTCCTAGAAGAAAATGAAAAGGTTAAACATCATTTCAATGAGTTGTTTGAATCAATTAAAGTCACTCGTAACAAAAACAACGAACAAATAACTTCATTGCAAAAGGAAATTGAGAATCTGAAGAGTCAGGTAAAAGGGAAAATGCTAATGATCAATGCGGAGAATGTTGTATCTAAGGTTCACTCTGGTAATAAATCTGCTTTATCTGTGACATATGTCCCCCCTCACCTAAGGAACAACAAACTTGCCATTCAAACATATTTCTCATCCCTTAAGGACTGCTTAGAATGCCTGCGTGAGATTGTTGAAGAGGATAAGCTAGAGAAACCTCATGATAATGCAATTGGACATGCATGCCTATATGCCAAACGATCTCAAGAAATCTTAGAATGTTTGATCACAATATGCCCAAAGACATTAGGTGAGAGAGTTAACCCCTTGATTCCATGCTCAATGCCTAAGGCCAAACATGACTTGCACTCGACTCCCAATGTTTTGAATGAGAGCCGAAGTATACCTTTGAGAAGTTCAGATTCTAGATCTGTCAATGATAGGAAAGAGAACTCGAATGTGCCCTCTAGGAGTACTAATTTCAGTAAAGCTAGCTTTATGAAAGTGAACCATAGTGCACCTGCATGTAGTTCAGATCCCAGCACATCTAAACAGGTGGTGCAAAGAGTAGTAAAACAAACTAATGTTCCCATTCCCTCTACAGGAGTAATCAGTGACATTAAAGGGAGCAGGTCAAAGTCTCAAGACAATACAAGGAATGATAGGACCTCTCAAGCTAAGAATGTGCACTGGAAGAGAGTAGAAGAACAATCTAGGAACCTTAAGTTTGAATCGAATAAAACGAATCGTGTTGATTCTAGTATTAGCCATAGGCGTACTGTAATTAATTCGAATTCTGATACTATTTGCAAACCTTGTACTGATGATTGCTTGAATTCTGTTTCTAATCATGAATGTGATGTTAATGTTCTGCCTAATGATGTTAATTGTCCAGTTAATGTTGTTAATGCTAAAATTCATGCTAAAAAGGCAAAAAGGCAAAAGCGAAAGAGAGTTAGAAAACAATGGAAACCCACAGGAAGAACATTCAGCAGAATAGGTTTTTATTGGATACCTGTTGGTCATAAGACTAATCAGATAATGCCCACTAGAAAATGGATGCCTACTGGTAGAACTATTCCCTTAAGAAGTGGTCACACTGTAAATAGGGCTAATACAGACACTAGTATTGCATCTATTCACAATGATTCCATTACTTCACTGTCTGATATGAATGCTTCTATTTCTGATGTGGGTGGTCCAACTGTTGCTACTAACCAAATGGAACCCATTCTTGCATGGGGATCCCAAATATCCAGTTATCCATTCTTGTCTGTGTTCAACTGCAGATCGTTCAAATCGTTCTGTGGTACCTGGACTCAGGCTGTTCCAAGCATATGACTGGAGACCGGTCACGGCTCATGAACTTCGTGAGCAAATTCATCGGGACTGTTAGATTTGGTAATGATCATTTCGGTGCTATTATGGGTTATGGAGATTATGTTGTTGGTGATAGTGTCATCTCTAGAGTGTATTATGTGGAAGGTTTAGGTCATAATCTGTTCTCTGTTGGTCAATTCTGTGATTCTGACCTAGAAGTAGCCTTCAGAAAACATACCTGCTTTGTTAGAGATCTTAATGGAAAGGAACTGTTGAAAGGGACTCGTGGCTCAAACCTTTACACTATCTCTATCGATGACATGATGAGAGCTTCACCAATCTGCTTGTTATCAAAGGCTTCTAAAACAAAATCATGGTTATGGCATCGTCGTCTCAATCACTTGAACTTCGGCACCATCAACGATCTTTCCAGAAAGGACTTAGTTGTAGGTCTACCTAGACTAAAGTATGAAAAGGATCATCTTTGTTCAGCATGTCAATTGGGAAAAAGCAAGAAGTATGCCCATAAACCCAAACCTACTAACTCTGTCACAGAAGTTCTTCATATGATTCATATGGATTTATGTGGACCAATGAGGGTGCAGAATATCTTTGGAAAGAAATATGTGTTAGTTGTGGTTGATGATTATTCTAGATTCACCTGGGTCAAGTTCTTAAGGACAAAGGATGAGACTCCTGATATCATCATCAAACTCATCAAACAGCTGCAGGTTAGACTAAACAAAACTGTCAGAATCATCAGAACAGACAATGGAACTGAGTTTGTCAACAAACAACTTAGTGAATTCTATGAAAGCATTGGAATCAGCCATCAAAGAAGTGTTCCACGAACCCCTCAACAGAACGGTGTAGTTGAAAGACGAAATCGTTCTCTTGTTGAAGCTGCTAGAACAATGCTGATCTATTCAAAGGTTCCAATGTTTCTCTGGGCTGAAGCAATTGCCACTGCATGCTACACACAAAATCGTTCCCTGATTCACACCAGTCATGGAAAAACTCCATATGAACTTGTTCACAACAGAAAACCTAATCTATCTTTCCTTCGTGTGTTTGGTGCCTTGTGCTATCCAACTAATGAGGGTCAAGACTTGGGCAAACTTAGGGCTAAAGCTGACATTGGAGTATTTGTAGGATATGCACCAAACAAAAAGGGATACCGAATCAACAACAAAAGAACCCGAAATATCATGGAAACAATTCACGTTACGTTTGATGAGCTGACCGGTCAAATGGCTCCTGGACACTCCAGCTCAGGACCCGCACTTCAAAACAGTCCTATTGGTTCATCTCTTGTTCCAAACTCCTCTCAAGAAACTCCATATGTACCTCCATCTGAAGATGATGTAAAGAAACTGTTTGATCCCATGTTTGATGAACTGTATGAGTCTACTACTAATGAGGTGCTGATCCCTACAACAGAGGATGCTCATATTCCAGTGAATGAAGTCAATTCATCAGTCTCAATATCTGTAAGTCAAGAAGCACCTGCTGCTGATCCTTCAGTCTCATCAACAAATCATCTCTCTTCAAATGTACATCATGGAAATGTTTCTGGCACCAATGATGAAGTTAATCCCTTTGCAACTCCTGAAGATGCTCCATTTGAAAACATATTTGCTACTCCTGAATCATCGTCAGAACCATCTTCTTCAGGAGACATCGACTCAGCTACTTCAGTTCCTCAACAAATGCCACATGAACACCTCAGAAAATGGACTCACGATCATCCATTAGACAACATCATTGGAAATCCCTCTCGTCCTGTATCAACCCGGAAGCAACTCGCAACCGATGCCTTATGGTGCTTCTTCAACTCCGTACTATCTAAGATCGAACCAAAAGACGTTAAAACTGCCATGAATGAAGATAGCTGGTTCAATGCTATGCAAGATGAAATTCATGAGTTTGATCGTCTTGATGTATGGGAGTTAGTACCTGCTCCAGACTGTGCTATGATTATAGCTCTAAAATGGATCTTCAAAGTATAACTTGATGAGCATGGTGATGTGTTGAAGAACAAGGCTAGATTAGTTGCTAAAGGATACCGTCAAGAGGATGGTATAGACTTTGAAGAATCTTTTGCTCCAGTTGCTCGAATCGAGGCCATCAGAATCTTTCTGGCTAATGCTGCTAGCAAGAACATGGTGGTTTATCAGATGGATGTAAAGACGGCATTTCTAAACGGTGATCTTAAAGAAGTCGTCTACGTCAGCCAACCTGAAGGTTTTGTGAATCAAGAGCATCCTACTCACGTTTATCGTTTGAAGAAGGCTCTTTACGGTTTAAAGCAAGCTCCAAGGGCATGGTATGATACACTGTCAAAGTTTCTTCTATCAACCGGATTCATCAAAGGAGCAGTTGATCCTACATTGTTCACCAGGAAGTCAGGCAAACATTTGATTCATGTTCAAATTTATGTTGATGATATTATCTTTGCCTCGACTGACCCAATGGAATGTGATCGTTTTTCAAATGAAATGAGTTCAAAGTTTCAAATGTCAATGATGGGACAAATGTCATTTTTCTTGGGATTACAAATTTCACAAAGTCCCGAAGGCATTTTCATAAATCAATCTAAATATGCAACAGAGATTTTAAAGAAATTTGGATTTGATTCAAGTGACCCTGTTGACACCCCCATGATTGACCGAACCAAACTAGATGAGGACCTCTCAGGGATCATGATTGACCAAATGAAATATAGGAGTATGATTGGATCCCTGATGTATCTCACTGCTAGTAGACCAGACATCTTATTCTCTGTGTGCATGTGTGCTAGATACCAGGCTAAGCCTACTAAAAAGCACCTTGAAGCAGTTAAACAGGTCTTTCGGTATCTCCAAGGAACCATCAATATGGGACTATGGTACCCGAAGGACACCGGTATGTCACTAACGGCCTATGCAGATGCCGATCATGCAGGTTGTCAAGATACTCGTCGAAGTACGTCTGGAGGTGCTCAGTTTTTGGGTGATAAAACTTTCAAAATCCATAAAAATCTGAAAAATCCGAAAAATCTTCAAAAAATATTGTCATTTTGTCATGTTTTTTTTCTCTCGATTCGATAATATCTACGGTCTTTGTGCTGTCATTCAAAGAATGACACGGGACTTTAGATGTTGTTCGAATTCTAAAAAAAAAAAAAAAAAAAAAAAAAAAAAAAAAAAAGAGAAAGAGAAAATGGTTTATTGTCAATTTCAGGCAATAACCCGCTTTTAAAGAAAGAACAGAGCCATGCTTTACCATGTTTTCAAATCCTATGCTCTGATTCTATAAACTCCCATCTGCTGAAAACTAAATGCTTTAAAAAATAACTCAATCTCTATTTTTGATAATCATCAGGACTTATTTGTCAAAATCTCTATCTCTCAATCAACAACCTACGTCATTGATTGAGGGGGAGAATGATTTCAATTAAATTAAAAAGTTATTTGGCATTAAATTGTTTTCAAAAGATATACATGCATGTCTTATAAATGGAGTGTAAAGTCTTAAAATCCAATCCACATCAGTTAAAACACTTTCACAATCAAGTCACAATTCTCCTCAAAAGCTTTCAAAATCAATTTAAATCTATACGAGATCACAAATCTCAAATGATTTGATAATTGTGATCGGGGGAGAATGTGTGATTTAAATTGGATTTAAACTGATAATCAGGTAAATGGTTATAAAAGAATGTACATGCTGTCCTTCTCACATGTGACAAACGATTTCAATTTTTCAATGCACATGTTGAGGGGGAGCATCTATCTTAAACCTTTGATTTAAAACGTGATCATTCATCCTAATGTGCAGGTTCCCTCTAGTATGTGCAAAACTCTTTTCAACCTCGAGGCACATATTGAGGGGGAGCAAAATTCATGGAAACCTCATCCTTCCCGGAAATGCTATTCCAACTTGATCTTTTGAGGGAAGTGATGTTGATATCTTTTAGAAAATGGTAATTAAAAGAAGTAAATTCTTTCTCTTGCCTCCGTGTGCAAAACATTCTCAATACTTGATGCACATGTTGAGGGGGAGTTCTCGTTCTAAAAATATCAAAAACAATTCAGGTACAAAAAGCTTTGATAATATATCACAAGTATCTGAATTGATTTTCAAATGGTTTTCAATTGGATCCAATGGCAAATGAACAATACCAAATTGACCGACCAACTTTACTTTATGTACGGTGATATAAGGATGATAAGGTTAGGTATTGGTTCCCATGATCCGCCAGAACCGGAGGGATCTACCCAGGGACAATCCACTAGTTAGTGTAGAAGTCCTTAGGTATGATGATAAAAGGAGAAAAATGAGATAAGGGAAGAGTGCGGACTAAGACTGAGCTAGTACTGGAATAAACCCTACAAGGTTCTAGCTATGAAGTCTCGGTAAGCACTGAAGGGGTTGAAGAATTAAAAAGAACTGAATGAAAATAGGGTGAAAACAAATAGCCCTCCATTAATTCAACCTTAGGGCAGAAACCGGGTTCAATTCATATGCTACTGATGGTAACATCGGTATTGAAGACAAGACGTCATGGACCCAGTGATGCACTGCACTTCAACTTTCCAAACCACTCAAGTTCCTCTTAAAAGGACTTGTTTCATTCTCACGGGGAACCGACATTATCTATCGACTTTCTCTTAGAGATGGTTGATATTGAAGTAGGAGACCCTCTCCCTAGTCTCCGGCACAGGATCCAAATATGCACAAATTGAGTCTAGAGCCACGAGATCATCAATAAATCTCATTAGGACACTTTCAATGAAGGCTCTCTGTTTCACACAATGTGGAAAGAGAGATTATATCTTGAGTCCTACGCATTATCCTTGTGGTATTGCCAGAACATCTGAGTGATGTGTTTACATATTCACAGTGAAGATGGAAAGCCTTCTGGAGCCTACATCAAACAAGCTCCTGGTAGGTGGCATGTGAGATCTATTATATAGATCAACCATGTGACAACTGAACAGAAACAATGGGGCGATTCAATCTCTTGAATCAATCCTGGTTCAGGTTATGGATTGCCGGATACCTTTGAAAAACCAGTCTTTGTGCTTAAAAACTCTTTTCATTAGCACATCGACTGTGTACTCATTTTTTTCAAACCAAAAGGTATTTTTATGATTGATAATTGATTTTCAATAAAACCTTCGTTGTATTGCAAAAAACAATTTCTATTGAGCAATACACGATTGTTTTTCAAATCTCTTTTCATCAATCAGTGGACTTAAATTTCGCTGGTTCACTCACTCCGTGTTGTCTTCTTTGAGATGTTCCGGTTTGAGAACAGCTAGAACAGCTGCGAAACCCTGTCAAGGAGATTCTTAGGAATCCTACCTGATCACAGGCAGTACTTGTACTGATCAACGGGGAACCGTGGGCCGTGTACCTCAATTCAACGAAAGTGATCAAAGACACTTTCGTGCGATTTGTTGCTAACTGTTGTATGCAGGTACGCCCGACGTTTGCAGCTGATCAGAATGAAGCGGTCAATCCACAGCCGCATGCTCACTTAACACATTCAACTCAAAAGAAATCATGATTAGTGCATCAATGACTCTGATATTTTCACTCCATGCTTCTGCTACGCTGCTGCCAATATCGTGATTCAACAAATGCTTCCGCTACTCTGATGAGAAGATATCATGATCCAGAATGTGAGCATGTCGGTCCCAAAGTCACAACATCACAAAATACCAACATCACAAAGGATGTGTCAGAGATTGTTGATTGCTGATGATCTCCAAAGATGGCTCAAACTTATCATCACGTGGATCAGTAAAAGACCTCCACTTGGAATGACCAAACATGCAATGTGAAGAATCAATGACTACGAGCTTATGAGCAAAGGACTACATCAAGAATGCAAGATCAACTGTTAATGTAATATCTATTTGTATTCAATGTAATTTTTGATGTATAATTGAGGTGACCTCCCTTAGGGGGAGATTGTTAGGAATTAGAAATTCCCAGTATTAAAGAGTCGGTCACCTCAAGTATATGTAATCGTTAGAAAGCTCGTATTCGTAGTTCTTTTAAGTTAAGTAGTAATTTAGTTAAGTAACACCGTGGAGGACGGACGGGTCTTTACCCACTGTATGCCTGATCCACAGCCCATAGTGTGGCGATTTGTGTAAGACTATAAATACTCTCTACCTCCCAAGGTAGAGAGTTGGAGCTCAAAATAATATCTTTCACTTTCTCTCACTAAGCTCCCTAAACCTCTAACTTTCTCTCTCTAGAATTCCATCTATATGCTACTTTGTGTTATGGTTTGATGTGTATGTGAAAAGCTAATATCTAACACGAGGTTTGTCCACACCTTCAAGGTAGTTATTAGAGCCAGTTGTCACCTAAAAGCTGACAATGTAACTCTTTAACTATGCAACGTAACCGTGTCTCGTGGGGGATTGTCTATCTTGAGTCGATCAATTCAAAAGTGCGCGCTCCTCTCTCACCGTGCAAATTTCTGTCTAAACACTTAAGCACGTGTGGAGGGGGAGTATTTCTGCAAAATCTCCAAACTCTCACAGTGGTACAAAAAGCTTTTACACACAACCACTTTGAGAGATTTTCATGAAAATGGTTTTATGGCAACATAGGTTAGTCATGGAGTTATAAGGTGACTAGGTTGACATTTCATCACTTGTCGTTCAACAATAAGAACAACAGTGGTACGTTATCGAGTCCTTCACAGATCTTAGCAATATGTCGAGAACATTTATGAGAGTTTCACATTTGTGATTCAATGATTGAATAGAAACTCCTGCCAGGGTCAACATCAAACAGCCCTGACAGCAGGTCGCTTCGGTAACTCCCCGTGGATTACGCTTAGTGGTCTCAAACGGTCTACAGTCGTGAGGTAATGCTTTGGTGTACTTCAGCGACTCATCTGAACCGTAGGTGTACTTCGGTACATCGCGTTATCTCACTTGTGGGACTCCGGTTCAGGAACGGCCTTTGTGAGAATTAGAGTTGTGTTTTCACACTATGCTGTTAACACTCTCGAAGTTCAAACTTGTAAGTGCCGGAATCCGCTTATTACTAACCTTTCGTATGTTTACTTCTTATGGAAGCTCTGGAGCGGACTGATCGTGCAGATTCTCCACATGCTCATACCAACAACATCACTTATGAAAGTTCTCTCATAATCAAAGGCAACACAAAGTCAGAATGATTCTTCATCAACAAAGAATCTACAAAGTTTAAAGACTTAAAGAATTTCATCAACTGTAATCCAACGTTAAAGAGCGTGTGAGCATGTTAGAGAAAGACGTGGAGACACTGGAGCAGCAAAGCAGACCTGATGCAGATTACCACAACATACTATCACTTTCAAAGAAAAAAGAACTAAAGAACAAAGAAAATGAAGACGTCAAAGCAGAATACTTCAATAGAAACAATTTCTCTACACTGGGGAGATTGTTCGAATCAAGACACTTCTTCTCACAAGAAAGAAGAATGTCTGAAGACGTCAAAGCTACTATTACATTAGCACCTACAACGTTTATCACTCATTCATTCATCACTAACACTTAGGGGGAGATTGTTGGAATCACTCCTAAACCTTATTCAAGTGTTAGTGATTCATATGTAATAGTTAGCTTAATATGGCCTTTATGTTTGTTATTAAGCTTAGGCTTATGTAGAAGGCCAATAAGCCTAGGCCAAGCCCAATAAGGAAAAGGATGGGAACTTGGAGTGTTGCCCTAGTTCCCTCCTATAAATAGTCTTGTAAACCTTCTATTGAAGGTTGGTTGTTCACATTTACATTTACTCTTAAGCATAATCTTTCACATAGTCCTACGCGTAAGTGTGTGTGTGTTCATCCGCCTTCTCTTCTTCTCTACTTCTTCATATTGATGCTTGTGTTACTAATATGGTGACCTAACACCCTTGATGAGGGTATCTTTGTCAAGAGTTGTGTTATAAAATTTCTCAGGGCTTTACATCCAAAATGAAGAGCAAAGGTCACGAAAATTGAAGAATCTAAAGATCTAGCTTCACTATCGCTTGATGAGCTCATTGGGAACCTAAAAGTTCATGAGCAAATCATCAAGAAAAATTCCGAAATAGTCAAAAGCAAAGTGGAAAGGAGATCTCTTGGTCTAAAGGCTAAAAAGGAATATAGTGATAATTAAAGCTCAAGTTCGGAAAGTGAAGACGAAGAATATGCCATGGCGGTTAGAGACTTCAAGAAGTTCTTCAAGCAAAGAGGTAGATACGTAAGACAACCGCGAGAAGAAAAGAAGTCATCTCAAAAGAATCATGATGATAAGTATGGTAAACGCGAAAGAAGATGTTTTAGATGTGGTGATCCAAGACATCTAGTAGGAGAATGTCCTCAACAACCAAGATAAAAGAATCAAAAGGCATACATCGGAGGTTCTTGGAGTGGTAGCGATGAAGAAAACAATGACAAGACCAAAGAAGAAACATGTCTAATGGCGGGAACTTCAAAAGAGGTACGTCTCGAAACCGATTACTATAATAATGACACATCTTCTTTAGATTCACTTGAATTAGATGATGAGTATGATCGCCTTTGCAAAATGAGTCAAAAATTAATTTTCAAAAACAAATCTTTAAAATCCATTAAATCTAAAGTAGAGAAAGAAATTTGTGAATTGAAAGATAAATTATCTAGACTCGAAAAAGTCAAGGAAATTGATATCGAGTGTAAATCGTATCAAAAGCTTAAAATCGAAAATGAGGAACTCAAAGAGGAAGCCTCAAAACTAATTAGATTTGAAAAGAGTACTCACGCTCTTAATGAAATATTAAATGCTCAAAAATATTCGATGATAAAACGGGTTTAGGCTATAACTTCTTCAAAGCATCCACAAGCGGGACAAAACAAATTAAAGTTATGAAACCCCTGGCAACTGAGTCCACTACCGACGGTCCCAAAAAACATCTAGACGATCCCTCAAATATAAAGGACCGTCCAACATTTAAAGGACCGCCAACAGAAGAAAAATCTTTCTCTTTGTCAAAATCCATCTTAGGTCCTGCACAAAAACACTTGACAGTTATGAATACTAAAATACATGTTGCTAGTATAAGAGAAGTTAAACGTTTCTATAAACCATCACCGAAACCCGGAGTAGGATTTAACAAACAAATTATTAGGTCAAAAACTCCACCTCTTAGGAAAATAAATGTCTCTCAAAGACAAGCTAGATCAACGCCACCTAGAAAACAAATTCATACAAACATGTATCATATAGCATGGAGTAATAATCATGCACCTCTAGGATTCTACTCACCTCTACAACATCTAACTCAAATGCAACAAATGCATGGGATGTTTGATGCTAACAACTTTGGACCCATGATATATCGGGGACCATATGTTTGAGTTACTTTGTGATATTATTAGATATGCTTGGGAATCGATTTGGAGCCTGACGAATGGATCAAAGATAGCGGATGAACTAATCACATGTTGGGCAATCGAAAGCTATTCTCATCATATCAATCATGTCGTGGAGGTAATGTCACTTTTGGTAGTAAACTCAAAGGTAATATCATTGGCAAAGGTACGATCACTCACAACTCTCTTACAATAACTAATGTTGAGCATATAGATAACTTAGGATTCAATCTTCTAAGTATTAGTCAAATATGTGACAACAAGTGCAAAGTGATCTTTTCTGAAGAAGGTAGTGGAATCATTAAGGATGGAAAGGTCATTGGCAAAGATATTAGGAAAGGTGATTTATATGTCATGAAAATGGAAAATAGGTCTAGTGATAATATATGCTTAGCTACGGTTAATGATAATTCGACATTATGGCATAGGAGACTAGGTCACGCAAATATGCGATTATTGCAATGGTTGGCTTCTAAAGATTTAGTTAGGAATTTACCTAAACTTAAATTTGACCAACACTTCTTTGACGCTTGTAAAGTTGGAAAATAAGCTCACTCTAGCCACACACCTAAGAATATAGTCTAAACCTCTAGATGTCTAGAACTTCTTCACATGGATCTCTTCGGTCCTTCCGCCGTACGGAGCTACGGAGGAAATCTCTACACCTTAGTAATAGTAGACGACTACTCTAGATATACTTGGACTAGATTTCTTAAGAATAAAACATAAGCCTACGATCATTTCAAAACATTTACTAGTAGTAAGAAAGTCCAAAATCAACTAGGATGTTCCATAGTTTCCATTAGAACGGATCATGGTAGGGAATTTGACAATGAAGTGCAATTTGGAGCTTATCGCGATGCTAATGACATTACTCATAATTTCTCTACTCCTTGCACTCCACAGTCAAATGGGACAGTTGAAAGGAAAAATCGTACCCTGGAAGAAATGAGTAGAACGATGTGAAACGAACAATCCATACCTCATAATTTTTGGTGTAGTGTCGTAGACACCTCCGCCTATATACTCAATAGGATTCTCATTAGACCAATTTTAGGAAAAACCTCATATGAAATCTAAAAGTAGGAAACCTACTCTTGATTACTTCAAAGTGTTTGGAAGCAAATGCTTCATTCTAAACACCAAAGACTATCTCACCAAGTTTGACCCAAAGTCTTACGTAAAATACTGAAGTAAAGGCGGGATTAGTTTGAAGCGACTAAGGGGGAGTCCTTATCAAGCAAAGGTTAAACTTTCCCTGAAAGGCTAAATACCAAGAGCAGTGTCACCATTGCTATTTAGAAAGCACTATTGTCACATTCCTAAAGTAGGCATTGTAACAGAGACAAAATACGCATGTATTTTGTCCAAAATAGATTAGGTCATCTTTGTCTTATTCAATAATGGCTGTAAACCATTGTATATAAATAGGATCATAAGTAGGAGTAGAAAGGTTGACAAGTTTGTGCAGTTAATGTGTTGACATTCATAAACACCTTTCTCTCCTCCAAATACAACTAAGTCTCTAAGAATATCTCTGTTGGTTAGCATAGTTGTACTTAAACTTAGCTTAAGTTTAATGAGGAGAATTACCATACTTGTCATTCAATCCCAAGTGTTGTTCCGCAAACACTTGGGTATAATTCTTTGTTAATTTCAAATAGAATTAAACGTTAAAAAACTGTGTCTTTTTACTTTATGTTTATAACTTACAAAGTAATTCTCATAGCATTGCTAAGTCATCGAGCTTGGATAGATTACATTTCTAGTTAATTCCAGCCAAGTTAATAGGAACAACACCATCCCTATCTAGAAGAAGCTAGGAAAAAGGCAAAAATTAAAAAAGACAGAATTTTAGGTGCAAAACCTAAGGTGATGAATTCTACAAAATTACAAGGCACTGCTAGTAGTAGCAAACCATTACCTAGAAACACTCTACAAAAGACTAGGGATTTGCGTGAATCTAAGAGTGTTACGTGAAGTAGAATGCTATCCATGTAGAATACAACACTAGAAATTCTGAGTCTTTTTCGAACAAGAAAGAATTTACAAATGACTATAAAGTTAAGGTAGTTGTATTAAACAAAAATGCTGAATTTGTGTGTCCTACATGTCAAAAATGTGTCTTTTCAGCTAATCATGATGCATGTGTTGCAAAATATCTCATTAAAGTAAATTCACATACTAAGGTACAATCCACTAATACATCAAAAAGAAAAAAACCCGTTGACAAGATGAATATAGATAAGAAACCTAAT
Source organism: Chrysanthemum seticuspe (assembly GCA_019973895.1). Lineage (NCBI taxonomy): Eukaryota > Viridiplantae > Streptophyta > Magnoliopsida > Asterales > Asteraceae > Chrysanthemum > Chrysanthemum seticuspe. The sequence goes on along the minus strand of BPTQ01000008.1, from coordinate 284,158,937 downwards.
TGGTGGATCTCTACAGGACGTAGTTTTTCTCAAAATGAGACTTCCGTTGCATTTGAAAAGAAAACAACTCCTAGATCTTGCCTTAGGAGGATTCCCACGGGAAAAGTTTTAAACACAGTTGGTTTTAGATGGATTTCCACAGGGAAGATTTTTGATACTTGCACCAAGACAAATAATAGTGAAATTCATCAGGATAAGGAAGTAGAAACCACTACAACTGTTGATAGTGAACACCCTCAGCGTGAGGAAACATGTACTTCTAACATTGTTATTTGTGAAAATTCTTCTTCTGTGGATGCAGGTACTTGTAAAAGTCTTGAGGGCTCCTACACCCAATATGGTAAAGAAGAACTTTATTCCAATATCGCATATGAAAATCATTTTCTAATTCCACTCTTAACTCCACTTTTACTTGTCCAAACTTAATTTTTCTTTCTTCAAATATTCTTTGTAAATTTTTATGAAAAACAAAATATAAAAATAGAAAATTTTCAAAAAAATACAAAAACATTAGAAAATTTCAAAAATCCAAAAATATTATTCTCACGACATGCCTCTCGTATAATCGATATCCTGTACATTTCTAGAAATGTCATTCAACAATGATACGAACATGTACGGATGCTTGAGCGAGAGTTCACTAAAATGTTTTCAAAACATGTCGTTTCTCAAAATTTTCTTCAAAATGGCTTGTAATTACATCAGATTGCAACCCGAACTTAAACTTAATGGTTTACAGTTACCTCAGACTGTAACCCGAACTTTAAAGAAAGGAAAGTGCTACAAAAAATTGATTTTTATAAATATCGAGCACTTATCCTAAATGGACATTGTTGTACGCCTCAGTGTGAAATTCCTAATCAAACAAAGAGAAGTCTTTGTTTTTCAAAACCCTTGATGCAAATTCATTCAAGAAGTTTCCGAAACTAAAATTTCTTACTCTTTCAGAATTTTGCTCAAGAAGACTCCTTCCTCTAAACTGTTTGAAAAGTTTAAATTCTCACAGCCATACTTTGTTTTGAGGGGGAGTATTTCAAAACAAAATTGTTCCAAAATTCATACTAAATTAGTTTCTCTCCAAATGCTTTTCAAAAAAACATATTTTTTGTTAGGAATTAGAAATTCCCGGTATTAAAGAGTCGGTCACCTCAAGTATATGTAATCGTTAGAAAGCTCGTAGTCGTAGTTCTTTTAAGTTAAGTAGTATTTTAGTTAAGTAACACCGTGGAGGACGGACGGGTCTTTACCCACTGTATGCCTGATCCACAGCCCAAAGTGTGGCGAGTTATGTAAGACTATAAATACT